>CM060257.1:41432718-41785218 GCA_030684275.1 Acipenser oxyrinchus oxyrinchus
AATAGGTTAATGCTGCCTTAACAGAGCAGTTTTAAGTTTATTTTCAAATAATGTTTACTTTATGAAAAAAAACAAAAACTTTTATTACAGAGTAAATATGTTTGTCCCAGGTCTGGGTCACATCAGAGGCAACCAAAGTTCATAGCCTCCAAATTCAAACATTGTCTCTGCCCTTGAGGCTGTGGTTGTAAGCATAGGTTGCAGATTTGGCAGCAGCCAGTACTTTGCTAGAAGGACAATATTATCCAGGTTCATCCTGTTCTCAGTCACAATCTTCCTAACCATGCTGAAATTTCTCTCACTGCTTGCACTGCTGTGAGGGATTCAAAGAAGTGCCTTCATTAATGATGACAAGTGCCTAAATCTTGCTTGCTTTCCCACAACTCCCCAGAATCTGTCTACCTTCACTTCTTTGGGGATATCGGTCCTGTCTTATCTGGAACTCAATCATTTCATCTCTCAATCTGTCTACATCAAATTTCAGCTGTGGAAATGTCTCTGCTAACCTCACGACTGCAAATAAAAATACAGAAATCTTAAAATTTAAAAACACAGAAGCTGAAATAATTAAAAACACTAGTTACATCTAGATTTACATCTCGGGAAGCCATTGTAAGCATGTCTTCCGGTATTGTGCTAAGGGCACTATGATTTAGAACTTGAAAAATTAGCAAACCAAAATTACTTTGGCAAAATAGTAAGTTCGAAATACGGGCGAAAGCTTGTCCCGGCTGCTGTCCGGGAGAAGGGTAAAAAATACGGGACCCTCCCGGCAAATACGGGAGAGTTGGCAAGTATGGGGTCAGGGCTGGCGCAAGGATTTTTGTCGCCATAGGCAAACGAAATTTCACCGTCCTCCCTTTTTACTCTTTTTTTTTTTAAATGTGTGTGTGTGTGTGTGTGTGTGTGTATATATATATATATATATATATATATATATATATATATATATATATATATATATATATATATATATATATATATATATATTGCAATGAACCGCTGTGTTGGAAGTGAAACAAGACTCAGGGAGACCAGATGGGATTCTGAATTTGCTGCTTTTTTAATTACTGCACTAAATAAAATAACACAGCAAATCCTTGTTTGGGCCGGGGTTCACACCAAATCAGTACATAAAAATAACTCTCTCGCTCTCTGTGCTTTTCCTCTTCTCTTTCCTCCAACACTCTCACTCGCTCTCGTTCTCTGTTCTTCTGACTCACTTTGGGCTTTTTGACCGCTTCACAGGCACTCTCTTTCAGCCTTTAACTCTGCCCCTCACAGTCTTACTCCAGTTTAATCTACACGTGTTCTCATGCTCGCAGCTTTCCCCCCCCTACTTATAGCCTCGGGGGGAGGGTTCCGCTCGGGGCCCACCCAGCACACGCCACGCTAACGCACGCACACACATACCAGTACACACACTAACGCCGTGCCCCGTACCTTACAATACACAGAACACTAAACGAGACACAACAAACAAGACACACAAGACAAACACAAGGCTTGTGTATATACAGTGCCTATAGGAAGTATTCACCCCCCTTGGACGTTTCACAATTTGTTGTGTTACAACCTGAAATCTTGATGCATTTAAATGGGATTTTTTTTCCTTTGATTTACACAACCTACTCAACACTTTCAATGTGTGAAAAAATGGGGGGGTGAAAAAACAAATCAAAACCTGAAAAGTCTACATTAGATAAGTATTCACCCCCTTTGCTGTGACACTCCTAAATAAGCTCAGGTGCAACCAATTGCCTTCAGAATTCACACAATAAGTTACATGGAGTCCATCTGTGTGCATTAAAAGTGGTTCACATGATTTCAGATTAAATACACAGTTGGGTAGTGCATTCAAAGCAAAGATACTACCATGAAGACCAAGGGGCTTTCAAAACAACTCCAGGATAAAGTTGTGGATAGGCACAGATCAGGGGAGGGGTATAAAAAGATTTCAAAGGCATTGAATATCCCTTGGAGCACAGTCAAGTCGATCATTAAGAAGTGGAAGGTATACGGCACCACCCAGAATCTGCTTAGAGCAGGCCGTCCTCCCAAACTGAACAGCCGGGTAAGAAGGGAATTGGTCAGAGAAGCCACCAAGAGGCCAATGACAACTCTGAAAGACCTACAGCGTAATTGTTGCAAATTGATTTTTGTAAATCTAAACTGTGATCTGTTAACTGTACCACTGAATAGTGAGTTATTTGAATAAAAATGGTTTCTCCAAGAATAGTAAATGTTGACTTTACACTTTTGTCTCTTACCTTCTGTTAAGCTCCCATATTTAATAGTTTATAAACAAAATAATATATGAATTAAACTACAAACATTTAATATTCAACTTCACTTTACACATAAAATACTGTATATTATGTAATTTCTTGTTTAATTGTAATAACCTATATTTAAATATATGTAGATAGACAAATAATTGATAAGATTGTTAAACACGATTTTAACTTAATTTCAATGTTAACAATAATAAATACATAACTCACCTGCCTGTCTTTCCTACACACATCTGGACTTGCATGCAGTCGTCGCTTCTTTAGAGCGATGTTTCTGCGCATGCGCCACCGAACAGAACAGTGCTCAGAAAATAGCATTTTCCATAATAATTACGTATTGTCACAATTTGTCATGTTGCCGTTTTCTTCAAAAGGCCTTGGGCAAATGTGAAATCTACTTCAAAAGTTTGATGCATTTTTTTAACATGACGAAAACCAGCACAAACCAGCAAAATTTCTTACACCTCCATTGACTTTTCATAGAAAAAATTCTGCCGAGCTCTCTGTATATACCACAATGCTTTGCACGCAGTGAGACGGAACTAAAGGTGGAGTCGAATATCTTGTTAAATAGAATATCTTTGGTATTAGCAACATCCTTTTATAAGAATCATTGTCAAGGTAATTAAATGAAATCCAATAATGCCCCACCCCATTTGAATACACAAGAAACCACAGAAGAAAGTTTGCCAATTTTTTGTGTGATATACAGTTAGGTTTCCTCTGAAATAAGTTTGTGTTTTCTGGTGTCATAATTGCCATCATAATAAAAATACACAAATGGTGCTAAACCATTGAAAATAAGGAGAAGTGTTACAAGTGGAATCACATTAAATAATGATTTGTTAAGTGAATACAGATACTTCATCTACATCATTTATAAGTTCCTTGGTTGACTACACTGTGTTTTGGATTTGCTCCTTGTGTTTTTAAATAATAAATAAATATAAAGTCTGCTCTATAGTGTACAAACACACAAAATGCCCTTACACTTCTAGCACTGCAAGATGGCAATAACAGATCCCAAAATATGACTTGCTGACGCATGATGGAGATCAACATACTGCCACACAGTGGTAGTAATTGTACAGGTATAATCAATTTAACTGTTCTGTTGTTCAAAAATTCAATTGAAAATAGTTACTACTTCATTACATTACAATTTACTGGAAGTATCAGACACATTTGAGCTACAAATCACTGTGCTACAAATGTGTTCTTTTAAGGTCATTTGCAGGTCAGGGAATCCCATGTGCACATTTTGCTACATTATCAGCTTCCAGGAAGATGAGATAGACAATTGTGGTAGCGCAGAAATAAGGCTGAACAAAACAAAATCCCTGTATTGTAAAGGAAACTAGTTTTCCTTCGTAGGTTAATTGGGATCTTCAATGTGTGTGTTTTATGGAAACTGCATGATATACCCAGTTTACCGTTAAAACAATGAATGGATAGCTCTTAGATTTGTATCTTAATTAATTATTTACAGAGGAGGGCTGCTTATAACATTCTGTGACGCAAAAAGACGTAATTGGAAGAAGCTGGGTTGACTTACCAAGATTTATTTCAAACAACCCTACAAGCAACAATTAAGCGTTGCTTATCTGCATTACAGGATTACAAAAAAGCATTTAATTAATCGCCCTGTTTTCATACATAAGCAAACTGCTCTTCTGTACACCCTTGTGGTCACTTAGCTTGACCTCGGTTTTATGCAATATCTAAGGTGTTGTTTAGGCCCAGATCAGTAAATAAACTGAACTGTCTCAAGATCCCTGTCATACTTGAAGTGGAAGATTAACCTTTCGTCAGCAGCAATAATTCAGCTCTCATGGAATGCACACACATAAACATGGTTAACTTATAATTTAAAGCAAAAGAACAACACAGAACTGGTTTATATTATTAGTTAAACTCTTGTGTATTGAATAAACATTGTTTTCAAGTGCATTTTTATTGTATAAATATTGTATTTATTAAAATAACGTTAACAGTGTAGGCCTTTAAAATACCACAGACACAAATATAAACTACAAAAATAGATGTTATATTGTACTTGGAGACTTAACATGTACACAATCTAGTAAATAATTTGTGTACAAGTACCTGTGCTTCAATATGAAGTTGCATTGTGCATAAAAAAGCAGCTTCAGTCTTTTCATTGGGGGGGGGGGGAGGAAAAAACAGTGCACAGGTAACTTGTTTGCATAGCAAAAAAGATCCATCCCTCAAGTAATAAAATCACATTTTTTAAATACTTCACTGTATCAGGTAATAAGCAGGCTACTGTAAAGAATGCAGCTATCATATACAGTGCTGGAAAGTCATGTATTATACACAGATGCAGGTTCATAAAAAATGACTATTAGCTAACAAATAAATATTTAGGGATACAGCAATCATTTAAGTGATATTTTATTTCTACATCTCCCTCAGCTCTCCCTCAACTCTCAACAATCTATTCTCCCAGTAAATTCAATGTAAATAAATGTATATTTTTTGTAACCCTCAGAAGGATCACCTCTGATTCTTGAGTCAGACAAGGATGTTCTTGATATCAAAATAAGTTTTTAAAGTTTACTCACATGTAAGGATATCCCACAATCTTCATAGATTTATGAGATATGTTCATTTTAAACATGCCGCTGACAAAGGGTTCAGTACATCCATTATTTTATGCCCATTCATTTTATAAACTGCATAACAAAAGACTACTGTATTATTAATCTGTTACCATAGACATACACAGACTTAAGTCTGTCCTGGTCCATACTGAATCTAAATTCTGAACAGTGAATCAGCACTCGCCCTCTTTTATTGTCAATCACTGTTCCTCAAAACCTACAACTTTTTTCCTCCTGGTTCTGTTTTTAAAAGTACTCTTATGTATTTATGGGAAATAATATAATTGTTGTAAATATGTCACAGTGCTCCTAAGATTGAATTGTTTTCTAGTGTTGTACATAATTATTTTATTGACTGAGTTAGGAGGAAAAACAGCTGACAGCCAGACTGAACAGCTGGCCCTGTCTGACTGTGTACAAGGGGACATAAGTTCTGCTTCCATGGTGTCGTTGCAGATCTCTGTCCAGCTTTTCTTGAGCGTTTAATACAGTTGTGTAGTAGCAATGTCACACTACACATAATAAATACTGGTAATGGTACTTTGACATCGATTATACCCTCTTCTGATCTTGTAGCAAGTGTGATCTTGCATAAAATCACAAGTTTAATTTCTAAATCTAACTAAAGTTTTTAAACGTATACATTTTCAGCATATTGTCACAAAGGTGAAGTGCATTTTAAACCTGTGACAAATATATAAAGTTTTTCTTTAATAATAATTAGTTTTAGGTAATTTAAACTGTTGTGGGAATTGTGAACCTTTTCAGTATTTGGGCAATATAGTGTTACTGTTAACCATGCCAAAGTTGACCTTTGGTAACAAAAATAGTTGGTCCTTTTGAACGCTGACCTTAGCGTTGTAGGACATTACTTTTACTTAAGGGGTTCAACATCAGTGTTGGAAAGCAAATTACAACCTCATTTTGTACCTCAATAGGAATGTACTGAAATTCCCTTCATGTTCAAATGTATTGCAGATTGTAGTACACATAGTACTTCCATAGGTTGGTGATGGTAGGATACAAACCAGGGACCTTACAATGAATTGAGCTGAAAGAGCTGGTTCTGTCAGCTGTGCCAACAGAGATGCTTACATACTAAACACTTGTTGCAATGTGTGCTGCATTTTTACAAATCAGGGTTCATCACTGTGGTCTGTTTTATAGCAGCATGGGTCAGCACTCCAATTTTAAATATACAGCGCATTCATTGCTGATAAAATAAATATGATGTCAATGGTCTGCTCAGATCCCACATCTTCAAGCCAAAACATAGCAACAAAAGCAAAATAACTTTGAATTAACCTTTATATTTTTAATATATATTATAATAAATTAGTGAAGAAGGAACATCTGTGGCAGCAGGAATCTTCCCAACAATAACACTTTTGTTATAGCAGGTTATGGCAATTTAGCGAGATCTTCACACCAACTACAAACTGCACTTCTCAAACACATCACACAGCTTGCACGCAGGCTGCTGTCTTTATAACCCTCCCCCCTCCCAGACTCCACAACATTGCAACAATGTCTTACAGTAATAAGCATATCGTCCAATCAGGAGGCTGTCCGCGCATCCTCCCCCTAGCTCCTGCCAGGTGCACACAACGATCCTCTGAATCCCTGGCTGTGCTTCCCCTGCTGGGTAGAGGTCATTGCTGGTGCAGAGTTGCATGCATCGTCCTAAACGGTAAAGCATAAGGCTTCAGACAGAACGATTCCCGCGCGTGTGAACAGCACAGCTGCGGGGTCGTGCAATCAGCCCTGCACACGATTTGCAGAGACAATGTCCCTTGTCCTCTTGGAATGATTAACATGCCTGATAAACGTGGCATTTGTTGATTAATTACATGTACTATCTTTCTTGGATATTCTTTTGTATTTTTGGTAGGAATAGAATAAATTAAAACCTGTACAGGTACTACCCTGGATCAAAAATGAGTTTTTTTAAATTATATTTTTAGAACTGCATATCCGATTCTCACTAATAGTTATATAACACTGCTCTATAACTTGTATATAAACCATAAATTAACACACACTCATAACCAGCAGTCCAGATAAGCTGCGTACATGAATTTTTTACACATTAAAAAATCCAAAATACACACTAAATGTAAATTTAAAGCGTAAAAATACACATAGCAATTTTGCTGCACAGCTTGTCTCCCCTTCCACCTCCCCTAAAACTTCCACTAACATAGAGGCTACATCTCCAGGAAGACAATGTCTTCAGTTACTAGAAACCTGTACATAAGAAAAACCAACCCAAGAAACATTATCCAATCTCTGTCTAGCTCTGTTGTCTTTGCAGCCAATCACAGTAAGAATAAGAACAATTCAAAGCTACACAGGTTGAAGCATAAACACCCCTGTACAGCTACAAATCCAACTGGAGCCAACGTCAACCACTGAAAAAGGTGCCTGTAATATCATACAAACTGTTACTAATGCATTTCCTTATTTTATTGATCTGTATGTCCTTATATTGAAGTTTTAACATGTTCAATGTGTTTTAAGAATTTAATGTTAAAATATAAGTAATGTAATTAATTTGCAGTCAGTGTGATACCTCAAAAAAATGTGCTAAGCCGATAAGGAACCTTGTAGAACAAGCACGAGTGCTTGTACAGTAGTTCAAAGTAACATTGCAGATAAAATGGAAGGCTCTTTTTTAATGCCTACCCCATTACCATTAAAGATTGTAGAGTATTTATCGTGATTACTACGCATGACTTCAAGGTAATGTTGCATTTTACCCCCTGATAATACATTTTACTCTGTTAAAATTAGAGGGTAAGTTACTCCCATACACAACACCTTATCTGGAGCGCTGCTCATAACCCTTCTTCAGCTTTCTGTTTTTGTAATGTTGCGGACTTATCGTAATGACTCCATGCATGAAAATATTTAGCTTTCTTTGTCCTGCCTCTTTAAAACAATAAATGAGAAGTTATTTGTTATCTGTTTTTAAAGACTCGTTTAATTATATTTCTAAACCTGTAATTATACCTTTTTAAAGTAAGCCTGATGAAGGAAGCTTTGCTGTAATGCATTTTTTAATGCTAAAGTTAATTAAAAAAAAATGCTAAAGAAAGTGCATACTGCAATCTTTTCATGGAATAATGTGACTAACGTCCGTATTATTATTATAATTTCTTTATTTAGCAGATGCCTTTATCCAAGGCGACTTACAGAAACTAGGGTGTGTGAACTATGCATCAGCTGCAAAGTCACTTACAACTACGCCTCACCCGAAAGACAGAGCACAAGGAGGTTAAGTGACTTGCTCAGGGTCACACAATGAGTCAGTGGCGGAGGTGGGATTTGAACCGGGGACCTCCTGGTTATAAGCCCTTTTCTTTAACCACTGGACCACACAGCCTCCTGTAGTCTAGGGATGTCCTCAAACAAGTGAGCAATCAAGAAAATGCAGAACACCTTCCCTGATATCTTCAAAAGACCTTCAGGCTGATCTTGAACTGTATCTCCCTATATGTCATGAGCTAAGAAGCTAGGCATGGCTCTAGCTCGAGCTGAAAATAATAATAATATACACCCATAAAGGTGAAATGACATCATTTCTAGGTATAGTATAGCTACAGTACACTACACCGAAATATGTAATCCCCCACAACAGGGTTTTTTTTTGTTTTTTTTTTACAACAGCGATTATAACATGGCTTCATGTTGACTCAATAATGATCATGACCGTAGGGTTCAATAACCGGATGGGAGGGTTGGTGATCTAAAGGCCAAGCTAGAGGGCTGTTATCCCCAAGAGTAGATTGATGTTTGTAGATATTTAAAGACAGGTGTTAAAACAGTTTATTTATTTTATTTTTTATGTAAAAAGAAACTTAACTCTCTTTACTTGTGTTTTTTTTAAACTATTTTTATAATTATGTAAAAAAAAAAAAAAAATGCAGTTCAGTTATATAAATATGCCAATGTGAATATTAATTCATGTATATATTTTTAATATCATGATCTCATAATTGTGATGCTCACATGCCTCTAACTAACCCTAAAGCTCAGCTTACACTTGACAAAACTTTCAGTTTAATGTCATCGCATACAAAGATTTCACTTCAGACACTGTGACCTTTGAAATGAATACTTAGTATTTTATTTGGTTGTATTTTGCATAGCAGAAATGTTATATATAATCTAAAACCACAATCAATTGCATTTAAGAATGTATCAGCTTGGATACACGGCATGTTATTTATAATGCATACTAATACAGTAACTACATGAAGGCACTCTTACCAAAATTGAGTTTATGGAATGTTTTAAATTTGTTATTATCTTAGGATCTTTCTAATACTTAAACCTCAATTAGTGGACTATAAATCTTCAGGGTTTAATGTGATTATATTTAAATAGCCAGCCAGGGGAAGATATTTGAATTTGTTATTCAAAATCATATTTAAAAGGCAGTCTACAATAATATTGATACAAACATATTAATATGTGTGTGTGTGCTTTCTATGATTTAAAAAAATAAATAAAAAAAATACAGCTTGGTAACAAAATTCAATGTGCATGCCTGCTGTCATCTATTTTTATTTTAACATTGGCCTATTTCTATTTGTTAAGTGAGATATTGGCCTATTTTCTTTATATAATGGAATGCTAATGATCTAACAAAATCGTGAATAATGTATTTTAATAATGGCTTACAAAGACATTCAGTTAATAGAAAACAAAGATTTAAAAGCTTTGCTACTCTGAAGTGGTAAATGTACCATTTCTGAATATTGTTCCTGTTAAGTGAGACTGTGTGACCTTTTTCTGTTGGTAGAAGAAAATCCTGGTTCACATTTCTCTCACTACTTGGCTGCAAGGCTACATTTAACATGTGACCATACCATTTTTTTGACCCCCCACAAGTCCCTGTGTAAAAGGCATGTGACAAGTTCACTGTCACTCTTGCAACCTGTTGGTGAAATACCAAAGTGAATGATATATTTGCTAATGATGGTCACATGGCAACAATTATGAACCTGACTCCTCACTTTCTCACTGTTATCGTGGAAATTGCAGTTTTAAGACCATTTCAAGTCTGCCTAATAATTTGAATTAGCAGACAAGCTAATGTTGATGTGAAATCAAATTAATCATATAGTTATTCAGCTAACACACACACACTGTAGCACTGGTGGATCCTGTTACTTCAATGTCTGGTCAGCTGAAAGTCATTTATAATTAAATTACTATAAGTCGTAATGAGGATTGGACTGGAACTATCCTGTACACTCAAAGGACACAGTTTTCACATCAGAGAGGTGGATGTCCGGGTTTTTGGTGGTCGGATTAAAAAAATTAAGTTTGCAGGGGTTGAGGTGACCCTTTTCACTACCCTTTTGTTCTGTTGTTTTTAAACTTTATTCACAGTATAGAATCAATTAAAAGGTAAATATTATAACATTTAAACTACATCTTGAGAAATAATGAGGATTGTTTATATTGGAGGTCATATTTAAAATTAAAAAAAAATTATTAAATACGTTAACTTTCTGATTTGGACAAACGTATCTCGTCACATTGGGTCAAACATCACTGCGGTCTGTTTGTTTTGAAAGATCAAAATAAATAATCTAAAACAACGTTTTGAGCATACTATTATTATACATATCATCTACAGCAGCGGTTCTCAAACTTCACTGCACTGCAACCCTCTTCTAGGAATATAAAATGACTACAGGCACAACTGCCCTGTGCTACTGCAGAATAGTTAGTATTGATAAGTTAAACATGCATTACAAGACAATATCAAGAAAACTAATATATAGCCATTGCTTATTTTTAATTCACCATACAATTGCAAGAATTTTTTACAGCCAACGGTAAAAAAAAAAAAAGCTTCCAGATTTACGCAATTTTTAAGCGATCAAAAATATCTGCCAGGCAAGCTAGCAGAGCAAGACATTTCGCATCTGCTTTTTCTGGGTTTTTTTTTTACTGCTGATCGGGTCGTTGTTGTCGGCACTTCTTTTTCTGCAGTGCCACTCGATTCCCCTTCCTTACTCCCGTTTCCAACACTTTTCTTCAGAAAACTGTCAATATTTAGATATTTATAACCACAGAGACTGAACTAAACACTACAGAACTGCATTCCGCTGATTGGCTAACTTGAAAGTTGGTTGCTAGATAACCAGTTCAGAAAAAAGAAGGTAGAGTTCATTGGGAGTAAAATTTGGTGTAAAAAGTGACAATAATAATAAATGAACTTACCTGTTTTTCTTAAACTAATTTTAAAAAAATATTCCGCAGGTATTCGCAACCCCATTAAAAGGCACTTGCGACCCCATTGAGGTCGCTACCCACAGTTTGAGAACCGCTGATCGACAGTAGCCTTGCCTGTTCGCTGAGTACATGAAAAATATGAAATTGTAAAGTACTGATAACACTGTAAACTTTGTTCTTAACCTTTTTCTTAATTTTTTCTAATTGTCTTTTGTAACACAAATGATAATATCTATGGAAATGTCTGCAGTAAACAAATTCTATTTTTGAACTGCTGAATGTATTAATGGTGCACAGTAATTTACTTCCGCTAAGTACTGCTGTTTAGAATGCTACACAGATACTAAAAGTTCATCAATCCACAAATATATGATATCAGCTTTATTATTTATTTCTCGATGTGCATCTTCAGTTTGAGACTTTGACACATAACAATTTGTCATTCATATGCCATCTCACACATGAATGGAACATGACATAAAAAAGGATGCTGAAGTAATTTTCAGGATATAGAACTTTATATTGCTGGTTCCGCAGTAAATATACCATTTCCACACCTATAATGACAACGCTGCCATTAAATTGACTGAAAAAGATTAATATACGTATATACATTTTTTTCAAATTAATCATATAGTTTTTCAGCTAATACACACTGTAGCACTGGTGGATCCTGTTATTTCAATGTCTGGTCAGCTGAAAGTCATTTATAAACACAAAAACACAAATGTGGTCCCTAATTGGCACATTGTATTTTTAAACCTGTGGCAATTTGTGTGGTCTCTTTCTTAGACTTAATTGGGCTTAAAAGACCTGGAATCTATGTGAGCAATTCAGCTTTGAACCTTGCTATCTTTAAAAATGTATGTGAAAAGAATAATTCTTTTAGAATATGTTTTCAGACAAGGTTTGTTAACTGCTTGGGCCGCAGTAGGATGCCAATTAGACAGCGCTGAAAGAAGTCAGGTTGAATTCATGTTAGTCTTGTTTACATAGTCATGCCCAGGTTATTTGCAATGTGTTTTTTCATTTATATTATATGTGTATATGTTGTTGTATTATATATGAACTATAAATGTATATAGGAATATTATACTGTACTGCTGTTCTGTTGTTGTTGTTGTTTTTCGTTTATACTGTCCCCTTTATAGGGTTTATCAGAAGTTTAAAGGAATACTTCACAGTGTATATCCATGCCTATCTCAGGAAGGAGTCTATTTTAATAATCTAAATGAAGGCTATAAATATCTGTTTAATTGAAAGGTTTACTTTAAACCTGACAGCTTTGTGTAGCTCCGATCTCTCCAGAAGCCATCTTGCTTTCGGGGCTGGCTTCCTAGATATTACAATAGTTTAATGATGGTTAAAAGCCAGACGGTCTTATTTTGATGACGTGGCTTTATGATAGGCATGTTTAATGTGTGTAACAAATACGTACACATATAGTAAAAATTATATTTTCATTTCAGTGTATAATAATACAAGCACAGTTGTACAATTCTGCATATGCTCTTTAAATTTTATACAGTAAATACTTGGTTCTACCAACAAAAAAAAGAAAAAAGAAAGTGGCAAAATCCAAAACTTGAAACTTGTACAGTACCAACCACCTGATTTTTATTGGGGTCTTAGTTCTAACAATATGTATGGATTTCCTTTAAAATTTTAGCAAGTGATAACTTTATAGATCAAAGTATTTTGATGTAAGTTTGAAAAGGATATTTGGTTGCTAAGTGGAGCAATGGAAGTATTTAACTGCCATGGGGGATGGATTGTTTTTATTACGATAGGGATGTATTCATTATTTGTGTCACTAATGTATTCTTTAATCATTTTAGTTGTTTATAAAAAAAACATATTTCTTCTAAATTGAACTTCATAACCATTTGATAGTCAGTAGATGGAAAGCTAATGAAGAAAGCCATAAGGATTTACGATCTGCAGGGCATTCTAATCAATAAGAGTATGGTGTCCAAGCATGGTCGATTATCTATCCTCTTTGGGAAGGCAGAATCTCATTAGTGGAGAGAAAGGCAGTAAACTAATACAGACTAATACAGGAAACAGATCATGTGTTTGTTTCGTCTTTGCATGTATTGATGTAGTACAACAATTCAGGAACTTTGAAAGACGATACCTATATATTAAAAAAAAGCAGTTTACTGCTTTATTTTTCAAGTCAGAAATCTTTTAGAAAATATCTTTACAGCTTCCTAATTGTTCACGAGAACACATATCTTTGTTTTGTATGAGTGCTGGTTGGATCTGTAACTAAACAAGCTGTTGGATCTGCTGCATCTAGTTCTTTGAGGTGCGATTTTTTAAGTTGTCTTGCATTAACCACATATGCTGATTATAAAGCTGTTTATAACATTGCACAAAGCTGTTTATAACATTGCACAAAGCTGTTTATAACATTGCACAGTTGTGATATTGTAGCATTGCATATTCTTAGCAAGTCATCATTTGGCATACATAATTAAGTGGTGATCACATTTGTATCATATCAGTCATTTTTAAAATAACTTCTACCATCAAAATATGGTTGAACTTGGGTGTTTTCCAAGGGCGAGTGTGGTTTGAATCCCAAATTGGGTATAAAAATGGGAACAGTTGAGAAATAAAATTGCACCCCCGACCCCCAAACATTTGTTTTATAAAATAGTGAAATGAAATATATGATCTCAATAGAATAAATTGATCACATCACGCATAGTTCAGGAATGTATTGATCACATCACGCATAGTTCAGGAATGTATTGATTACATCACGCATAGTTCAGGAATGTATTGATTACATCACGCATAGTTCAGGAATGTATTGATTACATCACGCATAGTTCAGGAATGTTAAGCAGATTTCTTTGTTTTTTTCATTTGGATATTTTGATAAGTTGTTGTACTAATTAGGTCAGAAGGATGCTAGGTTAGACCCTTCCTTGACATGATCTCAATCAAGAAGCAAAAATAAATATTTCATGGGTAGGAAGCTAACACCATAAAACAATGCTTTTGAAATATATAAACATCTAAGTACAATATTATTATATATTTTAATCAATTTACTGGATAAAACTGTTTACTGTTAAGAAAATAACATTAATAGTGGAAATACAAAATAAATATTATCTGAAGTAACCGTTCATTAAAAATGTCTCAATTGACCTGCTGGAATGTTCAGCAAAGCCCTACTAATTAGCAGAAGGTTATTTTCAAGTCAGCAGTGTTTTCTCAAAGATGTATTCCACATGAATGCATGTACCGGTATGTTTTTTTGGTTTTAGAGCAGGATAGACATTGTTATGAATAAAGTGACTTCATTTTTTTTAGCTAATTATCTATGTCAGGACTGAAGGAAACCATGCTTACTGACACTTGTACTGTATGTGAGATGCCAGTGAACCCAGGGAGGTGAATACAGCGCAAGAGATTATAAGAACTCCCAGAAGGCTGCTGCTGTGAGCAAACCTTTTTAGTGCTCTTGACTTTACAGATCATTTTGGGCTATTTTGCTACCTTTTTAATGTTAAACTCTGCGGTAGCCAACCTTTAGAGTGATAGGTGCCAATTAAGCTTCTAGTGGCAGAGGCTGGGGTGCCATCCATCATTAGGGACCTGTACTTCTGTTTAATTAGTTGCTGTAAAAAAGCTGTCCTTTTAAGAGCATGGCTCTTGAATTACTCCAGGATTGTCTCCATTTTTCTGGACAGCTGTCTCTAACTGACTGTTAGCTTGCATGAAGAGGGCTGTGTTTTGTTCATGCAGCTGTACTTCCTCAGCCCAGGGAAATTGTCACCCTGTGACCTGGAGACACCAGTTACAGAGTTGAAAGGTTACTGTGTGCATGATTTAATGAGTTTGCGACCATGAAATTGACATCTGACCTCTGACTTGGTATTTCAAGTTGATGCTATATCTAGCGACAATACATTTTGAGTTATTGTACAGTTTAATCAACAGCAACAGTTTACCAAATAGCAGCAATAGGAAACCACTCAAAGATGTTACACATGTTATATGTCACTTTCCAACTATCTGAGACATGCTGGTAGCAAAGAAATAGATGATGTCAAAACAGCAAATAACAACAAAGCTGTTTATAAAATCAAGGTGTTTGAATCTGATTCCAAACTAATTTCACTTTCAGTTAACAAGGTACATTTCAACTTGTGTATCATGAGATAACAAAAAACAGTTTACTAATTTTATACAGTGCGTGGCAGCGATGCCTCAGTGTCTTGATCTAAAGCACCTTTTTGAAGTCTCTTTGATTCCGTGTTTATTTAGATGTTGACCGAACTTGGGATTTTACAAAAAAGAAACACTGAATTCATCCAGAAATTATAGCTTATAAGAGAAAAAGGCTAATAATACTTATTCACGCAACCTACTGTATATAAATTATGCACTATGGATTGGCATTTGTTGAAAATGGGATTGTGAATCAGTGTGCTGATTGCGCTTTATTTAAGTATTGTTTATGGGGTTTAAGAGTTTGCACAAAATCAAGGTATTTACTTGACAAGTTGGCCGTATTGGCAGGGTGCTTAAAACATTTCATGTCTGCCTAGTGACATTGTCGATGTCATCTATTCTGTTCACTATGCAGAAATTGTATAATCCTCTTTGGACTAGCAGCACTGAAAATAGTTCTGCATATAAAGACTCCAAAGATAATGTGATTTTGTAGATAAGCTTACTGTAACATTGACCACATGTTCTTTCTGAGGCTTTTATGTCTAAAAGATACGATAGTCACTAGCTGTACAATGCAACTTTTTTTAAATGTGTCAATGATTACAGTTCACATTTCTTTCGGTGTACAGTATATGTCAGCTTTATCACAAGATAGTGACATAAATGGCTGAAGTTCGTGGAAAAAGTATGTTTATATTCTGCAATATGTGTGGGAATACAGTAACTTACCCTTCTAGTTTAGGTATTGATGTACGGTTTTAAAAAAGCTGAATAAATTTGCCAAAGAAAGTCTTTCCTTTATCAATATACACTTTAGCTTAAATTCGAGTACAACATAGTGATGCGTGTATTAAAATCACCAACAAAAGACATGACTACCCGAGTACACAAACAACAACGTGACTGACTGGCGAGAAAAGACGAACAAAGACGTTACTCCCCAAATACACAAGCAGCAATGTGACTTGCAGCCTAGAAAAGAGCAAAAACATTACTGCCAGATCTTGAATTATGCATACAGTCAGCCATTTTCAAAGAAGCGTCATTAGCTTCCTGAGGAATTTGAACCGATCGGAAATGCTGATCAGACCCCCGTATTTTTTGACTTGCCAAGCAATATCACAGTTCACAAACGGGAAAAAACTGGTGTGAGTAATCTCCATATGCATATTTCTGTTAGTTGGTATTGTGCATACTTTTCTGACTGTTGTCTTTGCAATGCGATCAATGCTGTTGTGGTTGCTGGGTTACATGTTGCCTGATGTTGTGTCGTGCTTGATGTTTCGTGTCAGTTTTGTATGATACGACAGCATAACTGAGGTTGTATCTTTGTAAGTGCATATTTATTTGATTTGTTTCCTCAAATTGAGGGTGGTAAATTTGGGCTGCATCTTCGAGGGCGTCTTAAATTCGAAGGAATACGGTAGTTGCTGCAGAACCCTACAAACAGACATTTTGTGTTTGTTTTTTTTTTGTTTTTTTTTTGCATTGCTACAAAATTCTTACATGTATACAAGGAAGATGAACAAAAAACAGTTGGAATTGGAGAGGAAAAGCCTGACCTGATGGGACTATTGTCTAAAGATATTTTTAAAACACCTAATACACTTCATACTTGTACTTGTTTGTAGATGACATGAACAGATTCCAAGAAAAAAAAAAATCTGTGCCAGAAAACGCAGTTAATTATAAACACAATTTTTGAAAATGAAAATAGGCCAACATTTTAAAGAACTACAAGTGCTGTTCACAATTCAAATTACAACATTGTGAATTTACATAGTAAAGTTAAACCGATTGATGATGAGGATAATATCATTCTATAATTGTCATGAACAAACATTATGTCTTACAATTTTTGTATACTTTTAAATAAAATGAGAACATGCTTTTTCAATTTATAATGCTGCCAAAGGGAGCGAGCTGCTGTTGAAACTGGCAAGAATGCTTACAAAGCTGCTGCTCACGGAGGAATAGCAAATGCACCATGCAAGTACATTTCTGCCAGAGGGCTGCCCTGTTATGTCACCAAATTTATGATATACAAAGAGCTGGGGATTGCTGTTATGATATTTATTTGTTATGTACAGTACTGCATTATTGACACTGGTCACACTACAAGCAAGTAGGTTAGAGTAGACTTTGACTGTAGAATCCCCTTGTGTGTCAGAAGTTGTAGGCTGACAGAGGGCCCAATTCAATTTACTTATAGCTAGTAATAAGCCTTTTAGGGAAATTCACACATTAAACATGGAGAATGTGTCGATTTTTACAATGACTTTTGGGACCTGAATGGAATGTCTTTTTATTTAAACTATAATTCAATCATCCCATCATCATACTAAATGTTTTAACATTTTGGAATGTGCATTTAAAGCACAGTACCCCTGGAGGGTATATAGCTGGGCCAAATCCAAAGAATTGTTTTGATAAATGCACAACTTTAAAACCTAAAAAGCAAAATGGGAAACTTGTATTAAAAAATCAAACAAATAATACGTTTTAAAGAGTTGAAAAGTGAATGCTTTTGCCTCTCAGATGGGACACTTCTGTTGCATGCTAGTGTTGAAACCTAAATCCAAAATTTGATATCATGTCTATAAAAACAGTGATGAAGGCGCTCATGGTATGCGTTGAGGAGATATCTGATATCCACTCAGGAGTGGTAGGGGCTTATAGTACTAACTACTGTATATTCCATGGAGCTTAAATGTCATTGTCTTAATAGATTTGCACTGCTTTCTGAATACCAAATGTTGAACCATATAATAATTACATTAACACATTACATATCAATGAATAATCAAAACTCTGTGATGATTTGATTAATCATTAAAGTTGTTTAGATGAGGCAAATTACCGTATTACTTCAATTTGGCGCTGCAGCGTTTATTTTAAATTGATCAAAATGACTGCGGCCCTGAAACGAGGGTGGCGATTATACGAGGGCGGCCTTTACTAATAATACTATGATTTACAAACGCTGCAATATTTTATTACATGATTTAGAAGCTTTGCTGTACGATACCAGTATAGGGTTGTGTGGCGAAGTGTCCCGCCCCTATATGTATTTGTATTATTATTTGTATTATTGTTTGCGGCGCGGATAAAAGCGTCGCGTATTTGTTATTGTATTTATATTTTAAAAACTTTGTGAGGATGCGTGGCTGATCAGCTACTGATTATTTAACTAGCTGACAGTCACACATCCTTACTAAACTCGTGCAGACTGTGGCCGAGGGGTAATAAGATAATTAACAGCTAGTTAACCCCTCGGCCAGATTATAAGAACCTTCAGCTGTCCGTGCTCGGGGGAGAGTGTACAGCGGAGAGTACGGGGAGTGGAGGGAGCGAGGAGAGAGAAACTCCATTTAAAAACAACTGCCAAATATCGTGCTGGTGCTAAAACCAGCACTCTTATTTGTTTGTTTATGTGTTTGGCCAACGTGCCCTTTTGTTTTGTTGTTTGTTTAAATCTTTTGTTTTGTTTTATTATTTAATAAATACACTGACCGCAGTAGCGTTCAGCTTCACCTGCCCATCCACTGTTTTGTTTCTGGTACTTCCTGGTTCGTGACGTCACCACACACGCCACTCAACAACAGCTGCTCGGTCACAGGTTGCCATGTCCACATCGCCAAATTGAGCTACTTTGAAAACCCAGTCTGCCGCAATATTTTATTTTATTTTTTTCAGCCGCAAGTTTCTATTTTTTCTATGTTGAACGGTATATTTTTTTTGTAATGCATGGTCCACTCAATAAAATAATAATAATGATAAAAATAAAGACAAAAAGGACATACCATATTTGGTACTTCCATAATTTATTTATAGTATTACAAAACAATTCCCCTCCCCTATAGTACTTGCTGTGATTTGATTTTGTCAGTGAAAGGTGTCACGTGACATATGACATTCAATTGAGCCTGCACTTAGTATACTGTAATCACTTTTTTTGTGGTTTACGGTAATATTACCGTGTGTAAAATATAAATTAAAACAGTAAAATTAAAAAAGCTGTTTTTGACTATTTTTGGCTGGTTTTGATAAAGCTTACTCTGGCAAGAAACATCTGACAAGATCTGACAACCTTCTGTCAAAAATCATACAGTTTAGCTTTTTTGATGAAAGCTGTTGAGCTGGCAGATTAGAAGGGGAATAGACCGGCTGGAAGAGAACTTGGATTGATGAGCATCGCATTAGGGAATGGAGGAAGCAACTACCCCAGCTTCAAGAAGACAACGCAACTTCACAGAAAGCAAAAAAAAAAGGCTGTATGGTGGGGATGTCACCCTGCTCATTCCGATATTGAAGTGGAGCTTATCAATTGGATATTGCAACAGAGACAGAGACCGTTAAGGGTAACACGAAAAGCAATTGATTTGAAGGCGAAATTAATGTGTACAACACCCAGCTTCAAGGCAAGCCGTGGGTGGATTGAAAAATTCATGAGGCGAAACAGTTTGACGATTCGTGCTAAAACCACAACTGGGCAAAGGCTTCCCGAACATCTGACAGAGAAGGTAGGACAGTTTGTTCATTTTTGCCAGACTCAGAAAGAACATTTACAACTCGCTCTCTCAGATATCGGAGGGATGGATGAGACCGCAATCTGGACAGACATGCCGGGTGAGTCTACAGTTGAGTTTTGTGGGGTTAAGCAAGTACCCATTCTAACAACAGGTCACGAGAAAATCAGGGTGACAGGTTGCTTGGCTGCAATGGCGGATGGCCGCAAGCTTCCGCTGTTTGTTGTTTTTAAAGGGAAATGCCAGCAGAGCTGAGGGATGCTCCGGGAGTGACAATTTAATTTTCTCAGAATGGATGGATGACTCCTGACACAACAAAATCATGGATTCGACAGGTTTGGCGAAGTAGACAGACAGACCACACCACACCCACATGCCATTGAAATGCACCTTGCCCACAGCTCGTGATTGACAGTTTACTAACATTTTCTTTGTCTTGTCAACTTGATTGATCAGTCCTCCTAGCTCAGGACTGGCTTTTGTCAGTCCAACAGGGGTCATGATCTGATGAAGGCCATTTGGTCGGCTTATCAAGAGCCGATCTGAAGAGGAATTTTTACAACTTGGCTTCACAAAGCTGATTTGACTGCACTGTCCGCAACAGAGGCATCTGTTCATTTCCTTATTCCTGGTCAATTATGCTACATGGGTGGAGCAATGGTACACTAAAATATACACATCCTAAAGTGAAAAAAACTCTTTCACAATTAACTCTTTTTTATTGACAAAATGTAAGGTGGTGTCCTTGCTAAACCTAAATCCAAACCTTGGAAACACAAAATACAGGCCTAACAGCATCAGCATCTGCAGCATTTACTGAGTACTGCTCATCCAATTGAGACTAAAGATAGTATGGACATTCCTCAATACAAATCTCGACCATGGTTTCATTCGCAGGTGTGGAAATAATAATCAAAACAGAATGCACAAAGAAAAAAGGAAAAAACACTTAACAAAACTAAAAATGAAAATTGCTGAGTCCTGCAGCTTCCCACAACCGTCGCTATTTGAAGTGGCTTGGATTCAGCTATACTTTGCTATTCCCTCACTGTACTTTCGGGGTTGGCCAACTTTCCCCATCTACCTACACATGTCCCACTTGGGTACGTAAAATCAAGAATATTTTATAGCGGCTGTCTTCCTCAGCAGTGCTTGCCTTTTTCAGTCTCTCGCTCCAGACCCTGGTGTTCTTTCTCTGGTTTGTTTACTCCGGCTCTTCGAGCCCAGCTTCAGTGTGTTTCTCCTACAAGGGCAAGAGTGATGGAATAACAAAGCATTATTTTTAAAGGTTGAGTGACCCCCCAAGGCCTGCCTCCCAACCACTCCGAGAGAGGGAGAGACAACACACCCTCACCCAACCGCTCTGTGTCATTTTCATGATTGACAGACGGGTCCCACGGGGTCCTCCCCCCTGCTGGATCATGCCTGCGTCAGATAGTCCGCACAGACCTCGCCCTATTACAGTCATATGACATTTCTTTTTCTGTTTCTGATACTTGTAATGTGGGGTTCATGTCCTCTGGGGGTCACATTTATTTAAGTCCTACGTAAGTTCACTCGTTCCAGAACTGTCTGACACTCCCCACTTGAGATTTATTTTCAAACACATTCAAGCTACATTTTCACATGCCAGATCCTTCAAGCCTGTATGTGAATTATGTAACTGCCAAAAGCCTGACTGTGACTTGTAGCAGGGACAGGGGTAATATGAAGGAACATTTGAAGAGATATGCTATAGTATATGTAGTACTTAAAGTCTGTTTCTAAAGAACAGCACAGCAAACGACATAGCTTGCATATTGGTATTGGGTACATGTTATTCATACGTCTGCAGGATAAGAATGACAAGGTTCAGTAGCTCATTTAGTTCCAAGTATTACAATTGTGTTTGCCTGAAATTATTCTTACTTTATGGGGTGGAAAATACATTTGAAAAGTGATTGACATGTATGAAAATTGGCCTGATAAAGTAAAAATGAAGTCCTATTAGATTGATTTTAAGAACAACTTCAGCCTCCTAAAGGGCAGTGTGAGTGGTGGAAAGTTGCTGTGTGAGCATGAAATTGAAAAGCAGTCTGATAAATGGTTTTCTAAAAGGGCCTGCCAGTGAAAATCCAGTATTCATTTCATAGTGAGTTAAATCATTTTTATATCTTGTTTTTTGATTTTGTTAGACCAGCATCTGTACATAGCCTTTATTTTGTATTTTGGAGCGCGAATATTACAGTAAAGGTGAAGGACGGTGTGGGCTACTGTTACCCTCAGCCACAGGGTTCATTGGCTGTAGATTCACATGACTGTAGCTGCCTTACTCCTCTTTAATCTGTTATGGCTGTCTTGTGTACCACCCTGATTGGCTAAACATACTTTAGTATTTCAATGTGTAGTGTCTGGGTAGAGCTTTAGTTTTGTACTGGGGCCTAAGCTGACCCCAGCTAATTTGTCAACACCAAACCCGCTAAGCTAGACCCAGGACCCGATGGGTTGAAAGGCCAATGAATGAACCACCTCTGTGCCAATTTGCCCTGCTTTATTTTTCTTTCTTTCTTTCTTTCTTTCTTTCTTTCTTTCTTTCTTTCTTTCTTTCTTTCTTTCTTTCTTCCCTCCCTTATTTATTTAGTACTCTTTTCTTTGTCAGACTCATTGTGATCTTGTCTTTATTTGCAGGAAGCGCAGAAGATTAACAGTGGTGCTGGTAATCAGGCTGATGGGTCTCCTAAAAATGCAGATGAAAAGGAGGAGAGCCCAGCGAGTGAAGTGGGCTGGATGACGTCAGTTAAAGACTGGGCTGGGGTTATGATATCTGCGCAAACCTTGACAGGCAGAGTTCTTGTGAGTACTTGACTGTGTCCTTTTTTGTTCCTCTGCAGCATATTTCAAATATCTAGTGTCGCAAAATTAGTTTTAGCATCATTATAGCAATTATAACAGGCATAGTACAGTTAGAGCACCAGCTGTTTCCAAAAATGGATGTTTGCTTATCTAGTAACGCAATGGCAGTCAACTGTAAATGTGTGGAATGAAAAACAAACACAATAATATGGGTTTAGTGTACTGTTTTTTAAATGTAGTCAGTTTCTTTCTTTCTGTGCACCTGTGTAGCCCTTGTACATAAAGCAGATACTTGATTGAACATAAGAAAGACTTAATATTTTGGTTATACTTCTGGTCTAACTAACTTTGAGATAGATGCAATAAAAACAAAATACACCAATGTATGACATACTGTATTGCCTGAGTTGAATACACTTGTTAAAACTGTAGAAACATATTTAAAAAAAAAAACAAGTACAGTATATAGTTTTAAAGATTATTTTAAAATTGGTTGTGGAAACAGAAATCAACTACATCTGGTCTAGTATTTAAATTACTTTTAATATTCAGTCTTCCACATCAGCTGAATAATAACCTTGAGAAAGGGTCTACTGAGCATTAACGTGGGGAAAGCAGTGATTGATTTTAGTTTAGCAAAATCACCTGGAAGCTGTTGTATAACTGCTGTTTATTTATTTATCAAGCAGAGAAAAAAAGTCAGTATTTGCTACAACCTATACCTTACTGTTTTGTGTAAACATTGGGTTAGAGATTATTAAGGTGTAGTGCTTTTCTTCTATATTAAACCAAATGCTTTATTCAATACAAAAATATTAAGGAATAGACACGATATGTTGCACTACCCTATCAAGCCTTTTTTGTCAGTATTTTAGCCTGGAGTAATCTATGAAAACACAATGATCTGTGGGGACTTTCTGGGATTTAAATTAAAACTTGCTTGAGTTGCCTATGTTTGCCAAGCTGTATGGATTAATAGGCCTTTCTCTTGGCAAAACAGGGCTAGCTATGCTGGAAGGCAGTCAGCCATGGTCAGCTCCAGGCAGCACATGTTTTTGCAGATAATGAAGAGTGGCAGCAAAAGCAAAGCCATTTAAATGGACATTATCGTTTTACATTGTTTGGGGGGTTGTAATTGTGCTTAACCCTGTAAAGGTCATTGATGTACAGTATCACATATGCTATACTTTACAGTATATGCTGGGGCATTACAGGGTTAATCCTTGACAGACAGACAGACAGACAGACAGACAGACAGACAGACAGACAGACAGGCAGAACTTTGAAACATATTGCAGGCTGAAACATGGGTCTCAAAAATATCAGCACAAAAAATCTACAGCACGTTGGATAATAGTTACACATTTCTGCTTTTTAATAAAACCTTAATGCATATCTTTTGTCTGATTAAACTTTAAGGCTGTTAGACAGGAAGCTTTAACATCTGCTCCCCTAAATACAGTAAGTTCACAATGCCAAAGTAATGAGTTGAGCAAGCCGCTATAAATCTTACGGTTACACTTTTGAAACAGTCAGGAATAATCTGTATTAATTGTGAACCAGTAAATGTTGATCATTTAAGTATATCTGGATTATTCATTTTACCAGATGTTTAGAAATAAAGTGATTTGTTGTTTATATAGGGGCAATACACAGTGGTTGTAAATATGTGTTGTCTATCTAGTTTTGTATTAGGAACTAGGAAGTGTATTTTGATCTCTCTTAGTTTGATACACTGATTTTATTGCTAGAGTAGTGCACTACAGCACAGTAATTTCTCTGCTGAAATGTTTCTGCCTGTAGTGGTTGAAAGAGATCATGCTTTCTATCACCTTCACAGACTGCCTGAAACAACTACTATCCTGTCATAACAATGTAGCATTCTTATTTTGTACAAGATCCCAATGGGGATACAAATGAGACAGACCCTGGACCTCATGGAGGTACTGCTATACTTTTATTTTTTATTTACTAGAAACTGTTAGGGGAGATAACCCCCTATGCATCTTTAAATAGAGGTAATAGACTGCATGTTGTGAATTAGCATATTATACAGTTAAAGTTTGCTCTGAAGGTTTTTATGTCATAACTGTGTTTCTGTAAAGGCGATTCTCTCTCTATTAGGCACCAGCACTGCTGGCTCATAATGTAATTGCATGAGTGGGAGTATGATGCCAAGGATCCAGTAGTGCGGAGAGCATTATCCTACCAAATGTAACTTCAACTTCATTATAAATTATGATATTGAAAGTCTATACCTTGGCAGCCAGTCTTAATGTGATGAAACTATGCATGGTACCTTTATATGATACCGACACTACATTTTTAGTAGGTATAAGTATTACAGGGTTTGCTTTGTATTGTGGTTTCCATTATATTCGTTACTATAGGCAATTGCCACAGAACATAAACCACTGGCAGGCTAAATAAATGATGGTCCAACACCCAACAGATTTTGATAGTAAACAATATGTACACATACATACCTGTGTAAAGTACTATAGAATAATTGTTTTACTGGTTAAGACAACAGTGCAACTTTAAAGCTGGTAGGTCTTCATCTGGAAATGAGAGTACAGTTTCAGTTTGAGACGTTGAGAAAGATACCTTTTGGTATTAAAACATGTTTGTTCGGGAATAATACAGGACTAATGTTTTTCAGTTTAAAAGTATACATAATGGTAGTTTTGTAATTGTGTTTCTATTCTTAATATGACAAAAAATAGTGTTGCAAATTTCTCATTACATACAGTTTGGCACAGACACTGGCAAAACCATAAGCATAGCTCCTTGCTGTGATCTGCTCTACTTACTAAGTGGTTAAGGTTATTTTGTGTGTTGCGTGGGCTGAGGAACTTCTGCCCTCTATCAGGGTTGTTCTGCAGCTTAGCAATAATGGCTGTTGAGTGAGCCTGACTGGTAACCATAGCAACGACAGCTTACCTAAGCACAGCAGATGTGTATTCTATGTCAGCTTGTTTAGATCCTTGGGGGCAAATTAAAACCTATTTTTGTCCATCCAAAGGGGTTTTGATTATGTGTTAGGAAACTTTAAAAGAAATAAAAACACATGTGTGAAATGCACAAACAATGATAGAATAATCTGCTCATTTAATACGTGTCTCTTTAATCAAATTGCACCAAGTTAAAAGGAGACATAATTGGATAAACTCTTATGTAGGACAATCGGGTCATTTTCTTCCTGGTACATCTTAATAGTTTAGTGAATAAAGAAACTGCCAAGTGAATATACAAATGACCAATTACTAGTATGTGAGCAGTGGCATGTGAAGTCACTGCCCACCAGGTTTCTCTGTAAACATGCGCTGCTGCACAGCACAAACATGTATGGTGTGAATGTCCTTTCAAAGACAACCAGTTTCTTAGTGCCTCAAGGAAACAACGTGCTGAATACAGGGAAAAACAAATACAAATTACACATTTAAATAGAATCTTTGTAAAATATGCAAAATTTCTTAAGGAATACAAATATATGCATTTTTATTAGGAAGTTTTTATTAGGACATTTATTAAGGGTACCTTCTTTTAGCTAGTAATGCAACTTTAAAGCTTTAAATTCTGGATAAGGGCGTCTGCTAAGAAATAAATAATAACAATAATAATAAAAAAATAATAATACTAAACACTGTATATTAAACATGTTTCTATTCCAATTTGTTTTGTTTTTTTATCTTCCCAGCAACATGGTAGCAAGATCTACAGGGCTTTCCATTCCTGTCTAAAATTGCTCCATCTGTTCTCCTGTAAATTACATTAGGTATCCTGTGAAGATTTTCGATTGAAACAAAACCAGCATTATTGTGCCAAACCTTCTTATATCTCCTTCCAAACTCAGACTCAAAAATAGATATTCAGTTTTAAACATTCCCTTTGCCATCCTTCTCAAAATCTGGGTTTTCTTATATCAATCCTGTATTAACAGTGCTTGAACTTGGTAAAAATACATCTGCAGCAGTTGAGAATATAGTTCTTTACCAACCCTAATATATAGTCCAAACTCCCAAATCCAAAACGACTGAGAATTTTTTATGTTACCATATCCCTGAAAAATCCTTCCACTGTTAATGACATTTTTGTCACTTAATGCCATGAGATGAAGACGTTCATAACTGCCAGGAATTAATTGACAATTTCAAGGGGATTATCAAACTGCCTTTGAACAGCAATCCTTACCACTCCCCAGATTAAATGGAGATGTTTGTACAGCACTCATGGGTGTTATTGGAGTTTGTACCTATAAAAGCACTTAATTCAACCCTATTCATTAAGCTGTTAAACATCTCATACATGAGAGTAAACTTGACTATCATTATTTACCAGAAGTAATTTAGACTATCACAATCAGGGAATATATGGAGGTACCTGTTTGTGAATTTAGGCCATGGTGATTTACTTTTCCATTGAATTGATAACTCTAACTGATAATTGATAACTCTAATTTTGTTTAAAACCATTAAGTGGAATATGGCACTAATATATTTGTTCTAACTTGTCTTGACTCTAGAGCCAGTTGATTTTAACAAGGAAATATGCGGTAAAGAATGTAAAAGGTTTGAAAGAGTTTGGAAGGAGTTAATGTGTCTCTAGCACTCAATAACCTTAAATCTTTTACAACCTAGGGCTGGGCCCAGTACATCAAACTTAATCTAAATACAGTAGTCTCCGGCTAAGAGAACACCCCTCGGGAAGCAAGCAAAGTATTCTTATAGCTGAAGTGTTCTCTAAAACAGACTTAGCCACCAGACACGATATGAATCAATCTATAAATAAATAAATACATCAACATATGAAATGAACTGAATAAGTAAAAGCAAAACAATAGGCAAGTGTATGTTAATAAACTATAATAATAAAGTAACAGACAAACTAAAGTTAATAAAACTAAAGGAAAAGAACACGGTCAAAAAGCTTAAATCGCTATGGACTATGAAATGCTTGCAGGTGTGTTTCAGGCTATCACAATGTCTAAGAGATACAAATGGCAAAATCATAGATGAAGAGAAAAAACTAGCAAATATATTAAATGATTACTTTTCACAAGTTTTTACAAAGGAGGATACGGACAACATGCCCCACATGTTGACCTGTTCCTTTCCAGTTTTAAATAACTTTAGCATAACAGACGCAGAAGTGTTAAAAGGACTAGGAGCTCTTAAAATGAACAGATCCCCTGGGCCAGATGAGATCCTCCCAATAGTGCTCAAGGAAATGAAAGAAGTTATTTACAAACCACTAACCAAGATCATGCAACAGTCTCTTTGGACAGGGGTTGTACTGACAGAAAATTCCAAATGTAATACTGATCCACAAAAAGGGAGACAAAACCGAACCAGGTAACTACAGACCAATAAGCTTGACTTCTATTATATGTAAACTTATGGAAACTATAATAAGATCCATAATGGAAAATTACCTATATTATTTGTTTATTTAGCAGACACCTTTATCCAAGGTGACTTACAGAGACTAGGGTGTGTGAACTATGCATCAACTGCAGAGTCACTTACAATTACGTCTCACCTGAAAGACAGAGCACAAGGAGGTTAAATGACTTGCTCAGAGTCACACAATGAGTCAGTGGCTGAGGTGGGATTTGAACCGGGAACCTCCTGGTTACAAGCCCTTTTCTTTAACCACTGGACCACACAGCCTCCTGGTAACAGTATCCTGGGAGACAGTCAGCATGGTTTTAGGAAAGGGAGGTCATGTCTAACTAACCTAACCTGCTTAATTTTTTTTGAGGATGCAACATCGACAATGGATAATTGCAAAGCATATGACATGGTTTATTTAGATTTCCAGAAAGCTTTTGACAAAGTCCTGCATAAAAGATTAATTCTCAAACTGAACGCAGTAGGGATTCAAGGAAATGCATACACATGGATTAGGGAGTGGTTAACATGTAGAAAACAGAAAGTACTGATTAGAGGAGAAACCTCAAAATGGAGCGAGGTAACCAGTGGTGTACCAAAGGGATCAGTATTAGGCCCTCTGCTATTCCTAATCTACATTAATGACTTGTATTCTGGTATAGTATTCAAACTTGTTAAATTTGCAGACAACACCAAAATAGGAGGAGTAGGAAAACACCGTTGCAGCAGCAAAGGTCATTCAAAATGATCTAGACAGCATTCAGAACTGGGCAGACACATGGCAAATTACATTTAATATAGAAAAGTGTAAGGTACTGCACACAGGCAATAAAAATGTACATTATAAATACCATATGGGAGATACTAAAATTGAAGAAGGAACCTATGAAAAAGATCTAGGAGTTTATGTTGACTCAGAAATGTCTTCATATAGACAATGTGGGGAAGCTGTAAAAAAGCCAACAAAATACTAGATATATAGTGAAAAGTGTTGAATTTAAATCAAGAGAAGTAATGTTAAAACTTTACGATGCATTAGTAAGACCTCACCTAGAATATTGTGTTCAGTTCTGGTCACCTCGTTGCAAAAAGGATATTGCTGCTCTAGAAATAATGCAAAGAAGAGCGACCAGAATTATCCCGGGTTTAAAAGCCATGTCTATGCAGACAGGCTAAAAAAAATTGAATGTATTCACTCTTGAACAAAGAAGGCTACGTGGCGACCTGATTCAAGCATTCACAATTCTAAAAGGTATTGACAATGTCGACCCAGGGGACTTTTTCGACCTGAAAAAAGAAACAAGGAGATTAGATAAAGGGGCATTCAGAACAGAAAACACTTTTTTACACAGAGAATTATAGGAGTCTGGAACCAACTCCCCAGTAATGTTGTTGAAGCTTTCACCCAGGGATCCTTCAAGAAGCTGCTTGATGAGATTCTGGGATCAGTAAGCTACTAACGACCAAACAAGCAAAATGGACCGAATGGCCTCTCGTTTTGTACACTTTCTTATGTTCTAAAAATAATGTGTGTTACTTAGGGCTAACTTAACATTAATAAACTAAATGTGAAACTAAATGAACAGAGCACCCCTACACACGTTACAAAATGCAGCAGCAATATACAAGACATGCACATTATTTAACAGAACGGTGAAGCAACTCACCAAAATGGGAAACACCAAATTGCTTGGTATGATTTCAGGTTTTTTTCAAGAGCTTGAACCATTTCCAACTTTGTGTATGCATTTTGCCGTTTGTTTACATGCCATTTTGTAGCCATGAGGTGCACTCGAGGAAATCAGAATTCAGAATAATTCAGTGATATGACAGCGGTTCTGGAAAGATTTAATAAACCAATCGGTGTCCCTCAAGACACTCTCGCTATGACAAATCGCTTTTTTTCAAAACAGTACTGTATCCATTGTGAACGAATCGCTAGCGGTGCCAAGAAAGTGTTGTTTTTTAGCAAAATTCCTGTTGCTTTAGCCGGAGCATTTACAATGGGGAAAAATCTGTTTCACCACAAGGGTGTTCCCTAAGGCGAAGTGTTCTCTTAGGAGGTGTTCCTGTACGTGGAGACTACTGTAGTTTTGATTTTTTAGTGTAAGTTATTCTAGTAGGACTAGAGCATTTAATGTATGTGTAATTTCTTTAGCATTTTTTGTTTTTTTCAGACAAGATTTAAAATGTTTTACTATACCTGTACTGTAGCTTTAGGGAATACAGTTAATTCACCTTGGGCATGAATTGTTGAAAGCATGACAGTCTTGCTCAGAGAAATATGAAATATTAATAAGTTTATTAAAAGATTAAACCAGCTGTAAAATATGAAAACCCCTGGTTACTTCCAGTTTTATTTTTCTTCTCATTATTTATTAACATAATTTTGAGCACTTTTTGAGAAACACGGAGGTGTCCAAACTCCAAAGAAAGGAAGCCTCAACGTATATCCTGAGTGGTGTTTATTCCTAATACACAACGGACATGAGTTAGCAAACTAGGAGTCGCTTTCTTTTGGGTGACATTTTGTTCCTGCTGTGAGGCATTCAGAGGTGTGTCATAATAATCAACCTGCAATCTAAATCCTTGAAGTCCTCTTGTTTTCTAAGAGTGTTTTCTGATTACTGAATTAATTGTCTCTTGGGCTCTCTATAGCTGCCATTTTGTTTTTCGTTCAGAGGACTGACACTTCAGCAAATTCTAGGAAGGGGATTTCTGACTAGATAGGAATGAGGTAATACAATGGCAAAAAACTCCAAGAAAATAACAATAAAAAAACAGTAGTGTGTTGTCTGGTTTTAATATTTCCTGACTTTCTTCAATTAATGTTTCAGCTGTCAAGTAAATATATATTGTCATACCAAGCAAGGCTGATATTAGTGTAGTATGGGCTAGATCGTGATCTGTGGGTCAATAATAATTAGAAACATTAAGGATAATCAGCTGTTTAATTGTTGAGCAATTTAATCAGTCTACCAAAATACTATATATAATTTCACCTTGAGGCATATACAGGTGCACTCCACTTACAACGGATCCTGTTAGAACGGAGTTCCGTTACAAACAACATGTGTTTTAATGGGGAATTACACTGCTTAAAATGGACTTGTTTGTAACGTATATACTGTTCAATATGTACAGTTTTCCTGTTCCATAGGCATGTCTTTTACTTTTAGTACGTGCAGTTTAATATATATAGTATTGTTTTTTAATTAGGTACAGTTTTCATGTTCCACAGGCAGGTCTTTTGCGTTTAATAATACATACAGTTTAATACGTACAGTACCATTTTATTAGGTACAGTTTTTCCGTTCCACAGGTTGATATTTTGCGCAAATAGGTACATTGTATTTTGCATAAAGGTACATTCGGGACAGTAAATGACAGTCACTGTGGTATTTGTGACGCCGGGAAGGAAAAACAGTATCTGTTTACATTTATTCTATGTTTTTGTTGGCACAGCCGTTGTACAGTTTAAAACTTAAAACGTAAACAATTTTAATTACATTTAGCGGAAATATAAATTGATAAAATTGTACTACTTGTTACATTGTACAGCCCACAGGGGTGTGTTTTGTATAAATAATAAACTCCCGTTTGGCAGTTAAGCTTTCTTGTATTGTTTATATTTAAGGTACTTCTGTTCGCAGTTACTGACATTATTCTGATTTCCATTGTCCCTTGGAGTCCGTTATAAGTGGAGTGCACCTGTATTAGTATTCTATCAACAAAGTAGAATCTCAGTCTGAGGCAGGCTGCTGATTAAAAAAATTGTGAAAAAAAATGGTGCGGGGGGCACAGTGATTTTACAAAACACAAATGTACTTACTGTAACTTGAGATGTCAAGAATAAAACTATCATGGCTATTTAACCCAATCAAAGAGGTTAGGCTTAATTATTTCTATAGAATCTGTTAGGTGTGCAAAAAATAGCTAACTGAATAACTCGGCAGTTTAATTTACATTTGAAACTTGTTACAATTATACAACAGACATAATTCTTTCAAAACAACGTCATTAACTGTATTAGGATTTAATATACTAGTACTATGGTATGTTTTAACATATACTGCTAACAACCTTTATCTGTTTATATATATATATATATATATATATATATATATATATATATATATATATATATATATATATATAATATAAAATAATAATAATAAAAAAGCAATATCAGGGGGAAATCAAAATATGGTGTCATACAAAATGCTAGTAACATTATTTTGTAAGTTTGAAATGAAGGGGGGTGTACAAACCTCTCCCCTCCAAATCATTATGCAGCAAATAAAACGTTGATTTAACATTGTGGGAATTATAATCCTGTCTTTATCACTTAAACATTGATGGAATGGCATTCTTTAGTTACTGAATACAGTATGTAATGCATTTAATTAAATATATACACCCACCATCCTGATAGTTTTATGAATCTGGCTAAAGTCCTTTTTAATTGTATCGTTTTAGTGTTCAAACTGCATCCAAAAAGCAGTGCAATACATTGGAGTGAGGGAAAAATTGCACACAATAATGGTAAACTTTGTTTTGATAAACTATGAGACCTATACATATTCCCTTTAACTCCAGTTTACACGTGTGTGACTCTTAGCCATGTCTAAAGTTAAGTCTTAGTCTAACACTGGATTTCAGCATATCACAACACCCTGTCTTACCATTATTCTTAAATATATATATATATATATATATATATATATATATATATATATATATTTTTTTTTCTAGTTCCTTGGAATGCCTATATGAATAGAAGTTTCAATTGATGGAATAGAATTTAAATTTGATTTCAATGCCTCGTTGATAGTTATGTTAAAGGAAAGGGACATTTCTTCATTTTTTAATTACCATGCTATATTTAAGTATGCTCCTGGCACATAGAGACTAGTTGTGCAATCGAGTGGCCTTATTTCATACTGGAAACGAGGCTCAGTTAGCTCAGGGCAACACCATGGCCAGTGATCCACCATATCAACTTTTAGTTTGGTGGGAAGCTTGGCAGTTTGTTGTAAAGAAAATAAAAAACGTCTTTAGGGCATACACATTTATGTGATATAACATTCACAAGTACAAAATCTGGCATGTTAGAATAAATGGGTCAGCCGGTGGCAAACAGTGACATTAGTTAGCCATTTGTGTATATACAGTGTAGTCAAAAGTTTTACATACCCCATTGGAAATTTATAATTTGTAGAAAATTTTGAAAAAAAGTTTTGCTTTTGTGGAGGAGGAAAAATGTTACAAGAAACAGATGTCTGCAATTAATTATTTCAGTAATTTTTTTTGCAAAACTCCAAAAATTCTAATTCAAAAGTATTCCTACCCTTTGATGCAATGATAGTATTGTCTACAAGGTGCTAGAAATGTCAATATGACAGTGCAGAACCTAATACTAGAAAAGTCTAGAAATGCTTGATTGTAGGTGAACATTCTTAGGCATAGGATGATTGCTGTCATTACCAATACGTCAATATGGGGAAAAAGTGAAAATCTATCAGAAGACCTTAGTCAGAAAATTATTTATTGTCATTAAGCTAGAGAAGGATACAAGAAGATTTACAAGCATTTGAGTATCCCAATTTCAACTATTGTTCTCAATTTCTATTATCAAGAAGTACAAGACTCATGGTACTATCACAATGCTCATTTTCTAGAAATGATAAATTTCCATTGGGGTATGTAAACTTTTGACTACAACTGTGTATATATATATATATATATATATATATATATATATATATATATATATATATATATATATATATATATATACATAATACGATTTGTATTAAAGCACACGTTTCACTAGTTAAACAGGAGAAGTACGCAAGGTAATCTGTTATTAAGTAAACAGATAAGTTAATGCACCTCAAGATTGTATTTCAACTAGTATTATTCGTGCTGATAAAACAAGGAAGACGTTACTTGGATCATGGTAATGTTATAGCTAGCTATTTTCTCCTGTTTTTTTTTTTTGTAGTCAGAATTTTGATAAAGTAATAATTATCTACCTATTATGTGTTCATTTTAAGCGTGTGTTAGGCCAGGGTTAACATTATAACAAAATAATATCCATGAGCCCCCCAAATATTGTCTCTTCTAATAATTTGTGTTTTATTTTGTTATTTGATATAATTCCAAATATCTCTTGTATTATGTTAGAATATAAACATATATTTAAATTCCATCAGTTCCATACCATATGTTGCGGCTTCCCAATTATTTGTATAAAGAAAAGAATGCAAAAGAATGTGGCTAAATAGTACCTAATCTACACTTTAATATTAGCATACATATTTACATATTCTCTATTTCATAAAGGAAGCCCTAGCTTCATCAAGTACCATAACAGCTCTTGCTGTGAGAACTAGGGATGGAATGGCCCTGAGCTCTTCAGTAAGTAGTTCCCATCTCTCAACTGATCTACAATAATTTCCCATCCTATGCACTTTTCCTTGGAGGGCATTGACAAACACTGTCATTTGTGGAAAGTAACTTGTATGCTCTGTGTGTGCAACCAAGATTAGAAAACACATCAGGCAAAGTTAAGATTCAATGACATATCCTGTTTAATGATGCAGAGTCAAAGCAACACTAGGCTAGAGATTGCTGAGCCAATGTGCAGACCAGTGCTGGTGTTTGTTTAAAAAGAAAAAGGGTCTTTGCAACAACTGTTAAATAGTATCATTTAAATAAAGTGCATCATCTTTAGGCAGTTTTCTGGAACACAATATGCTAGTAAATGCTGCAGTATTTTGACCAATTGGTCACCCACATTCTGTGCTATTTAGAACAGCTATTTCAAAGTAATAAACAAGGTAACAGTCATTATAATTATCATCATCATCTTAATGGAAAATGTTTAATTCCAATGAGTTTTCTTATCGGGGCATTTAAATGAACAGCTTGTAGCAACATAATTCAAGTTATACTGGCAGTGCATAAATGTGTATGCTGCTACATACTACAGATGGCCTTTAAAATTCTTTAGCATCAAACCAAATCTCAGCAGTTTTAATTACATTTTTGCCTATTACATTAGGAAGTGGAATTGATATTAAGACAATTTAGCATTTCCCTTTTGATTTTTCTCCAGACATTCTAAATGAAATGGTTTTTACCTGTCGTTAGCAGATCAGGCTAAAGTGTTCCATTGCATCTTAAATGAACCTTCTTGCTTCCTAGCAATTTGAAGGGTTTGTTCTTCCAGAGCATCTCATTTTGTATAATTATTTTTAAAGCTCCAGTAACATTTTTGTTTTCTTTTAAATTAGATCTTGCAAGCTTCGCATCCAAGTAAAATACTTATAGCTTTCCAAGTGCATTGTTTTAAATGCAGTTCTTGCATATAGAATTAATTTGTACCACACTCACATGTGTTACAATACACACTTTTTGGACCAACACATTTCTAGTGCTTTAACTTTTCAGAAAACAGTTTCCTTCCTATCTACTTGTTCAGATGTACAAGTAGATACAATACTGTATCATATTTACCATTTTAATCACTTACCATCCAAGGCAGCATAATATAAGGCATCTGCTGGGTGTACTTCATGTCAATTTACACTGGCAAAGCCATCTGATGTAGTGTTTAAGACATGCAGTTAGTAACATATAAAACATGTAGAGAGAGGGGCTCTGTCTCTTCAAGGCCCAACATATAGATGGGTGGTTCTGTCATTGAGGAGACCCCTTCACACAGGAGGGGGGTCACCATCTCTGAGGTAACCCGACATATGAAGAGACTCGCGAACCGGAAATAAAATCATGGAGTTAGTAGTTATTAGAACATGTAGAGCGGGGTGTTCCACCTCTTCAAGAAGCCCAACATAATAGAAGGGGGGTTCCGTCGCTGAGGAGACCTGACAAACAGGAGAGGGGTCATCTTCTTTGAGGAGACATGACAAACAAGAGGGGTTCCACCGCTTGGGGACCCTCATATAAATAGAGGCATCAGTACCTGAAAGAGAAGAAGACAAAGAATCATGCATGCTAAAGGAGGGGTTTGGCCGGGGGTCCCCTCTGACTCATGGCGAACCCTCCTCTCCAAGGTAAATGAAGCAAAGCTTAACAAAGGGTTGGAGAAAGTGGAATCACTAACCCCCCAGAGGAGACCGATGCAAAGGCGGTTGAGATTCTACTTGAGGAGGAAACGAAAAAACACAAGACAGCTAGATAGGGGTGACTGATGGCTAAATAAGGTAGATTTGATGAAAGAAGATGATAGGATGCAGGGGTGCCTAGCTCCACCCTCCAAACTACACAAATAGGTTAACATATCTTCTCCTTCCAGACAATTTATCTTGTCTATTACAAAGTTGTCTCTTCACCAGGAGGTGCCGTGGCGAGGAGCAGTTCAGACGTCATGTCCGTCTACTTAACTAATATAAATGTAGTGCTGGAAGTCCATTTCTTATTCTAGCTGTAATAGTCATTTTTTAATATTGGTCCATGAAAAATGATTTCATTACATCTGAAATATACAGGACTGCCACAAATTACAGAAACAACAAATGATTTACAGTAAGGTGGGGATTGTATTGCCCATTGTTGCCTCACTCAGACCCCTTACTGAAATACCTTGGTGTCTCTGGATAGATAATCATCTGCTTTAAAAAAAACAAACATGCAAAATAATTGAATGGGCAGTTCATCTCATGTATAATAGTCCCCCAAAATTAATTTTTCTTGGTAAGTAGTAAAACTTGGGATGGGGAGTTTGTGTCAGATAACTTCACTAAGACTACTTGTTAACTAAATATCTTGGTATCACTGAATAGGAAATATGCAAAAGATTTTAATGAGCAGTCTGTGTACGACAAGTATGATCTACTTGCTACCAAGGGTCTGAATGAGGGAAAAATGGGCAATACAATCGCCACCCTTAGTTGTCTGTAAAACATTTGGCAAACTGTTTAGCAGGTTAACAAAGTCACATATACTCAAACAGGTAGTTTGATCTCCTGCATTAGTAAGTCCACAATTGATCAGCTTTGGATCAGAGCTAATTACTTGGTGATGGTTTGAAGACCATTGCACACAGGATCCATTGCTCACTGGTCAAAACATAAAATAACCTTAATTAGAGTACATATAGGAACCATGCTGAGTATGGGCAAATCTTTGAAGGTTACTTTGGTGATGTCAGGCTTTTAAGTCTCTCATAGAAAAAAAAAGATGGAAGAACTCTGTTTGAAAATATGAGTCATGTCAGTTAATTAATCATTTGAAAGGAACTGTGGAGGCCAAACTGTTGGTATAATTAAATGGTTTGCTCAGCTGCTTACTCAGATTTAAAATTGTATCAATATCAACTTCAAAGCTTTACTGCTTCAAAGGATTTGCCAGGGATAGCTTAAAATGTGCCTCCCCACCACACCCATTTTATATTATAACTGCTGTACATTTCAGTTTTAATTTAAAATGGGTTAACAGACATCTCCCTTGGCAATAGCAGTGTTAATTTGTTTTTAATGATGTCTCCTCGGCAAAGAGAGCTGCTTTCTGTTTCAGTAATTTGTCAGACAACAGATGTGAAGGCAGACCTGTCTTGTGTGACCACAGAATACCTTAGTACTTCTGGTCAACACAATACAACATGCTTTTGGCTTACCAGCAGTGTTTTGTTTTTTATTTTGTTGTTGTTTTGTTTGTATGTTTTTTTTTGTGTGTTTGTGAATATATTGATAAGGAAAGGTGGGAGAACAATGGCATTGTTTACACTGTAGGTGGCAGAGACAGTTTCCATGAGAGATTTCCCACTGCAGAGGCAGCCGATTTGAGGTTAGAAAATAAGAATGAAGTTGTCCCCGAATGGCTCTCCTCGTAAAAGCACTGCCGTGCGGCGTGCAGGGTGAGTCATACAACCAGAGATTGCAGGTTTGAATCCTGGGGGATTCCATGGGGGAGCCGTATTGGCTTTGGCGCTCCCGGGATTGGGGAGGTGGGATCCGGCTTAGACTGTTTCTCGTTACCGCTCTGTGACGACCCCTACAGGCCGAGTGAGCCTAGGGGCGGAGATTTGCTGGGCTGGTTTCCAGAGGCCGGTAACCTGCAGACATCCACTGTCGAGTTCCTGGGTGTAAAAAAGACCCTGATTGGCCCGTAGGATCGGAGGACGCCCACTGAGCCTCGGGGGGTCCCTGAGCTGAGTGGGGAATCACTGCGGTGAAGGAGAAATAATAATAATAATAATAATAATAATAATAATAATAATAATAATAATAATAATAATTGGGCATTCCAAATTGAGAGAAAATAGGGGTAAAATAATTGGAGAGTCTAAATTAAAAAAAAAGAATGGACATAAAAAAATCCTAGTGATAGTTAGAGGGACATTAACGAATGCAGTGCAAAATAGCATTACATATATTGTAGCATAGTCTTCAAGTACAATGCAGCAGACCACTGGTGTCATTATTATGTTTATCTGAATATTTGGGGAAACACTACTAAAATAGACTTCATTAAGTAATCTGTCATTTGAATATGACATTTGTATAATCAAAATAGAATAATGGCTAGTTCAGTGTGTATTATCAGGGAGTAATACCAATCGAGAGGTTCTGGGGAACCTCTCGATTGGTATTACTCCCCTGATAATACAGTGTGTATATAAACCAGGGGTTACACCATCTCTAGGTCCTGTCTTCAGAACCTAGAGATGGTGTAACCCCTGGTTTATATACACACTGAACCAGCTATTACTTTTTTTTAACCCTTTGCAGTCCATTTATTAATTGTGCGTCAGGCTCGCCAGGTCCAATTTATTTTCACACGCGCAGTTAATTTTAGACGCACTGTTTAAAAGTATTTTTTTTCCACAGTCAAACGGGTTTAAATGGCCCTGCATATCAACAAAGCACTCACTAGGCATCTCCAGCCCTGCCCCACCCTTTTGTTCGCTATCGCTTTCACATATGCTAACAAATAAATAATAATAATAATAATAGTCGTACATACCGATCAATCATCTCCTGATGACTCGTTTTATCACCAAACTCCTCAATAATGCAATCCAAGTCATTATTTTATTACTATAACATCTCGAAAAAGCTCTGCAAATGTCCGTGATAGTCTCTGTGCGCTGATACAGTAACACCCAGCTTGTTTCCTTATGACCGCCCCTATCTGATGCCAGGGGCAAGTATGACTATTCATGAGATATGCCTTTTTTTTTTTATCTGCTTGTCTCGGCTCCTGTCGCTCCCACTCGGCCATTGAATGGTTTTCTCGGCTTTTTCCGGAGAAAAAACGACTTTTTTTGCGTGTTTTTTTTGATGATGTCGGACAGGGTCCGACAATGGACCTGATAGGAATAATTGCAATGTCGGACCCAGTCCGACAATGGACCGCAAAGGGTTAATATATGGATCTAAGTCGAAAATGTATGCATCTCTAATATTGGCACCTGTTTTGGTCAGTGGCTCTGCTTGCCTTGGTCTGTTCCCCATACCAAACTTTTTGAGGAACTTTTGTTTAGCTATAAGGGTATCAAGGGTCTGCAGCAGTGCCTTCGTGCAATCGGCATGTTAGAGGCTGGACTAGGGCAGCGTACTGTGGCTCGCCATCTTTGGTGCTCACAGCCAGCAATTTCAAACCTGGTGAGACAGTATAACCAGACACACTCTGTCAATGACAGGCCACGAACTGGGAGACCAAGAGTCACAACACCTGCCCAAGATCAACAGATCATTTTGCAGCATTTTTCTGATGTCAAATGTTAATCAGCACAATAAAAAGTCACTGCACCTGCTCTAAAACAAACAAAAGTTTGTAATTTAGTGAATTTTATCCAAATATAAGTGATAAGTTTTCTTTTGATGCTCAAATATAAGTGATACGTTTCTTTTGATGCTCAGTATATACCCATTTCTTTTCACTTTTAGCCAACGTTTTTAGCCAAATACACTGTTGCTCCATTTATATTAAAATACCCATGTAGTCCAATCCTCTCAATATAATGCATTTGCATTTAAACTGTTACATGGGTAGAATTAGTGTTCTATAAAGTGCAGTATCTAGTACAGTACAACATTGTATATCCGCCTGTGGACTGGGGTATAGGCGGATATGTGAAAAAGTAGGATTTGCGAACATCTATAGAAAAAGCATTTACACATCCATAAATAGGTTAGTGAACAAAAACAACACGCAAACTGCTTTAAACATGGGGACATTTTTTACTTTCAAAGTAAGCAAACGTAAACGAGATTAATTAGACTACAAATACACATTGTTGCTATGCGGTTTGCTATAAGGCATCTCCATGCAAAGCTTTTAAAAAATAAAACCTGCAACTGATGGCTTCTTTCTTAACTCTAGAAGTCCCTGCCTCCCTGGTTCTACTTTCTTAATATCTCTGTCACAGTACTTTGCGCTCTTTCTTGATATTGCCAACAGCCAATAAGCAGCTCGGTTTGAATATTGCTTCGGCTATTTTAAACAAATGGCCGGTAAGCATTGCGTTTATGAAGCTTGCTTTGTTTAATTCAAATGCATTTAAAAGCTACAACAACATGCTGCCAATATCTACAAGCGTGTGCTCCATCATATAAACACTTTGCACAAAAAAAAGCTTTCTCGACTGGTGTATTGAAACGTCACTGCTGTATGCAGCTGACTGACACACTCACACAGCCCGCCTCTCTTAAAGGGGAACGCACCAATGCTGTAAAACAATTTACAACAAACTTGTATTTTATTTTACACTCCTAGCCTCCTATAGAAGTTTCAGAATACATTTCACTATAACCTTGTTATGTGATTATGAGGACCCTCTGTATGTGCCTGCACTGGTTTTTATTGGAAAGGAAAAAATAGGTCTGTGGAAGATATTATGCCTGACAGGCCATAAGTTGATTGTGCTCATTGGAATTGGGTCTACAGCTGTGCATTCTGAAAATGTCAGGAAGATTATGGCAGCTGCACATGCCATGTGTTATTAGTTGCATGTGGAACGGAAAGTTTAAATAGACTTCAATCCACTATGTTGTTTCTGAAGCTTAATAGAAACCAGCACAAAAAAAAGTTCTGTTGGTTTAGGCTGGTGTGCTATGGAGTGGCGATAACTATTTATTATCCCTGGAGCCCAGTTAGGAGTGCATTCATCCTTTTCGTATTTGAGAGAATGGGTAAAAGAAAGACAAATGTACCCCTTGACTAACAGAGAGAAATAGTATGTGTGTGTGTGTGTGTGTGTGTATGTGTGTATATATATATATATTAGGGGTGTAATAGGTTAAACGGTTAACCAATAAATAAATGCATACCATTTTTACATAACAGTTAATACAAATTGATAAAATGTGTGACATTTTGTGTTTTAAAAGTAAATATCCAACAAAACATGTGCTCTTTATGCACTGCCTCTGAACTCTGCAGCTCCTCTGCCTGTAACTTTTTGGCAACACATGATGTCAGGTTAAGCATGATTACTCAACTGAAAACATCTATCAAACTAGTCTCAAGCTGTCAATTTCTGGTGTTCGTACGTGGAGCACAGCAGCTGGAGTCAAAATAGAAAATGGAGGAGTGTAAAGATGGAGCGATCAACCCAAGTTGTCGAATACCTGTGAAATAAAAATAAAAACATTTTAGTTTAAGAAGCAGATACGTTCATGTGTTATTATTACTGTCACTTTTTACTCAGTTGTACTGCCAATTTTTGCTCAATTGTAGTCCCTCGCCCTGCCTGCCTTTGTCTGAAAGTTCTGAACTGGTTACCTAGCAACCAACTTGCCATGTCAGCGGGATGCACTTCTGTAATCTCTGTGATTTTTGTTGTGAAGGGAGTTGCTTCATAAATATCAAACACTTGACAGTTTTCTGAAGAAAAGTGTTGGAAACGGGAGTAATGAAGGGGAATCGAGTGGCACTGCAGAAAAAGAAGTGCCGACAACAACGACCCGATCAGCAGTAAAAATAAATAAATAAATAAAAGAAACCTGAAAAGCTTGTGCTGAATGGCTTGCTTTGCATGGTTTCCTGGCAGATATTTTTGATTGCTTAAATATTCTTAACACATCACTCCAAGGACGAGATATATTTGTATTTTTTCTCACTGACAAAAAGGAAACCTGGATCAAGAAGCTGGCCTTGTGGTACAATTACGTAAAACGTGGCAGCCTAGAAACATTTAATTATCATTTTCATTTTTTTTTTACTGTTGGATGTAAAAAATATTGTGTAGTCATTTTTATTGCTAGAACTAGGCGGATTATCGTCAATTTGATACAATCGTGATGCAATTAAGAGGATTTGTGCTCTTAAGCTGCATCTTTTTATGGTTGGTAAAAAAATGTCAATGCATGACAAAGACTAAATATATGTGGAAAGGGTATTTAGTGTGACGGTGTAACTACGGTTAAACGGTTAACTGATAGAATCAGATAGTTGTAAACAGATTTTTTATTAAACAATATTTACATCCCTAATATTATAAAATTATAATATTATAAAAGGGCAATCCCAAAGGGTCTAGGAATAAGAATACGAAGAATATGCTCAAAAGAAAGTGACTATGTAAAACAAAGAAATGTATTAAAAACAAATCTTAAAAAAAGAGGATACAAAGAAAGAATTATAGAGACGGAGTTAAGAAAAGTGGATAAACTAAAAAGAGATGATCTACTAGATTATAAAACTAGAGATAAAAAGGTCAAAAGAGTCCCATTAATAATGACTTACTCTATACTTTTGCCCAATATTTCTAAGATAGTTTGGAAACACTTATGATTCTACATAATTCAGAAAAATTAAAAAGTATTTCTTAAGGCCCCAGTTGTAACATTCAAAAGAGAAGCTAATTTAGGTGATATTTTAGTTCACAGTAAACATAAAAGAATAATTGACAAAATAGGTTCTACGAACATGTGCACCAGTAGATGTAAAGTGTGTAAATACATAGATAAAAGTAAAAATATAATTAAACATAAGAACACCACATATCCACTAAAAACTAATACCTACTGTAAAAATAGCAATGTTGTTTATGGAATAGCCTGTGAAAAATGTGATGAAATCAAATATGTTGGAGAGACTTTATATAAACGAATTCAGAACCACCATTCATTAATTAGAAATAAAAAAATTAATGAACCAATAGTACAGCACTTCACCAGTCAAGGACATGACATAAATGATGTAAAGTTTGTAGTATTAGAACAGCTAAAATTAGACAATGCGACATATAGAAGAATAAAAGAAAGTAAATGGATAAATAGACTGAACACGATTATGCCAGCAGGACTCGACAGAAAAGAATGAACTAATTAACTTCAATAGATATATAACATTTAAATAAATAAACAAAGTTTGTTCAAAAGTTGTGCATGCTGATGCGCTGGGGAGGCCAAATCTAGACTGATCCTCAGAGCCAGCATTGCATGATATAATAAAAATATAAATTTATATAAAGTAATGTTAATTAGAATTAATACAGATTCAAAGATAGAAGTAAAAATGATGTCACAATATATAGAACAGCATTACATCATGTAAGAATAAATCATAGATTTGAATGTAAACAATAACAAGTAGTTGTAATGCCGTCAAAAACCTATAAATACCTCCAATGTTTTGATTCAAACACAGGCTCCCTTGAGAAAGATATGTACAACATATCGAAACGTTGGGCAGCTGGCTCTTTGAGCTATATATATATATATATATATATATATATATATATATATATATATATATATATATATATATATATATATATATATATATATAAATATATATATATGGATGGTGGATGGAAAGACTCCAGTTTGGTCTGGAAGGCTGTGATCACCTTAGGGAGGAAAGCAAGGTTTGTTCGTAGTGACACCGACAGTGCCTGTAGCTCTCTGACCCGCTTTGCGATAGTCAAGAGGAAGGCTGTCTTCATAGACAAATACTTCAACTCTATGGAGTGTATGGGCTCAAATGGGGCCTTCGTGAGAGCCTCCAGTACAATATCAAGGCTCCATTCGGGGAGAACGTCCCTTCGTTGAGGGTGTCATCACCGAGCAAAATGGAAAAGCACCTTGAGAAAATGGGTCGCCAAGAAATGCGCACCTGGAGGTACAGAATCAACGGGGGCACAGGACACAGAAATGGCCGCCAAATATACCTTCAAGATAGAAGGTGACCTACTGGCATCCAGCAGTTCTTGCACAAACTACAAGATAACTGGCATAGGGCAAGATACAGGGTCATGACTATTCGACTTGGTACAGTACCTTGAAAAGCTAAAAACACTGTTGGAGTAATGCTGCCTTACTTGTTTAAAGTAAACCATGATGTATCTGCAAACAGTGTCAAAAACACTGCTTTGCCTGGGTGACATTATAGAGGAGTGTGAATTGAACAGGTTGTTAAAGGAGCAGAATGCATTACCTGGAGCTAGGGATAGTCAGAAAGAGGGGACCCACAAATGGTGTTCCCACAGGATATCGGAACACATTTTACTATCTGGACAAGAACAACATGGCCACAGTGACTGAAGCAGGGAAGCAGTCCCCAGCTTCAGGTGGTGTGCATCCTTTTCTATTAATAGCCTTTGTTTGACTACATGTCAGTTTGGCAGATATTCATCTCTGTGATTTATATCCTGGCACAGTTTTTCTACAGATGATTTCTCCTGCATGTGTAGCATCTAGTCACTCAGACAGAAGCTAGGGAATCTCCCACGAGTCATTTATCTCTCAATTTCTGCCCATACTACACAACAGCTTTGTGTGCCTTCTTCTATGTCAGTGGTTCCAAGGATCAGTTCCAGTTTTGGACTTTGTTCCTATTGGCACTTGGCCTTTTCAGTGACTGACCTGTTTGGGGGGGGGTCTGAGTGAATCTTGAGGGTCAGAGATGGGAACACTGCACTGAGCCATGCTTCAGACTGCTTAACCTCACAGGGAATATCTACAAAGAAAGGACTACATACTAACAGTGTGGTGGATAGCACTGGCTGTGGTAGAACAGTATCTTTTGAAAAATCTATTTAAGGATAACATCATTTTATGAAATTCTATATCACTTTTAATTTAACATTGGTCACTTATATATATATATATATATATATATATATATATATATATTTTTTTTTTTTTGTAGTACACTGTACAGGAGACAGGAAGTTATTTTTTAATTATCTCTGTTGGTGGTTCATACAAGTCATATTAGGTGTTTACTGTTATTTAGCAAATGACAAGGTTAGGTGCAGCAAACTGATAATCCCTGAGAGTAGCTGTTTTGGTGGCCCAGCTGTTTCCATGACCCTTAGCTATGTTTCTGCAATTTACAATGCTTCCTCAATAAATCACTCATCTGCTGCCTGCCAGAGCCTGGCTGCCACTGATCTGATCCCGCACCTGCCAAGCAAACAAGAGCCTTTTACCAGAAAGGGGGATGTTTAAGTCAGAAGGAAGTTCACTGGAGCATGAAATTGCCTGTGCTTCCTCGTTCAGTTTAATACACTTCTTCTGCCCCAGTCCTTCATTTCAACAGCAGTCCAATAAGTATTTCATAGGTGCGTTTTCAAGAAGTGGTCCTGGCCACAGTCGAGAATAAAGGATAAATATAAGCAAAATAATGTATAACTGACAATGTCTACACATGTGCCAGTCAAAGCGACAGATATTATAAGTAAAATGCTGTTCTGCCACAATATACAGCAAGATACTTTTAGGGATGTTTTTTAGAGTTGGTTGATATTTTAGTAATTAAAATGTGTGTTTTCTAAGTGTTTACTTTCATTGTGACCGTAAAATTACAGTAACATACACAATTAATGAATAAATAGTCTACGTAAAAATGCCACGGAGACAGTTTGGAATGACCAGGCTTCCTTTTAGGAAAAGGGCAAATTAGATAAAAAATATCAGTCTGTATTCAATTAATACACTTATGTGGATACTGGTAAAGATAAGCACACAATAGATTTAGTATTGGAATATAATGAACAATATCCTTAGAAGCATTATCATTATGTTTTAGCAGTCATATGGAGCAGGCAATGTGACTGGAAGTTGTAATTTATAGTTCCAGAAATATTCCCTTTATGGCTCATATTCAAAGAATTAAGTAAAGATTTGTGTCAGTATTTTATGAACCGGTTGATATTCAAGTTGATTACTACTAGCTTTTTAACTGCTTTCTAGATCAGTTTTAAATAGTGAATACTGACCCATCTTTCTGCAAACTGTGCTATGCCTGTCACATCTATAAATCAATAAAAGCTTAAATGACCTGTACGTACAGAATGCCAATGCGAAAAATATCAAAATGGTAACTTTTCTTGTAAATCACTTCTCTCATTTTATTGTTCAATGAAAGAGCCAAAAGAAATAACCCCAAGAACAGGGGATTGGTAAATCTGATGAGTATTTGCTGAACCACTATATTTTGTTTTATAGTCTTGCTGTGAAGAAATAAAAATCGACATTTTAAGCATAATATATAATGCAGTGGGCATATTGGATATAACTAAAGGAAAGTAATCAAAGTTTACAGAATGCTGAGTTAACAGAAAGGCAATGGTTCTGAAGATTCTAGATGTCATATGTATTATTTATTTGTTAATATTATTATTATTATTATTATTATTATTATTATTATTATTATTATTATTATTATTATTATTATTCATATACAATATACAGAGGTTACTAGATGATCATTCGTGGTATACGGTTTTATTCAATGTCAGGCAAGTGGGTTATGTAAGGACATCCTCCCTAAGGTCGAATAAAAACCGTATACCACGAACCATCATTCAATATTATGTTTATACCACAAGTATATATTTTGAAATAAATAGCAATCACATTTGTAAATGTGTTTTTGATTTTAAATCAATTAATTCAGGGATTATTTTACATGGCGGATCTTTACTTTCATTTTCAACAGACTATGCTATGCTTTTTAGATAGAACCTTGAGCAACATCTGTCAATTTCAGCAGTATACCACTGGACTGGAATGTAAGCAAAGACACATTTGAAACTAGTCCTGGTTAGCATGTAATCTCACACTGAAACCTGTGTACCAACGCTTGTGGTATAAAGAGCACTACCCTGTTAGATAAGCTTGAGTGCTTTGTATTCTGTTTGATTACTGAAAAGGTGCTTCGAGAATATTGATTTTGTTAATGCAGGCCATAAGAAGTAGCATTCAGCTAAGTAGGTGTACATAATTTATTCTGTACACATGGCATAGCACCTGTTTTTATACTGTATGTGGGTGGAATACTGTTTTTATATTCACTGTTGATAGCAGGTGGTGCAAACCCAAAGGACCAATGTTTATCTTTTACAAATAAATAAATACATCTTAATTATATCTGTATTGTGTGTGTAAAGTAGAAAACTCAGATGAATAAAACAATGTTTATGCTACATTTTACAATTTTAGGATGTCTAGGACTCCGGGAACTCAAGGTCAACAATGGCCAGTGAGGAATTAAAATGAAAATGATTTCACGTACACTAAAAGGTCAATTGAATTGGACACTAAATGTTAAGGAGAGGCTAGAAAAGTTTTTTTTATTATTTTTTATTTTTTTTTTATTTTATTATTTTATTTAGTGTGATAATATGACAGTTGTGACAACTCAATTGAGCCATGCTACCTGATAAGGAATCACATAATTTATATTTATATAGTAATTACACAGGACACAGGAAGAAAGACATCAGATAAAATGGGGACTTTTGAAGACCACATAGCTTTTCTATCCATCACTCAGCAGCAGTTATGTGCATACATAAATAGAAAGCTGCTAGGTGACACATGCCTGCCATTTCAATAACCCAAGTGTAAACAACTATCTCTGTCATCATACATAAGCTAGTCACATCTTTGTGTAGATGATAAATTGTAAAAGTACATTGCATGCATCAAAATGACAGTTTTCACCTAACACAGCATTAAGCATTGTAATGTAATGTAGACCACGTTGAAATAGCTTTTTTGGTCTTCAAATGACAAGATTTACAACACCTGAGATGAGAATTAATGCGTACCTGGTTGGGTGACATTTAATATCAGGTTCCAAATACGCACTGCTTGTGTTTAGCGTTAAGCAAGTATAGCCCATCTTGCAACTACCAGTATATACTGTATATACTGAATATTTTGTTAGCCACTGGAGTGAGATAACATGAGTGGAATAACATGTAATCTAAATTGTGTAAAAAAAAAAAAAAAATGACGTGCTTGTTCTGTGCCTCATTTCGTACCTGTCCCTTTTAAAAAAAAGTGCAAACTTATCGATGTGGAATTTGTGTTTACTTAACATGAATTGTTTTCATAACTAGACAGTGACATGTTTAGAAATGTCTTCAGAGGCTGATAGGCAATCAGTTTCATGTTTCTTTTGTTTGTTCAGACACACTATTGGCAACATTTCAAATGTGAGAGCTGATCATATTAACTATGCATGAAGGTCACTAGAAACTCATGTTTATTGCAGATCCTGTGTTTTATCCTAATTTAAATAGAAAGCCATGTGTGTTTTTAAATATGCTACAATGGTTTTGAATCGAACATCCCCTAAAGCATCTAATATACTTCTATGCATTTGGTTTCATGTTTGTTTGTTTTTTGTTGTCCATTTTTAAGACTGCTTGCTTTAAAAAAAAAAAATCTCTGCTTTAAAATTCAGTTTATTTAACAAAAATGTCAATTTTGTATGAATTCTGATGTCTGGACTTTCGCTTGTCTTCCTAACATAACAATGTCAACACAATTAAACATGAACAATAGATCATGATGAGGTTGACTTTGCTGTTTCAGTTTTGAGTTTCCTCAATCATGGGGTTTCCATGTGAGATTTTTTTTTAACTGGAGACATTTACACGAGAAAAATGTCTTGTGTAAAATGCTTTTCTGGGTTTCTGTTCACTCAGTTTATTTTACTCGAGTAAACCAGGCTTTTCACCCGACGTCGTGCAAATGAATGGGAAAGGTGGAGGTTGATATGTAAATTAGCTATGCGTAAAGTACTCGTGCTGTTTTTGAAGATTAATTGTGAAATTTTGTGAAAATGTGGTTTCCATGTGCAGAGAACTGGTACACGAGTGAATCTAAGCTGCTGTAATAAAGCAAAATACCTTGTGCCTGGTTGGATAATAACACTGGGCAGCAGTGTGGAGTAGTGGTTAGGGCTCTGGACTCTTGACTGGAGGGTCATGGGTTCAATCCCAGGTGGGGGACACTGCTGCTGTACCCTTGAGCAAGGTACTTTACCTAGATTGCTCCAGTAAAAACCCAACTGTATAAATGGGTAATTGTATGTAAAAAAATAATGCGATGTCTGTATAATGTGATATCTTGTAACAATTGTAAGTTGCCCTGGATAAGGGCATCTGCTAAGCAATTAATAATAAAAATAATAATATTTTTTTACTGCTCTTGCCCAAATTGTTTTTCAAATGTCATTAGTGGGGTGTCATGTCATTAATAGTGAATACTGTTTCAACTAATTTATCTTACGAGTCATTAATTAAAAATGAACTTGTGAGGTATAAAATTAAACTGACCAACAGGTATTGCAGATCACCATGGCTGAAAACCGGCGGAGACATTATATATATATATCTTGGAATCCACAGTAACAACTGGCCTGCTACCTTGCAATATTTACATGTGAAATGCGGGTTTCTGGGCGTGGATTTTCCCGTGTTTTTCGTCATTTACACAAGTAAATGAGATTTGCCCTATCCCTCTCGCCGTTTTTTTCGGCCACAAACCTGATTTATCCGAGTAATTCTCCCAAACGTGCACGTACATCGCCATTTCACGTGTAAATTGACCCGCATGGAAACCAGATACTTTTCAAGGTGCTGTCCAGGGTACTGCTTAATTAAATTAGACGCAGTTTGAGTTCTTGATTTCTCACATGGAAGTCCCAGGTTAGAACTTAGTAAGTGTAAATTGTAAACAAACGTTTTGAATTTCAAAAAATGTATTGTCTTAGAACCAATCAATATTTGAACAATTCAGATGAAACACCAAACATGTGCACTCCAAGCATTTTTAGATATCCATTCCTTTTCAGATTTGAATTGCGTGAAACCATGCTGTGGCAGATATCCATTATATTCCATATGAATGAGAAGGACACAATCACTGCTGAAATTGCACATCAATGGCTTTCTGTCACAACAATTATATATATATATATATATATATATATATATATATATATATATATATATATATACACACACACCACTTTTTAATTATTAATTTTATTTCTTAGGTAATAAATTACTGTTATGACGGTCAGCCTGCTATAAATGACCCTGTGATTCAGCTGGTGCATCCTGATACATTTACCCTCTAAATAAACTGTGTTTTTTTCTGTTCTGCCTGACTTGGCATTAGACTAAGTGAGCGAGTATATTTGTATGCTTTGTAGGAACCCTTCTAGAATACTCATTTTGACAATTTGACTACTTGAAGACGATAATGATGGCTGACTCATTCTTCTCTAGTGTACTGAAAAAATGTCTTCCTCAAGTACGTTCATTAAAAACAATATCACAAAACTGTTATAACACAACTTTGCTGTCCGTTGGAGCAAGTGCACCTGCCTTATAACTGTGACTTGCTTCATGTCAATAAGTTCATTAAGACATACAGGGTGCATTACCTGTACAAGGATAAGTCATGCGTAAGATCTGAGAGGGAGTCAAGAATTGTTTTTATAGGTGTGCATGTTAACAGGAATCCCAATGAAAATGATTAGCAGAGAGACCCCACTTGTCATGCTGTATCATTTCAGGTTACTTTTTCTAAGCCAGTTGCCTGGGTAAAGCACTCTTGTTAATTGCAATCACTTGATTCTGAACAGCCTGAAACAATTCAAACTCGGAACTATGGATTTGGTACAGTAACCGGAGCTGAAAGGATTGGGAAGGCCTTTCATTTATTTTAATGAACCTTCTGAATAATATAATGAGTTTGCAAAAAAAAACAAAAACATTTTGTATGAATGAAACAAATGGAAATCGATTACAATTACAAAGCCATATTATCAACTAATGTAATTTGTTTCTTAAGGCAGTTAGAAATATGTTGGTAAACAGACATTTAATAGCTAAGTTGTGTTCCCTGTTTAGAAAATGGCTCCTTTGTGTTTGCTGTAACAAACATGGACAACAAGAACTGCTTGTTTTCTGCAGCATGGAACAACATCTAACCTTTGCTGCTGTCCTTAGTGAGATATAGGCCACTACATTTCACTCTACATACCTTAGAGCTAAGAAATACACAGCAATAAGTGATCATTTCAGGTACCTGTGTATTTTATATATATATATATATATACAGTATATATATATATATATATATATATATATATATATATATATATATATATATATATATATATATATATATACAGGGTTATTATTCTTTGTCCTTTGCAGGAAGCAGTTTGGCAACCAGGACCCAACATCTGATTTTCTCTGTAGCTCTGTCAAGAAAGTGTCAAATAGTGCTTTTCTACGAATGATGCTGTGACAGTGTAATTTCCTTAAGTGGTCTGTAATAAACCTAAATGGATAGCTGTTGTCAGGCAGAAGGGCACACACAAACAGTGGAGACTTTACACAGAGCATCTTCCCAACTTTTATTTTTTATTTTAGTATGTGTTGCTTGGAGGCCCGCTTGTATTTCTTGTTATTTCGTCATAGATAGTATCAAAAGTGTTTATAAACAGTGCTGTATGCTGTCATGTATATTTCTTCTTGTTTTGTAATAATAATAAGATTGTAATAATAATAGTCATCATAATCATGAATTATCACTTTAGAAACTGTATTACCGTATTCAAAGTTCAGTGCTTGGTAAGTTGTACTTCAGATTGGACATCATAATTCTGAAGCACTCATTCTAGGTCATGGTGAATGCAGTGGTGCTCAAACTTTTTAAATGCCACCCTCCTTTTTTAGCATACATTTTGTTGTGTGATCCCCCCCTCCCAAACATATTAAAACGTTAGAACTTAATTTTATATTTTAACAGGTGTTTTTTTTCCTGATTTTCATGTAAATTGCATATTTTTTCTAGAAGTAACAACAAAAAGTTCAGATTTATCTAAATACATAAGCGTATCAGAAATTCAACATTTAAAATCCATCTATAAATCTTTTTTTTTTACACTTGAAGTCAATGCTTTGCTAACATTTCTAACAAATAAATCTGTGAAAAAATACATTTTGTGGAGATGAAATAAAATAAATACAACACAAAGAATCAGAGTATGGGTACACCACACACACAATAAAAGGAAACAGTTTGGGGAAAACCATCGGCTTGTTAAGTAGCTAATGTGATTATTATTATTGGTCAACATTATTAAAACAAAGAAGCATCATTTCACAGAAATACGAAACCAGTGTTTGGTGCCCCGCGTCGCTTTGACTAAAATTAAGGTGAAATAGAGATAGACATACCATCAATTTCCAGTTGTTCTGCTATTTCTTGCCATGTGGCGTCCTTCTTTGTATTTATCTTTTATAACCATGACACTGGCATCATAAAGAATATTATATTTTTCGACTTTAATAATTAAATTCTCATTGATTTTTTAATTTTATTTCTGTGGTAATCTCTATGTGAGCGAGACAGTGACAGTCTGACAGCCACTACCTTTTAACCTTATTTCTGATTGGTGCATTGCCACGCGAACAGCGTGTAGCGCGAATAGAAATAAAACAAATAGGGTTATCGAAATCAGAATTTGTTTTCAGTAATAATAAAGCTTTCATAAGCCCATATTATTACAATTGAAGTAATATTAATATGATGCTTAATAGCTATTGGGAAATCTAATTTAGAAGGTTGCAATTTAACTTTTAATGCACAAAAGAACATTTGACACAGGGTGCCCAGGATTATTCCCAACATTTATGTAACCAGTGTCTGACATTAATATGAAGTGATAATATGTCAACTTGCATAAACTGTAAACTACGTTATTACTGTTCATTTTGTGCAGGTGTGGAACTGAAATGACCTTGACTGTGATGCATTTGCACTGTTTTTGTTTGCACAGAAGAATCAAGAGAAAGGATAGTTTGCTTGCTTTACAACTCCTGCTAAAAAAAGGACACAGAAGTTTCCTTTTCTTTAGTGACGACAGCTTTAATTAGGTCAGTCTTTTGGGCTGAGCATCTGATAAATGTGATCTCCTAGTTGGAGTGTCAAAGGCACCACAACTAAAACCCCCAGCATTCAGGGTGATTTCAGAGCTGCTGATATCTTTAGAAAAGCAACTGAATACTGTAGTTAGTATATCATTTATTTAAAAATGTACCCTTTGACAGTGAATAAATTTAATGATCCCTGGGAACATATGTACAGTCGGAGTATCCATCTGTGTTTTAAACATATATTTCACCTTTTTTAAAGTTATTTAAAAATAAATGAGGGACTGAGATATTTAAGTGCATAAAAACTCCTTGTTTTATATACTGATGATGGTGATATTTTTGCTGGTGACTCACTGAGTCTTGAACTCCCTGAATTGTGTGTGTGTGTGTGTGTGTGTGTGTGTGTGTGTGTGTGTGTGTGTGTTGCATAAAGCGGCTCTCAACAAGAGATTAGGTAGTTTCAAATGACATGGGGCTTTCCAAGCTTGTTAACAGCTCAGAAAGCCCAGCACATCTTTTTTCAATGTGTAAGAATATCAAAAAAATCATATTTGGAAGTGCTCAGGATAAACTGTGCTTTCAAAAGAAACTCTGAGCTCCTCCGGGTATGTTGTTACTGTTCTAAAATCCCACAAGCAATTTTCTTGCTCACAAATATGATTCTAACAAATACACATTTCTCAAAATTCTGAAATCTGTACATAGGTTATTCGGAATTATAAAATGATGCCTGCAATTTGTCTAGCAACATTCCATAGGTGTGTAATAATTTCAGTATCAACGTACGGTATGATTGGAGTGCAATAACACACTCCAGGATGCTATAAGGATATCTAAGGTGTCATTGCTTACATAACCTATGCAGAGTACTAGTTATGTCACATTTTGTCAGACCTGTTTTCACCAGGTGCCTGGTGTGTGTGTGTGATCTTAAAATAATGAGAACCCCTGCTAGACTAAAGGAGTTTTTTAAAATCTGTCCCCATATGAGGTCACCATGCGTGAAAGAGTTAAAGTCTTGCACTATTTGGATCCACTGCTGTTTAGAGCCTCACTCACACATTTCTAATGACATTTTAAACATGTACTTTTTTTGGTAAGAGCTCTTTAATAATGTGTTGTAAGAAAAAATAATTCACTTCAAGTGGCTGCAGTATCAGAGTTGGAAGTGTTTACCTTTTGAAGATCACTCTGAGCGAGCGTGGCATTTGTATTAGATGAAGGTCGTAAGTTTGCATTGAACAAGATTACTGGTCTCCTCTAATCTTCTCCAGGTAATGCTTTTAACCGTAACTCTTATTAAAGTGGACATGTTTAAAGTCTTTCGTCTGTCTGCCTTGCTATTAAGATATTTAGGTGTCGTTTTATTTAATCCCGATTCACTTGGTCACTGATTGCACTTTACCTGGCTTCAGGAAATTAAATGACCTGTTATTGGATTTTTAATTAGAATTACAGTAAAGTGATCTAATATTTTTAACCATATTGATCCATCTAAAAAGTATACACGTCAGTGACTTTATTTGCGGTTGCATCATTAGATTTACTTACAATTAGATAAGCGTGCATGAAATTCTACAATTTTATACAATCTGAACAGATGAAGATCATCGTGTCAGGTTAGAGCTTGAGGATTCAATACCTAAAAGAAATCAGACTCGATTGGATATGTTGTAGCTAGCATAAGCTAACTGTGCCCTCTTGTGGCCATGTTTTTTGCAAAACAAATCCCTTATTCTACTGTGTTTTGAAAAAGGGGCATTGCAATTTGTTGTGAACGTGCAGCGTTATTGTTTTATTAAGTTCGTTTTGGACATTTATGTTTCAAACAGGGTTATGAAAGCCTGTACAGCATGCTCAGAAAAACCCCATTGAATATAAAAAAAAAACAATTAGCAAAGTGCTGAAAATTTTATAAAGGGTTTTCTATTCAGGATCTGAACAATACCGAATAGCAGACCATATGTACATCATGGAAAAATAATCAGCCATTCATTATGCATGGTATGACCTCCCTTTGTTGAAGACCATTGTTATGTCTAAATAGTAAAAAGGACTTAGGTTCAGTCAGTTAACTTTTTACAAATTATATCAAACGTATACTGTTTTCAAATACCCCATATACTGATCTTTTTTTCACATGGGCTTAGCAAATATGTGTAATACTATGGTAGGTTAAACAAAAGTCACCTATTCTGAAATTGACAGTGAAATTGTTCCCACCCCTTCAACGTCTTTTTCTTGTCATTAACCAACCAGCTACCTCCCCTCATAGCTGACGTGCTTTGCAGCCAATGACTTTGCATTGACCCTGAAGACATTGTTAAGGTCAAATGATCTGGGTAGTAAAACAGTAACAGACTACCTAAAAGTAAGCACATTGAGAGCATTGTATCAGATATCTTTTTGCTATAATATTTGCTTATTTCAAAACTGTACATACTGTATGATAGGTGCAAAGTGAATGAAAGCGCATAACAGGTAAAGTGTATGGAAGTATTTAATTTTCTTTAACCACTTTATATGCTATTTTCTTGATGTAAGGACCAATTCATGTGCATTGTGTGTTATGAAAAATGTTTTATGTTCCATGCAAGACCTTGATAATACTCTTATTATTATTATTATTATTATTATTATTATTATTATTATTATTATTATTATTATTATTATTATTGCCTTAATAATAAAAGCCTTTTAGAAATCTCATGAGGTTTGCTGTCTGGCCAAGATGTCTTTTTACATGCAGGGAATTAAAACTAATATAATGAGCTGCCAACAACCTACTTAATAAAGGAGATGTCCTAGTTTAGTACAAATGTATTATTACCCTTTTACCTCACTCTTGAAGTCAGATCACTAGGTTAGGTTACTGCTTTTGGAATGCCTGTATGTACAACCATAGATACAATGTGGGGATTGAGCTTTGATAAAAATGATGTTCACACCTAGTATTAAAATAATAAGTAATATTCAACTTTTAGTAAATCTTATAGAGCAGTATCCACATAAGTGAATTATGACGATCAAACTAGATTTTATGAGGAACACATTTTAAATAATACATTGTTCTTCATATCTATCAGTATTAGACTTTACCTCTTAGCTTATTATCCAGATTTACTAAATCCCTATTCAATTATTAAGATTAGTATCTAAAATAAACTAAACATTTCAACAAAAGTCATAAGAAGCAAACTTGAGAGGATTGTGATATATACATTTTTATGATAAAAGCCAATTTTGTAAATTAATGAATATAAACACTGCTACAAACAAGCTGAAAGTCAGTTCTGTCATTAGTTAGGTGATGTTTTTATGAACCTATTTCAACTTTTATCAGTCTTTTAAATGTTTACAAAACATATACAAAATACAAGTATTTTGAAATGGTTTCAGCACCATGGATAGGGACAAGACTTAACATAACTGCCAGTGTAATGCATTTGCAGTATGCATATTTGGACTATTACTTGCCTAATAAACCTGGTGAAGAATAAACTTTTCTTTTCCTGTACAATTGGTCACTATAGAGCAGGAGTCTCTCACCCTTATCCTAGAGAGCCACAGGGTCTTCTGGTTTTCATTCCAACCAATTTCTCAGTGACTTATTTGAACCAGTTATTGGCTTAATTAGTCAGGATTAACATGGGTTCCAGATCTTTAGCCATGAGGTAAAACCTTCAGGATTGAGGCTATCCAGGACCAGGGTTGGAGACCCCTGCTATAGAGGGATAGGTTTGAATCTGACTGAAATGCAATGAAATATTTGTTTGGTGGTCTGTCAGTGGACTTTAGTCCACATTGCATAATTCAGAACAACTTCACACTACTGAACACTATACAGATACTAAAACATTATATGTTTTTTGTGTAACAGCCTATGAAAAGGCCATGCCTAAATACATCATACTGTCTATGCTGTGTAAGCCTTTTGAGTCTGCTACATTTTGAACCGTGGATTAGAGTTTATTGTCTTGACAGTCAATGCAAGATTTAAGTAGTGTACTTAAAAAGGCTGCTGTCAACTGACAAATGTATGTAATGGTCATTTGCCGAGTAAAAGAACACAAACTTCACAATGAGCTTTACAAAACGCATGCTGACAAACTCAAGTCTATCTTTTTAATGGTAGGAGAGTTACACATTGTCAATACCAACAAAGCTGTTAACTGTGGTACGCAGACATTGAACGCAAGTACACTGTAAAGGCGAAACAGTCTTTACTTTCATTTGTATGTATGGGTAGACAGAAAAACAATCCTGGCAGCAACTGTAATTCAGCACGTTTACATGCAGGCTAATATTCTATTATTATTCTGAATACTCAGTATGCGGAATAAGTATTCAACTCATGTTAACAGCATATTCAGAATAAGGTAAGCACTGTTCCGAAATAAGAATAGTCAGTGATTTGATTAAATGTTACCAATCTCCATACATTAAGCAACAGGTTTAACATTACTTTAGGCCTTATATAGTGCGATTTACTGCTTGACAAGGCTGTATCGTTTTTACTTTTGTAAATATTTCAGCACTTTCTCAGAGGAATGTTGAACAGGTAAATGTAAGTGTATTATTACATGTTAAAACACAAGTGATTTAAAGAAAAGTTACTAGGCCCACAGCCTAGTCTCAGGAAATAATACTTTTCCTGGTCTTCAGAAATCCCTGGGCTATTTTCCAGCAGGTTTCATTCTACTGTAAGAAGCAAAATGAATTAATTCTATAGGGTAATGCAAAACGTTTGACCATAGATGTATATGTGCTGTAAACATCTGTACCAGTGTACTGAGTAATTTAAACTTAGGTACAGTTTACATTGAAGACTGCAGGGTTACTAGTTTAATTCCAGATAGTATTTTACAGGTAGTCCTATATTTTTTCCTAGGGGCCAATCACAGGGCAGTTTGCCCACAGTGGAAAATGGGCCCCCTAATAATCTACTATTGGAAGTTAGCAATTTGCCTAGTCCCTGTAAATATCAGACTATTTATTGGAATGCAGGGTGGGTTTAAATAGCCAAATACTGTTTTTTCTTTTTGTTTTCTTATTGTTATTCCTCAGATTAAAGATGTGCTGATAGACCTTTTCATTGATAGTGTATTTATTTGTATTACTGTTACTGTTCTTTTAACAAGTTCAGCATATTGTGTCCCTTTTAAAGGAGACTGAGGAGGAAGCATGTTCTGACAATTTGGTTTCTAAGAATTTTTTCTCTCTGTGCCCAAATTATGACAAATGTTTTTTTTTCTTACTCTAGGATATTTATTTATTGTTTATTCCAATAAGAGATTGTTTAGAGGAACTATGTTGGGGGATGCTTATTCTCAAGGGTATCTGTCACAGGCTGACCATATTAATTAGTTTGAATACTTGGTTCCAAGATTCCAAGATTGTTGCTAGAAACAAGAGATATACTTCCACTTTAAATAAAAAGTGCGTCTTCATGGTGAATTATTAGTTTTTAGTTTTGGGTTCTATGTAATATGACTAAAGGTGAAATACATCCTGACTCTGCACAGCATTAATAAAATATTTGAAAATGTACATACTGACTCCAGTAATCTAAACTGTACTACTTTTACTGTAACACTTACTTATTTCAAAAGAATCACAATTAATGAGCACACGTGTACAAGAAAGAAGTAAACTACATTGAATAAACAGTGCACAGCAGCAGCACAGAATGTACTAAAAATGCCTTAAACTGCACTGGATGAACTCTGCAATCATTTAAATGTTTATTGAGTGGTTTAACATTTAGTAGTAGTATATAACTGACCTATGCATGTGCTTGTTTGTGCAACTTGACACTCCTGAAGTCTAATTGTCTTTTTGTTTTTATTTGCAGGTTGTCTTAGTCTTTGCTCTCAGCATTGGTGCACTTGTAATATACTTTATAGATTCTTCTGAGTAAGTATTCACACATATTTACTTTTCAAAATGTTCTTGATACTTAACCTAGAATTATCGTTTTATAAAGCTATATTACCTTCTATCTTACAATAAGATAACAGCTTGGCATGTTCTAGTATACATGAAAGGTGCTTTATAAAATGAAGATTATTATTATTATTATTATTATTATTATTATTATTATTATTATTATTATTATTAGTAGTAGTAGTAGTAGTAGTAGTAGTAGTAGTAGTATTACATTCACATGTTATTGCACATTTAATAATAATAATAATAATAATAATAATAATAATAATAATAATAATAATAATAATGTCTTGAAGGGATTTGACAATATACCATAGTTCATTTTATATTTTTGTTACAGGACAACAATTACATCCTATAGAACCCATTTGTTTGTATTTGTACTTATTTCAATGAGGCATTTTGTATGTAATTTACTGGTGGTGTGAGTATCTGTATTATTTTCCCAGAACCAAGATATTTAAAATCTGCATCTGTGGTCAGTGACTCATGGCTACACCCACATGGGGCTGCCTTAGTTTTTTTAGTTGTGTCTGGGGCTTACACCCACAAGCAGCTATGCTGACCATTAAACCATTTTGAGCTTTTTTTATCTTGTCCGTCGCTCAAGGATGATGTTCCTCCTAAGAGACAGTGTAGTATAATATAACCAACGCACGCTCTATTATAGTTTTTACTTTTACTTTACCGTTCAGTGCATTTTCTGTATCACCAAGCTCCCCTTGTTCTTAGATTATGACTTTGTTTTGTATTTTTAACGATGTGTTGAAATTGACCAATTTGTGTGACGCTTACTGTAGCTTCGATGGAAAAAATCTACTCACTGCAGCTTTGCAATATCAGTCTGCTTTATTTCTTTTTTTATTACAGTTTTTATTCTTTTATTTCTAATTCTGGTTCTTTTCCCATTCACTCCCCTTATAATGTACATTTTAGTACATCAAGGTAAGATATGCATGAACTTTGTTTTTATTAGGAGAAAAACCCAGGCCAGAATTGGAAACTAGCACTCCAATAGACCCTGCTCAATGTAGAGTAGAGCTTGCAAACTCATACTTCCCCACCTTTTAATTATTGCTTTAAAATAGCTAGTTTGTTTCCTTACCTGTAGAGAAAATTATTTCTAACCTGAGAATGCTCTTAATGGACTAGTATTGCATGACTAGATATGGCTGCCATGTTTTGGATATAGAATTTTAGCATTTGACATGTATATAACAGACAGCAAAATGTAGGGCTCCATAGTATTATGTTTCAGAAGCCTAAAATATCTAGAACTGTATATAATTAACATATTTTTTTATTTGAATTGAATTAATTAAATAGAGGTTGTTCGCATATCTTTTATTAAGAGGTTCATTTCATGTGTTTAGATATTCACTCTTCATCACCATACGGACATGGTATGATTAACACTCTAGATAAATAGTTTTGGAGAACTAAAGGTGGAAGGCTAGCAAGCTAGTTAACAAAGTAATGGAATAGTTAATTGTAAAGCAAAAATAAGATTTTTTCTGTATCATCAGTCAGTAAATCATTATTTTAAAAGACCTTGCAGCAAGGACCCCCACGTGAATAAAAGTCACATTGTAAGTTAGATAAACTTAATAAATAACCCAGAACATACTGTGCCATCATTTTGTGTGACGTGCACTCTTTTACTCATTGTAGGATAATCTGTGCATGCAAAGTATACAGGTTGTTTAGTATTCTATACATTGCATATGTCTTCTTGTTAAAGTACAAAATAAGAGGTGCTTGTAACACAGAAGATGTAACCCAGGACTGCTCTGTCATATACAACAGTTATGAGCCATATTGCCATATGGCTTCCCATTAGGGTCCACTTTGTAGAGGCAAGAGAAGTTAATAACTAACAAGTTATATGTGGCATTTATTGGCTTTAGATTTTCAACATCAAAGTGATTTGGCAACCAGGATGTTGAAACAGAAGAAAGCCTGGAATTCCTTTCTCATTTCTCATTCTGTGGTAGTTATCATCTGTAATAACAGTATTGCGAAGATATGTATGTCCAGTTGTACTGGTTTTGCTTTGTAAACAGACAAACCTGTGAACAGTTTGAAATCGAATGTAAAGCACTGTTATCGCCACAAACTAGAGAAGCAAATAATTACATTTTTGTAAACATGTGAGTCGGCGGTGTGACTTATTTTTTGCCCCTGAGGAAAATATTTGAAATGTTGATTAAGGGTCACTATTCTTGAGGTGCTGGCACGTCTTTGGCATTAGTAACAACAGTGCATCTGTTTGTCACAGTCTTTGTGGAATGACCTTGCCTAGAGGTTTAAAATAATTGTTCCTGAGGTAACTGATCCGTATATTATCTTGCAGAGTAGAATGACATATGAATCATGTCTCTGTTATATATAAATGACATTGCCTGCATAATCTTAAATACCAGGAATTTTAGGGTCTGGATTTCATAGATATTTGCAGAGTGAAAAATAGTACCTTTGAATCCATTGGATAATGCATTAAATCTAACCAAGCTGGAGTGACAGAAAATATATATATTTAGGGCTGAACTGAAATTCCAGCAGGTATGTACAGTATTACAAAGGAGATTATCTGTCCAAATACTAACTGAATTGGCACCCTGTGAAGCGCATAAGAAAACTGTTTTGTTGATAGGGAACAAGGTTTTCCTGAGAGTCAGGGAGAAGAGGAATTCTCTTATTTCAATCCATTTCTGAATATGAAGTCATGCAACACATTCTATAAAGGTTATATTTAGAAAGCTATGTATTCAGAAAGCACTGTTTTGTGCCGTAATGTTTTTATAAACATTGTAGTTAGATACTTAAATAAAAAGTTTCCTAAGTTTGTGCCCTTCAGCAGTTTTTCAGAAAAGAATGTTCATATGAGTTGCACGAATGTGTGTATGAGAAAGTGAGACGGATGTCAACAAAGTAACAGGTCAATATACTGTAATTAGACAGTTTAAGATTCACTACAATGTCTTGCACTGCCATTTTAAGAACATCACTCTGGAAATATAAATAGCCTGGTAGAAAAATATCAACATGACGGTAACCTGAAAAAAAATAAAAAAATAAAACTGTAGATCTCATTCGTACTTGCTTTAATAATGCAATCCCAGTTAGCTTTCTACCACAGATACTTCTCATACCCCATGAAGCAGTAATCCTCAGTATCACCTATAGGAGGATGTTTACAAGGGGAGCCACAGAGGATCCCTGCCGGGGTGATTTATTGACCCCTTATTAACAAATATACTGTATAATGAACAGGTTTATAGCCTAGGGATGATCCGTTGCTGTTTAGATCTTTAAAGAACACTCCATAATGTTAACCTCCCTGTTCATCTTTGAAAAAGTGCCATGGACTCCAAGCAAACAGGACCTTGGTTTAGAATATAATCCAAAAGGTACCCTAGACAAAAGGGGAAAATTATACCACCCTGAGCGACCACCTGCTGTTCCTTGGAGGACTTGTCTAAGTACAGATGAGGACCAATCTTGTTTGGATTCAGAGATCTAACAAGCACATAATTCAACTTTGGTATATGGCTAGAGGCAGAGTATGAGTAATGTTATCATTAGGCAACTAGACCTTTAAAGTGCCCTAGTTTTCACACACTTAGTTTGTGAGTGTTCAAGTTGCTTTTTGGGTTCCACATCAGAGAACAAAAGCTTTCACTTATTGGTTTCACATTTTCTTTGTACTGATACCCGATTGGCTGACCTACAGTGTTGCTTGAATTTTCACAATCAAATCATCTCTATATTCATACTGTAAACTCCCTGCCTCCTAAAGACCTTTTAGATTCCATTTGGGTAAAATTCAGTAAACTGTTAATTTAATTATGTAGAAGTTGAGGTGACAGGCAACAATGTTAGGAAAGGTTTTCTTTTGTTTAACCTGATTCCAATTCTGCACAATTGTTGTTGGAAATACAATAATGCTTTTATAGATAGATAAAGTTACATATTGTTGTTGTTTTAGCAAAGTACAGTTTTGATTGACCTAAAGTTGATAAATGGCTGTTTATTTTTATTTTTGGCAACTCATTCATACTTGGAGCTATTTATCACTGATAATGGTGTTTCTATGTAATTGGCTTATACAGCTATGTTCTAATGGCCTATTGTGTGATTGTTATTTTTGGGTTCAGTGTGTTTTCACAGCAACAGAAAATAGGATGTTAATCTCAGTGAGATTTATCTGTATACATATTTTGATGAGTCTCTTTCTTCAGGGTTTAGAGAAAAAAGAAGAATGCCTTGTGTATGCAGTATATGGTTACTAGATAAAAAAAATTAAAAAAAACTGTGCAGGCACAAACAGAGGGTCTGCAATCAAAATCTTGTAAGAAGCGCAAGTTTATGGTGAAATGCAATCTGAAACTTCTATAGCAGGCTTGGATTGTAAAATAAAATAAAAGCTTGGTGAAGATTGGTGGAAAATCTAGTTTATAAATTAAGGTTGGGTTATTGTCTTTTATAGGCTGTCTGGTTTCAGTATTTCCAAATCTTATTTTGCAAACATAAATACATGGTAATGTGATAACTCCCTATACAGAATACAATATCTATATTAATCGTTTGGTATTCAATTATTGCTTTCTTATTAGTACAGCCACATACCTTACGGTGTACTTGATGTAACAAGACTGCTTATCAAAATGAACCCATTATTAACCTTAGAGACAAAGACAAAGCAAATTTAAGCATGCTTTAAAAATCTTTTACAGTATTCAAATGTGATATATCAAAAATAGATATACTAAAGATATGTATAAAAACATAATATTTGTGCATATTAATACATCCTAACAGTCTGTTTATTTTTAACATTCCTTTGAAAATGTTGCCCTTTAAGAAAGACCTTTTCTCAGGAAGTGTGCCATACATACTTCTGTAAAAAAGCTTCACGACCCCAGTTTGAGGCAAAGTGGATATAAAGGAAATCAAATATTTTAACGAATGGACCATAAAAATATAAAACTGCAGACTTCTGTGTCTTTATCTCTAGTTTTAATCTAGCAAAGAGTCATTGCATTGTTAAAATAAATCCTAGCATGTGTCCAGCCTCTCCATTTATCTGATGGATAAATCCTTTTGTTGCACTTTGCAGAGGCTTTCAATATATTTAAATGAACTCTGAATCAGACTGTGCAGCTCAAATAGTTTAATCTCCATAATGCAACAGTCAGGCCTTTTCAGAAAAAGAAAATCACAGAGTTCCTGTCGAAGCAATCACCATCACTAGAGGAAACTCTAACATGTTAGTTTCTCTTAAATATATTGGGTACATTGTACTCAAGTAAGTGATTTAATAAAAGTTAATCTATTCAGAAATACAAAGTCTTCAAAACCAATCTAGCTAATCTAAACTGATATTGATTTGGTTTAATACATACTGTATAGAATTTTTTTTGAGTGATTCCTCTTTAAACTTGAGATTTAATGCAAAGACTAGTACCTTGTAATTGCATTTCCTATTAAGGCAAGACACTGTCAAGAGAGGTTTATAGAGGACACCCTTTTTAAAATAGTGCCATGTTTCTGACCTTATAGTCCTTAGAGAAAAAATGGCTAGAAGGTATTTTTTTCTCTATTTATATCTGTGTAAATGAAAGCTGCAGGTAAAAAATAGACTTGATGAAATACCCAGCTGAGAAACATGACACAAGATTAAAAAGTACAGTGTACATAGTGTTCCACGTTTCCAGTTTATTCTGAATTACAGATTTTTTTTTTGTTGTTGTCTATTATTCAATATTTTCCCAGTACTGTTGAAGGAAATATTTTGATTAAAATGCTGTTTTATTTTGACTCAGACATTGTAATAAGCAGCTCTACACTGTATATCTTAGGATACAGCAGACTTTTAGACGTCAGATGATCAAATAACATTCAAACGTGGTTCTCTGTCACTTCACAAACACATTATCATCTGATTTATGTTGTCCAATCAAAGTCTGATTATTGTGGCAATTGCTGGGTGTAGAACTACTATCTTCATCAAAAACTAAATTGAAATACTTACACGAAAATATAATATCTTTAGTGGATGAGGAATTGGGAGAAAACGTAAATCAGTTTATGAATATTCAAAAGAAAACCAATGTTTCGAAGTATGCAAAAATAACAGAAGTGGGTCAGGTGAGGCAGAGGATGCATAGCGCTGCAAATACTGCTGCATTGAGGTACACTGACAATAAAAGAACATACTGAAAAATAAGCGACACATGAAACTAAAACAAGAAAGTGAACTGAGAGACAAGCAATCCATTTATCCTGCTTTGACCTGTGTTTTAATAAAAAGAAAGTCCAGAATGACTGTGTTAATGAGTTTGTCAGGTCGCTGTGCTCTGCTGGACAGCCACTGTTTATTGCAGAGAGGTATGTATTGGTGACTTCTTGCGACAGTAGACCTACAAGTAGTAAAACACTGCCTAATGCTGACAATCTTAATCGGAAATATTTGACAGAAAATGGTGATGCTTTAGTTGTCAATTTTCTTTTTTTTTATGATTTCAAGGCGAATAAACCTGGCTTATTTTGTGCTGATGTCATGTTCATACCTTCTATAGATACTATTTGGAATTGGAATACTGTTTTGAATGTACCTGAAGTTTATAGATAAGCTTCAAGTTCAGATTGTGGACGTTGTTTTTCACTTTGATAGAAGCAGTGATCTGGGCTGTAGAACCGGTGTAATGTTAGAAAGTGGTACCTTGTCAGAATGTGATAAGTGTACCAAAACTTGACCGGTGTAATGTCAGAAAGTGGTATGCTGACAGATTGCAAGTGGTACACTGTCAGATTTTGGTACATGCGCAATCAATTGCGATTGGATGGGTGTTTTCCTATTCTCAAAAAGAGGCATGCATTCTTTTTTTTACAAACTTAAACTGGAAACAGACAATAAATTTCTCTAAAAAGAAAAAAAATAATTCACGAGAAGTCTACCACAAAGTTTCTCAAGTAAAAAAATGTACAAGACCCAGTGTATTGCATATGATAAATATCTGCATACTATTTTCATAATGGTGGAAAAAAATATAATAAATATGTAAAAGACCTGAAAATATGTAAAAGACCGAAAACAGCATAACGTACCAGATTTGAATGGGCGTTTCCCTGCTTAGCGGAAATTGTTTAGTCATGCGCAAGCAAGCGCAGTGCGCCATGCACCACTTTTAACGTGTACCTGAATATACCACTGCACCTGTAAGAAATTAAACTTACTTTCACCTCTGACTATAACATCTACTTTGACTTCAATTCAGGTAAAATCTGACAATCTGATTTAGACATTGCCGGAACTGTATATATACTGTGTTCTTAAAAAGTAAATTTAGTATTATTTTTATTATTTGTTTTGCAAAACAGAAATGTTATGTTTCACTTTCATTGCATTTGCACTTTTATGAAGTCTGTAATACAATGATGCATTTACAAGATTGTGCTTCAGTTCAATTGATTTCAGATAATGTATTTATCTTTTCTCTTTTACACAAAAACACATTATATTTATGTATTTCCCCTTTGTGTAGGTTCATAATGGAATGAAAACATTGAGTTCACACAGACAGATTTCTAGGTTGATGCTGCACAGTGTATTGTTAATGCGTTTTCCCTAGTAACTGTAATATTACTTGTGTAATGGAAAATAAAAAAGGATTTGTTGTTAATGTCTCAGAGTCACGGAGCCCAAATGTTTGAGTCCGACACAAGGTCGAGTCTGAGTCTTTTGCAACGTTGACTCCAGTCCGAGTTCGAGTCAAAAAATATGCAACTCTAGTCCGAGTCCTGGACTCAAGTCCTACATGTCTGATATATATATTTGTGAATGATTTCACTTATTTTAATGTTCGTGGCCGCTTAAAATCAGACCCAGACACAAGAATTTGAAGTTTTAACAGAACCTTCGTGCCGTTTTATTAATTACAGAAATCAAAGCCAAATGAACAAAAACAAAACAAAACCTAACTCTGTTTTTGGAGCACTAACTAAACTGTTCAGGAACCTAACTAACAACCTGGACAGCTAAGCTGTTTACCAGTTACAAAACCACTTTTACACAATTACACATAACAACAATACACAAAAGGTTTACACGGTAACTTTTCTTACTGTCAGCCTCTAGACTTCACACTGACTGCAGACTGCCCAGATCGCAGGCAGGTGGCATTCATTTATTATTAGAGCCAGATTTACCCCATCCTGGCTCCCTCCGTTGGCATTCTGGGGGACGTAGTCTTTTGGCCTCCTTGACTATATATTTTCCCGTTCCTCCCCCTGGTCTGTCACTATATATATATATATATATATATATATATATATATATATATATATATATATATATATATATAGCTGCAAGAAATGCTGATTCTTAAAAAAAACCCAAAGAAAACAGCTAACTTTGAATCCCTACAGTATATGTTCACATTCTTTTTTTTTATAGATTAGTCAGTGTCTTTAAGAGATTGCAATTCTTTATTTTTTACCTATAAAGTCATAAAGTCATATAATGGTAGTGTCAGCAAGAAAAAAGGTAATTTGTCTTTTTTTCTGAACATTCAGCAGCTTTGCCATGAACTGATTAAGGCACTGTGTACTATAGTGTTGCAGAAGATACTGGAAGGGGAGATGGAAAAGAAAACCTGCAAGCTTTCGCTAAAAATATATCTCACCCAACGTTATTCCTTTAACTGATTTCTACATAGCAAGACTCTTCATGGTTCCCTGCTAGGGAAATAATTAAGTGTGTTTTTGTCTTCAAAGAAAGCAGAGGAAATGTAGCATTCAATCTTAATAAACTGTACATTAGATACAGTATACAGTAAACATGTTGCGTTAAAAGGAGATTTGATCTCCTTAAATTATAGCTTCAGAAAACCACATACAGTGGTTTTAGTGTTTTCTAATTATATTTGTGATGCCATACAGGTATACATTATGAATAAAAAGGGGGAATTGCATCTTTAAAAATATATTCCTGTTTGGTTGAAACCATGTATTTGTTTCTGCATCATTTAAGAGCCTAAATTCGTTTCATTTCCATTTTACAGTCGTTTAGTACTAGAGCACTACTTGGAGTTATGTTGTTAATGTGAGTGCAAGAGAATACAGGACCATTATTGAACATTCGAAAGCAACTCCATACTCCTTTTCCATTGATACATTTGATGATGTAACATTTATTATACCTAGTTTTGTATTAATGAAATATTCATGTATATTTGTATGAACATTGGCAATTAATGCTAATATTCATTCAGTAAATTTTGGAGCGGGCCACTACCTTTATCAGTGTGTTACAGAATATTGGATTACTGACCTATTTCTGAAAAACCATCTTAAATCACCCACCTACAAAAAGTGATCTAAATCATCTATTTTAATTATCTAAACGGTATCATAGTACCATACTTAAACTCTGCAGTAGAAAATGGTTACTGGTGTTAAGGTTCAAAATGTTGCATTCCTTGTCTGCAAACTATGTCTGTAGTCAATGCAAATAAAAAAAGCTATAACAGATCTGTTTGATTACGTTATACCTTAAACACTCCAGGCTGTATTAAATTCAGCTAATGTATGTTTCACATCATTGATGCTTGTTTAACATTTCAAGGTCTACAGTTTTTGCCCACCTTTCTTTAATAATGATCAAGAACTCAACATGCATTTCACAAGACCAGTAATTCAGTAATGACTTTCTAAAGTAGATACTATTGTTGGGGCTATGTATTTACCAAATTACATTGATGACATTTCAATCCATGCCTCATTTTAGATTTTGAAAAAGTCAACTACTACAGTTTAATTTTAATAATGTACTGTAAGTTGACAAGTGGTGATGAAGAACAGCTGCTTGTTTATTAAAAATAAGGCATGGATACAACATTGTCAAAAAAATGTACAGTATTGCACCAGGGAAAGACTCTGAGGCATTCCTTACAGAGAAGGTCGCAATAAATTGACAGTGACCCACATTAGGTTGCATGTGTAATGACCTGATAGTCGAGCCATTTCTAATGATGATAATACTGCTTATTTATTAAGAACATAAAACATGTAATGTCTATGTTCTATTAAATGTGCTTATCTACCAAGTCATTACAGTTTCTTCATTTTGATTCTTGGTGCCCCATAAAGGGTAAGACTGCACTATATGCTAGTATGTGCTATGGCTGCTTGAACACATACAATAAACACAAACCCTGCATGCATTATTAACCCTTAAAGTACTGCTTATGCTTTGCCTTTTTACCCCCTAACTATTCACATTTTCACCTTTATTAACACTAATTGCAGATGATGAAATTGCTATAGGATATCACAAAAAAAAATCCAGATGTTTTAATTATTACTGTCACAGATTTCTTTGTCTTTTTTTTTGCTTTTGTTTTGTATGTTTGACACATATTCTGAAAATCTACAGTGTTTCTGGGTCTTAAACTGTCTTCTAAAATGCACATTAGTAAATGATTCAGTTCTTTAAGGGTTAATTAACCAGGGTTATAAAATCATGTCTGTAAATATATCAAATGACACGCTTGTATGAAGTATGCATGTTCCTTTCTTACAGAGAGGTGCCTTGACAGTCTTAATGCACTTTTATATTGCTGATAGTGTGTAAATATAATATATATTTTTTAAATGTTAACCCTTACAGGAAAGAAGAAACCTTACTTTTTTTAAGTGGTTACAACAATAAGCAAAAAAGAATACGAGAAACTGCTTTTGTTGCAACAACATAGCATAGCTTCTATATTATGTGCTTAATAAAACAAATGTTTTCTGTTGTTTTATCAGCCCCATAGAATCCTGTCAGAATTTCTACAAAGATATCACTTTACAGATCGACATGGCTTTCAACGTTTTCTTCTTACTGTACTTTGGGCTGCGTGTAAGTAAACAAACCTTTTTATTAAAAAAAAATAAAAATAAAAAATTAACTGTATTTAGATTTAAGACACATTTCCTATTATCAGTTTAAAGTCACATACAATTAACAATTATTTAGCTCCTTTAAAACTTCAGCAGCCCTAATATTTTATTTAATCTGAAATTAGTTGAAATATTTTATTTTTATTTTATACATTACTATATCAACTATGGAGTATAATAACCTATGATATAGTGACTTGGTATGCATTATTATTTTTCTCCTTGCATAGAGGCTGTATAATCTAAATTATTACTGTGAAATTGAAAAATAATGGTAAAGGCATGCTTCAAATATCTGACTTTCTTGAATTGTTAGCTAAAGTTACAGAATGTTATGCTATTTAATTGTAAGTAATACGATTTTGAAGTACAAATTACAGCTACAGTACCTATTATACGGTATTTTTGTAGACCATTCGTAAGCTAATAAGAGAATGAATATTGAAATATGTTCCTTAATGGAAGTTGTCATTTTTGGCCAACATATTTTTTTATGCAAAATCAAAATCATTTACAGGGGGTGTAGGGGGTGTCACTATCAAGGCATGGCATGGCTTGGAGAGTGAAGATTCCATTTGCAGAATCATATTCCAGGAGCAGAGTGCAGCATCTCCAGATTAGTAGCCTGCATCTCTTGCTGTGTAGCACCCTTCAATTTACCCAAGTGGGACAATGCCTGTACATCATTTGATACAGTTAGCTTCAAGTCTTATGTTATTGCATGTTCAATAAACTTTAATAATAAAAAGAAGAAACAATAGAAACGTATTGATTCTTTTTTCTTTCCCTACAGTTTATTGCAGCCAATGATAAATTATGGTTCTGGCTGGAAGTAAACTCAGTGGTAGATTTCTTTACTGTGCCGCCGGTGTTCGTGTCCGTATATTTAAACAGAAGTTGGCTTGGTAAGTAACTTGGGTTTATTTGTATTCCTGTTTGAGAACTCACATCCTGGGAAATGAGTCATCTTTGAGTGGACATTTTTATTATCAGTTGGTACTTTTCTTTCCTTGAGAGGTTTGCAGCGGCAAGGTCGTTGTTTTGGCACCACTTAATACGATGGAAAAAAAAAACCTCTCAAACTGTCACACAACATTGACCCTGAGAACAAAAAAAAAAATAGTTCTTAAAAGGTGCAGTACCCTTAAGGCTTTAAAACTAGTTTGATATATTCTGGATACATTTCTGACCACTAATTTGGTATAAAGAAGCTTGACCTGAATTAAATCATAATGTGATGGAGAACACAATATTGTAGTTAGGAGTCTTGTGTAATTGAATACTGAATGCCCTACGTGTCACAGAGAATGGGACTTTGTAGTCTAGCTGTAGTTACACTACGGTTGTAATGCTCCACCAGGAAATGCAGACCTGATCTGTAGGACCGAGCCAGAGCATGTTGCCCTGGTGTCGTCCTAGAGTCGTCTTAGAGGGTGGTGGAAGCTAGTCATTTTACACACGCAGGTCATTTGTGGAAGTCTTTGTACTTCTAATTGGGCTGTTTTTGACAGCACATAATGTGGCCCACACGCTGTTCATAAAGTTGCACATTCACCAGATTTAACCCCAATTTAGATTGCTGGGAAGAACAAAGACTTAGTCTTCAGCCAAAGCCAACAGAACATTCCACATTTGTTCCACAAGGGGCAGGTGTGCTGCAGTGCTAATCACAACGTGGATATGCTGAATACTGACTGGTTATGATTTTGTGTTTGTGGACTTTGTGGGTGGACATGCTTGTGGAATCTAAACCATTTTGATTTGGGTAAAATATGATCCTTCATGTGACCGGAACCTGTTTGATTTAATTACAACCCTGTGCTGCCATCTGCTGTTCAAATATCATATAACACAATCTGTGTTTTAGAAAGATTTATTTACTTACATATGCCGTTTTATTTGGTACTTTGTAATAATTTATCCATCTCAAATAAAATCAGCCTGTGGAAGGGTGGGGGTATTCACCGACACGGGAGACAGAAGATTTTATTTGCAAACACCGCACAGGTGCCCAGATTTATTTATTTTACTTATTTATTTTTATTTAGTTTAGCCCGCAGAGGGCGCTGTTGTCCGTGGTCTGGATACTGCCGACAGTAAACCAGGACCACGGGGTTACCAACACAGGTATCCCAATCCGTGCACCTTCAAGTGCTCAAAAATAATAATGAAAACAGAAGGCGAAAGAAAAAGGGAAAATAAAACACAGTAATAAAACTACAAACAAAAGTGCTGCTTAGGCAGTGCCCGCACTACCGCTAAGCCGGTCAGCACGTGTCTCCGTCCTACACTCAGTTGTGCCTATACATTGGCCAGGGTTCCCCGTACATCTACACACATCCCCTCGGGTACGTGTTTATTTATATTGCTCTGTGAAAATTAGTTTTTTTTTTATGAAAGGCTGCCCCCTCAGCCGGGCTCGCCTGCTCCTTGTTTCACTCTGGCCTCTTCTGCCAGCGACGCTGTATTTCCCCCAACACGGCCACCCGAGTGCACAACCAAGCCAGTTCTTATGGGCCGAGCAGTCTCCCAAGGCCCGCCCCTCAGCCACTCAGAGAGAGGGAAAGCACACGCACCCTCTTCCCCACCTCTCCGTGTCATCGCCATGACCAACAGGCGGATCCCACGAGACTGCTGCCTTCAATCTGCAGTAATACGGATGTGCCAGACAGTCAGTCCAGATCTCCCCTGTTACACAGCCATAAATGCAATTAAACACTGTTAACTTCCAACACTTCTTATGAAGAAAAAAATGTCATATTTTTATATGTACTATGATTCATAAACATCATGTAATACAGAAGAGAAGTAACTTAAACAAAAAACATTCTGACACCATTAGGAACATGCAATTTTTCATTAGTGTTCTTAAAATGACTAACCGAAAAGGTAATCAGTTTACTAAATTGCATTAATAAGTCTAGCATAACAAAATGCAAACATTTCTATTTCTATTTGAAAGCTTTACATGTCTATTGTTAAGTACATGCCAATTTGTATTTATTTTTATACTTGGCATCAATCTGATTTGCATTGTTGACATTCCCCTTTTTCATCAAAATGGTCAGGAAACTGTCTAGGGCCTCGTCTAGAAGAATGTTTAATCCCACACTGTTTGTGTGGCTGGGCAAAAACAATAGTTGCCACCACTCAATTAAGCCACATGGTTGTTATTTAGAGTATGCTTGATGCCTAACCTTTAGTTTCTCAAAGACAACCTATTAATGTTGAGCCACTGCACAGCTGGGCACAATTAGTATGCTTACAGAGTAAGTAGCAGGGCTCCGAAAAATATATGTGTTGCTACAACTGTTTAAATAACGTACCTGTAATTTTTCTTTTCATTGTTAACATCCTGACAACTTTTTACACTTAGAACTTTAAAGCCTGTTGCAAAGCTCTTTTCAAAAAGGCTGCTCTAGTGCACTGATAGTGTAAGGATTATTGCCCACGTTGTCAAACAGGTAACACAGCAATAACAATCCATGATGTGGTACGGAACAGAAAAGCCAGAGCACTTGTTGTTATACTTTTTATTTATTTATTTATTTATTTATTTATTTATTAAATCACTCTTCCTGCAGTGATTTAGAGGACAGATATCAAACCCCAGTGCACTAGAGCAGCCATTTTGAAAACGGCTTTGAAACAGGCTTTAGTTATAAGTGTAAAAAGTTGTCAGAAACCCTGCTACTAATGATGAAATGTGGTTCTTGATTCTGGTGTACGGTTTCAAATCTTTCTTAGTGTTGTTGAGTCGTTCAACAAGCAATAGGGCCAATTCATTCAGAGAAATCTAAGAAGGATAGGTCTGTATTATTGCATCCAAAAAAAACCCAAAACACCTGTTCTCAATTAAAATCATTGCTAAATACCTGAGATTAAATACTGCAAATAACCTGCATTGCTATGTATTACTGATAGTTGTCATATCTGTCTGCTAGTATCATCCGTGTTCTTTTGATATCATTTTTTAGATTATTTCTAATTTATATATATATATTCTCAGAAAAATATCAAGTTTAATGCTGTTACTGACAAAAAAAACGCGTCTGTAGGTTTGATTTAGCACATTATCTTGATGATGCAAAGGAGTTTACTTGCCATGTCACTGACCTGGGCTGTTTGTGTTCCTCAGTCACCTTTACCTGTGATTTAATCAGCTCTTGCATGTATTTTAATCAGTTGTTTCCAAGTCTAACCTCTCCCCAAAAGTCCCTCCATGGGCTTAGTCAGTGAACTGCAGGGATTTGTAGGCTTGTGACACAGTGGGGCTTAGTCACCAAGAGATTAGTTTTACAATCCTTCTATTGTGTAAATGGATTTTCTGATTGCTTTCTTGCATAACTGCACCAAGGATTTTTGTTCCTAATAAATGTTCATATTTCTGCTTCCAGGCCAGCTGTGTTTTTTTTTTTTTCCTCTAAGATGGCTTATCACTGCCGCAGAGGCATTCTATCATATTTAAACAGTTCATGTACTGAATAGTTTGTCCAAACCCCTATTGTGGATGTTATGGCTGTGGATCAAAGTATATCTAATGTAACAATCTTAATTAATATGGAACATGTATTACAGAATGTTGGCATTAATATAAGCAGTTATAGTACAGCTACATCCAAAATAGAAATTACTATTCTAAATGACTGTAAGGATCAAAAAGCCCCCTTGTTAACAGTCACAGCTGCACATACTCTAGGCCAGGGGTGTCCAATCACAGTCTTGGAAGGCCATTCTACCAGGTTTAACAGGTAAAATGAGAAATCAACTACTTCAGGGTCTGGATGGAGGTTTAATTGGTTCAATTAAACAATTTGGAACAGCGTTGGAACAAATATTATATCTCCTGTATGTGCACCGGCAAAACAACCCCAAACCTTCACGTTACAACCTCCATGTTTTACTGTAGGCCCTACCCAACATTCTGATGATCTCTTGGCTGTTTTTCTTCCCACAAACTTTTCTCTTGGAGCAGAAAAGTTCAAACATTGATTAAGCTGTCCATTACACTCCTCTCCATTGCTCTTTTGACCATTTTTACGGTTTAGTGCCCATTCTAGGCATTTGACGGTTTCCTCGTCTCAGGTTTTTGAGCTGCATCTCTCCCCGTCATACCAGCTTCTAAAAGACTCTTTACTGTTTCCTTTGATATGGTGACATTTGATGTGGAATTGAACTCAGCAGCAAGTTGCGTGCTGGTTAGGAAACGATTAGCTTTGGTCTTTCGAAGAGTCAGTCTGTCTGCTCTTGCAACTTTTATTTGCATAGCTACCAGTTTTTCTGTATCTGTTGATTGTGGTCTGCACTCCATTACGTGAAACATTGACTTTTCTTGCAATTTCCCTCACGGAATGCCCTTCCTTGTGATCTCTTTGGAACCATGGTAACTCTACCCTCTTTCAGGCTCCCCGTTTAAAGAACCAGCAGCTGATTGCCCAGCTACTCGTGTCTCAATAAGTTCAGGTTATGAAAGCTGTCTGCAGCCTGACTGAGAGGGGACTTGTCCACTCCATTAATAGGGTAATAGTTTAATGGGAGTAATTGAGGTAAAATGGCAGTAAAACTTATCCACTATTCTATTTTCCTTTGAAATGGATGATAAACTTTTACATAAGCTGATGGTTTATGTGTAGTTTTCCTTTCTTAGTTGGATTCCAGTAAGATTTATGGCGTCCCCATAATTTTGACTGCCAGTATATGTATATATGTATAAAATCGGAAGACCCATCAGTTTTAAAAGTTTTAGCACCATCTAGTGTCTGCTTGTCCGTCTTGAAGTCATTCACAGAAAGTAATTATGTGATGCTTTTATACAGCTCTTTTAGGTAGCATTCTGCTTTAAACTTTGCTAAGCAATGTAGATGCAATGCCATCAATGATTTGGCTTTAACACTTCCTTTTTATTCTTCTAAATACCAACTGTGAGCCTTTACAAAACCTAGTATCCACTGATTATACAGCATAGGTAGTGTAAAAGTAAAAAAAAGGATGTAATGTCGTTTTCAGGATTGAAGAACTTTAAAACAAAGCTTACAAGTCTTCTATTGTCAGTGTAGCAAAATGGTCCAATTAAGGGATACACATGTCTGGGAAACTGTAATGTTATAGAACAAACAAGAAACAAATGTGGTGCATTAAGGAGCCCTTAGTTTAAAACTCTAGGTTGTTTATGTGTAGTTTAGAAATTGGTGCAAGCTTTGCACTGGAGAAAAGCATTGTAAATCTGATCCACTATCCTTTAGCAAGCAAAGAATAACAGCCTTTTAAAGTGTTTATTCTTTGACAAATTGTTCTGCGACTGTCCTGTGTATGCCGGTATGAGTAATGCGTTAATTCTTTCTGCACATTTTAAAGCTTTGTAATGGCTTTAGTTATAATGATTTTTCATAGCATCTCAACAGGAGTCATTAAGTAGCCTTTCTTATATTATTTAGGCGGTAACTTTAATGGTAATGTTTTTCACATAACAATATTCTTTTAAAGGTTGCTGAAATGTAGGCCTATATTATGTTGCCATCCCAGAGCAAGATATGTGGAAAGTCTGTGGATGACAATTGCTTAAAATCAAGTTACCTCTTTTATCTGTGTTTGCTTTACACAATCCATGTAGCACTTATCCAGCTCCATTTACAGTTCGATAATCTTTCAATTGTTCTAAAAGCCACAGTGATTAAATGCACCTTCATTTGTTTATATGAATAATTAATACTGTTTTATCAAAATTGACATTTTCTTAATGTGGCATTTTTTATTTGAAGATGCTACATAACAGATGATAAATGTTATGTGTAAAGGATCGCTGGCTATGGAGGTGTAGTGGAGGCGCCCATACTGTATGTACCTTATGTTTGTTGCACATACATTATATGGTAATGATTCTTGACGAGTGATTGGCTCAGCTCCACACCTCAGTTCAATTACATTAAATGCTGTAAATGCTGTAAGTGGTAGGTCATGGAGTCCTACTGTTGCTTGGTATTCAAATCTATTGAAGGCTATGTCTTTGGAACAACTTGTCCAGTTTTAAATAAGCTGTGCATTTGGGCCGTTGATGTAGAAGACCTACTGTTTTATAGTTTTATATATTATTGGCAGGGGACACATGTTTCTAACATAACATTTTAATACACCTTTTCTTTACCATATTGGAATAATAGTAAAGCAAATGTTTTGAGACCACAAAGTAGTGTAACATGAGAAACCTCTCATTTTACTAGCAACACTCAACTGGTCTTTCAATGTGCCCACAGTGTATGAATTCTAATTTGTATTTATGATCTGCTTTTGGCTTTCTGATGGCCATCACCTCAGATTGGTATGGTTTGCAGTGTTTAGTACCAGCTAGTTATGTCCTGTTAAATGTTAAAATAGTGGAAATACTTGGTTTCATGGTGCATTTTATTTGGACAGCATGATGTTTTGTATTGTTTTTTTATGCATCAAAACAACAAAGCAATCCAGTATCTAGTACAGCAGTTGTGATTTAATTTTTTTTTTTTTTCAATTTCAGCTCCTCTTAATCCCTAGAAGAGTTCAATGATTGCAAGAGATTTTGAGCTTTAGCGCAAAAAAATAAATAAATAAATAAATGCTTGCTTGCTGGTAACAAATTGGAAAATAAAAATCTGTTCGGATCCTACCTGCAGATTAAGGATGGGGTGATAGTGCTGACAAAAATCGGAACATTTCGGCGTCTACTGTGAAATATTTTGTTCTAGTTTGAGTCTGCAGTTTTGATGTCAGGTTTCTGTGTGGGTGATTCCTAAAGGAGCTTATGGTGTAATATCCTGATGGAAAAAGGCTTTTTAAGCTTCAGTGATCATAGCTGGAGTGGTATGAGGATTTGTGTTAAATCTGAGGTCTCTCTTGACAATTGCATTCGGTTTTTGTGTGTTGTGTCGTTTTGGTGATTACTTTCAAGATAATGTTACTTTTGAAAACGTAAGAAGCGTTTAAAAACACCTAGATAAATAATATTCATAGTGCTTTTCATATTTGATACACAGTACTAAGCAGTAGAGGAAGCAGGTTCAACAGGAAAAAAGGACAGGATGTAATAGGGGAGGCATTTTCATCAGCAACAGCAGCGTTTCTGAAAGTACATTTCTACAGTTATGATTCCAAGCAAGATTTTAGTGTATCGTGGCCCTGATGGTGGCACCTGTACAGAAACACTGAGAAGCACCAGAAGACGTAAGAAATCATGCGGAGACCTGTTTCAGAATGGGTATCGGGTCAAGCCTGGACATGGGCACAGTGGAGAGAAGGAAGAACAAGATAACTTTAGGCATTCTTGTTACAATGTGGTCAGTTACTGGGGTAAGGTTTGTTTCTTAAGAAGCACTCTTGGACGGGGCGGTGGGGGTTGTTTGTTATTGACTGATCCATATTTGGTTGAAAAATAGTTGGTATCATGGCATGCATACATTACTTTATGTATAGAGATGTAAAGTATTTTATTGTATCTTTTAAATGTTATCATTCAAGTGGATTGCAAATGTAACTTATTTATTTTGCATATTAATCTTTACTTAATACTGTTGGTAACGTGTGTGTGTGTGTGTGTGTGTGTGTGTGTGTGTGTGTGTGTGTGTGTGTATAATATACATATATAATATTTTAGGCATATGAAGAAAAGGTTTTAATATATATATATGTGGGTTATTAGCTGTTGTAATTTCAAGACCTGGCTGATTAATTTAAATTTCTTAAATCTTGATTAGAGATACATGGATACCTACTTTTACATAACAGTGCATCCTCTAAATAATAATCTGTACTACTAAAAGAAACAAATTGCCTGTTTTGCGTAAATGTTAACACACATTTAAACAATGTTATTGTAAAAATGTACAGAGATGACTTCCATCAGCTATCGCTGGAACAAGGGTGAGTTTAGGTTAGGCATAACATTTTTGTACGGTACTGTAGTTAATAAATTGTATTTGTGTCTGTCAGGAAATTAAGAGCTTTTCCTTTTTTTTTCTCAGACCTAAATAAAACTGCTCTTGAATTCTTTCCAAATTTACTGATGTAACATGGTTACATATTTAAGGTTTACGTCATTGGAGGTACCAGTTCAATCACATCCTTTCGCTTGGTAATGTTTTTAATCTAGAGTTCCATCTCATTTATTCTCATTCTTATAATCTTGTAATCAAGTTTTAGAAGATCAGATGCTTTAGTTTTTACCGAGAACTCAAGAGAAGTCTAATAAGAAAACAGCAGGCAGAATTTATTTAGTATTTGGCTTATCAGTTTATTTAATTAGTAGTTGTTAATTTTCATGTTGTCTAGTAACTGTGTGGTTAACGGCTATTATTAGCACTCAAAAAATCTACGTTTTTATAATTATTCAGGAATATTCTCTGAGCATAGCTGCATATGAAAGTAATCAAATTATTAAATATGGATGATCGGTTTAAAGGTATTTGGTGTTACTAAAATTATAAATGTTGCAGAAATTCAGGTATGCATATTTGTATCTAGATTTGTAACGTGTATTCTGTGTTTTTTCTTTCTGTTTATTTCTTTTATACAGGTTTGAGGTTTCTGAGAGCGTTAAGATTAATACAGTTCTCAGAAATTTTACAGTTTTTAAATATCTTAAAAACTAGGTAAGTACTCTGGTTTGTCTTGCAATTCTGTAAATCTTGCTTTTAGAAATTGTGATTATGGCTGGCATTCAGGACACGTGATTCAAATGAATAATGAGCATATTTTAATGATCTTAACAGTGGTGCTGTTCTTAAACATGTACACTTGTGATCACAGCCTCGTTCCATTATATTTTTATTGTAGTGCTTTTAATAAGAGGGACAACCAATCACCCCTAGGGGAAAACATCAGTGGAATTTATACCAAGTTAAATGGTGCTGGTATTTATTGTAAGCTACAGTAAATTTATGTTTTTAAACATATTTCTGTTTCTGTCTGTTTTATATTTTTTTGTTACAATTTCAGTTTCTTTTTTTAATGAATTAAAAAAAAATAAAACCTAATTCTTAAATGCATCAGTTTTTGCTTATTTTATTTATTATTATTATTATTATTATTATTATTATTATTATTATTATTATTATTATTATTGTTTCAGCTTTTAAAAGAATAAATTGATGATAAAACAAGAGGTCTCTTGATGTGTGTGTGTTTGTGTTCTAATTCTTGTCTTTCCTTTCTAAATGCTCAGAACATGATCCTGTATAACTATATGGTTCGGGTTTCCCTGCAGCTCAGAATTAAGGATTTTTGCTCAACAAAATATTTTAGATTAATCCCTTCACTCAATTTACACTGATGGAGGGGATATTTCGCAGCTTTTGAATGAAAAGGCACAGATACAAATATAACAACAACAAAAAAAATAACATTGTTCAAGTTGTGCTGCCATGAAGAAAGAAAATAATTTCACCTGCCACTTTACTCTTTCCCAGTGAGGAAAAGCCTTTGAAATGAGTGGGAAATCAATCAAACAAATGCTATTAAAACTAGTCATACTGTTGTGCTACTCATTATCAATATATGGAGTGGCACACTACTTTTACATTTTTTGATAATTTCCAAGAAAAATATGCACATTTCCAAAACGCTAAAACCTTGTCTACTCCTTTTGAGGCCCGTCCGCTCCCTGACTCGGGACAAATTCTCCTATATTGGTGTCTAAAGCTGCATACTATTTTTTGCTACCCATCGTCATGAAATATTATATTCCCAAAATAATCTCAGTCCATTTTATAGACATGAGAAAACAAGGTATAGTCCCATTCCCCATGTACCTAATATCTGTTTATATGTATTCTTTCTTTTATAGTAATTCCATCAAACTGGTTAACCTGCTGTCAATATTTATAAGCACATGGCTCACGGCGGCAGGGTTCATTCATTTGGTAAGTACATGGAGCCAAAAACATCGCACTTCTCACACTAATGACAGGTAGTAATAGATTTCACTAATATTTTCCTGGGTCAGATATAAAAAAAAATATTTAATTTAACTAGCTGTACCTTTATCCAGGTCCTAAATACATTTCGATACTGATAATGTATGGCGTGGAATTTTTTTAAAATTTTTTTAATGGGTTTCAAAAAATACACTTTTATGAACACTTAATTCTTAAAAGCTTGGAAGGTGATATTTGACGTATTTTGTAACTGGAGCACATAGAAGGAGTATAACTATTGAAAAAACAAAACCATACCACTAGATGGTGGTGTTACCATTGTTTTAAAAAAAAAAAAACTGGTGCGGTAAATCTTTTTGCTCTTCATCCCTCACAATAAAGTGTCGAAAAATCTATCATTAAAATCTCAATACCTTGATCTTGATCTAGTACATACAAATCCTATGATAGTCATTTTGTTTTGTTGTCAAATGAAATGTGACTTTAATGTAATGGCATTTAAAAAGAGTGTTTTCAACATTTATATGAAAATAGCTATTAATTTATTCTTCTGGGTATTTCCTTGACATCTGTTGCAGGTAGAAAACTCAGGAGACCCTTGGGAAAACTTCCAAAATTACCAACCACTTAGTTATTGGGAATGTGTCTATTTACTAATGGTTACTATGTCCACTGTGGGTTATGGAGATGTTTATGCAAAAACCACTCTTGGACGCCTATTCATGGTCTTCTTCATCCTCGGTGGTCTGGTAAAAATCCTTTTTATTCTTAATTGGTGTTACATTTCATCACCATCATCACATACTCAGTTCATTGTGTTCCTAGTAAAGCTGCTGGACACTCATTGCATTTTCACTCATTTTCACCATGCACTTAATTCACACTGTTTAAAAAACAATGATCCGATACTTTGGATTTGATTGCATTTTACATTATTTTGTAAGTTTATAATTGTTGACAAACTAAGATTAATGGCTCTTGATTGTTTAAAACCTATTAACTGTTAGTTTCATTTTAAACAATGTGTTTACAAGTACAGTTAAAGAACTGAACACTTTTGATATCATTTTGTAATGTTGTTGCTATTTTTTTTAAAGCAGTGTGCAGTTTCAGGAGTCCATGACCTTCTGTGTCCCTACCCAAATTCCAACAAACACTGTGACAGGAGGATGCACCATAGAGCCGTCTGAATGAGAACGAAATCAGCAATAATAATATTAAAAAACCTTATCGTCATTAACTCTAGGGTTTATAAACTCCAAAAAATAAGATTAAATTAAAAACACATTTTCTGATTTGATTCATACCAAGTGTTTGTTTCGTACTGTTTTCATAGTTGCTACAGCTTTCTGTTTAAATTTGAAACATACATACATTTTTTTCTTTATTCTTTGTTCTTTATCAGATCAGACATCATTTTGAATTTGTTTTGAAATGTTTTGAATCGTTTCTTCTCAAAAGCAATCCAGAGTCTTTATTTTGGGTGATTCATTGTTGCTTTTGTTATCCTTAGGCCATCACTCATATTTGCAATTTAAGCATTCACTACTAATAAAAAATAATAATAATAATTAAAAAAAAAAAAACTTTAGCTGAAATAGAAGCTTCTTAAGTTCACAAAATGCATTGAACTGAGTTGCTGCTAAGTCTCATCAGTTTGTGCTCTTTGACTCAACCTGGCACAGCCTAAGTGTTTGTTGGACAAAACATGGCACTTAGGTTTCTCTTCATTACCTTTTAGATATTTTTTTCAACCACAGAATGACCATGAGTCACCTGTGTGAATCCTTTTTGACATCCTTTTTTTTTTGTAGATGCCATCTATATTTAAAAACTGGGGAATTGTCCTTGCATAATACATGTTTTTTTATTATTATAATAATAATTATTATTATTGTTGTTTTTTTTTAGAATTAGAGATTATACTTGTACAATATTTATTAATATACTATTACCTTTTTTATTCTCTTTATTTCTTTATGTTTAACACAACTACAAAATACTTTTAGACATTTTTATTATTATTATTATTATTATTATTATTATTATTATTATTATTATTATTATTATTATTATTATTTTCCCCAGTTTCTGTAGTTGATTATATACAATCCAACTCTAGTTCTATATATATATAATTTTTTTTTTAGATCTAATTCTTTTGCATTTTCAGATCTTATGGTAAAATCCAGTACCCCCTTCCTTGGCCTATCTTTTTTAGTCTTTTCTTCTGTCTCCTATCTCCTCCTTAGGCCATGTTTGCCAGCTACGTCCCTGAAATCATAGAGTTAATAGGAAACCGCAAGAAATATGGTGGTTCCTATAGTGCGGTTAATGGAAGAAAGTAAGTATTCCATGAGGCTCTGCTGCCTCTGCCGCAGTAGAACACTCTCTGCATGCCATTTTCTTTTTCTGTTTCATGCATGTAGGCCATGTTTGCTCGCTACGTGCCAGAAATTGCTGCTCTCATCCTTAATCGGAAGAAATACGGAGGGATTTATAACTCAACCCGAGGCAGAAAGTAAGTCAAAATCAAACAAGGTGTGGTTGTGTGACGGGATGACTAACTCGCAGGAATATTTTCCTGTGATGTCAGTGAAAATTCGCACTACAGGTATGACTGGAGACCTTGGCCATTGTAAGGCACCTCATGTTCTTTTATGTTCTAAAAACATCCTGCTATTGCATTTTCAGTTCATACATAATCGAGCTTTCATGACTAATTTATATCCCATGTTATATTTTACAGCTTGTCTTTAAGCTGCACACTTTGCTGCTCTTTACAAAGCCACTTGACATTTCTTGGAAGTTGTGGGTGTGCTCATTTTTCAACAAGTAGTCATGAGAACCTGAATACTAAAATGTGGCAGTCAAAGAGTTTGCCCTAATCTTTGGCATTCACAAAAATACAACCTGGAATCTTCATTTTCATTTTTTGTGTGTGGCATCAATCACAGTGATTTATTGTAGGGTTTCATTTGTTTTGTATACTTTGGCATATAGAGTCAGTTCTTTTCATTAGGTGCTTCTGTTTTCGTCTGCTTGATTTCCTGCATGTTCAAGTTCTACATGTCTTGAGGTCTTGTGACTTTTTCGCAGGTGTTTATTTTGCCCAGCAAAAAGTAACTGTCTTGTCTGCCTCCACTATTTAATTTCCCTTTGTTCTGTTTTACATTAACGTGGCCTTGATCTTCAGTCAGCCCCCACACCCTGATTCCCTGGATACCTCAGCTCAGATTGCAGCCTCTCAGTTTCCTCTTGGCTTGCATGCCAGATGATCTTTGTAACACTTGCCTTACTTTTGTAGCCTTTGTCTCTTTTGTAAATTATTCTTAATGTCTAAGTGACTATTCTGAACTCCCACCCGCTTCCTGACTGAAACTCGGCTCTGTCATCAGCACATGGTCTGCCTTGTTTACATTAGATTTGATTAGTTGGTTCAAAGTTACTGACAAAATAGTTTAAAGAAAGCTTTTTCGTCACGTAGGCCTTTCATCGGATCATGTAATTTTAAGGGAAAAACACAGCAAAAAGCCATTAGCACTCCTTTGTTTGATGTTGTTGTTTTCCCATCAGTAAAACAAGATTGATGATTGTTATGTTTAGCTGAAATTTGTAGTTTTGATTTGGAGTCTAGTGTTGAGAGAATAAGCTGTCAAAACCACTGAGTTTTTCTCTCACAGGGAGGGGGGAAAGACATGTGGTTGTAATTAGCAGTGTACAGCCTCTAGTGCTGCAGCCTTAATAATAATAATAATAATAATAATAATAATAATAATAATAATAATAATAATAATAATAATACTGTGGTTGTGCCATTTTGAATATTTAAAAAATAACATGAGAACATTTTACAAAAATAAAAATGACCTTTAACTCAAACTTAAATACTAATGATACATATTACACATGCGCTATTTTAATGAATGGAATAATTGTGGCTCTATTGATGTAACAAAGAATACATAATTCCTTTGGCACGTGCCCCTGATTATTCTTTAAAAGAAAAACTCCTGCTTCCTATACAGTACATGAACCCTTGCGCAAATAAATCATGGACCGTGTTAACAAAGCTTTAACTCTTGAGTAAAATCTGTTTTTTCAAAGATGCTTTATTTGATATTAATGAAACTGTTCTTTAATAACATATTAAACTTTTATGAATGTAACACTGTTATATTCATAAAACCAGGCTTTGAAAAAAATAACTGTTTCAAATAACTCTTGAGTTAAATCTGTGTGACAAGGACCTATTACGTTTTATAGCTTGAAGTTTATCTTCATAATAAACTACCATTAATTATCCAAGTATCTAAAGCAGATACAGCTCATTTATTATTTTCTGAAATAGTGCGTGACTATTATGGATTTCAAAAAATGTGAAGAAATTTAAACTGACACAATATCTTTCAAGAACAGTATATTGCAATGTCATCATATAGACTTCATTTCTTGTAAAATACAGCAGTCAAACTATTGCACTATAGATTGCCATGACAATAAAGACAAAGTTCAAAAAATAAATTATAGAATAAAAATCATTCATGAAATGTTGTGGTCAAGAAGGATGACTGGGCTACATAAAAAAGGCAAACATGATCATACATGCTAACAGATAGGAAACTTTCTGTCAAGCAACCCAAATTGGAATTATGTGAGAATAGTCTTCCTCGATGGCAGGGAAGATTAGCCTGAACCACAATATTATTGCAGATCTTTTGTTCCTGGAATAAATACATCAGTATCATCTCATAGTAAATTAATGGTGAAGAAAAAACACAAAGATCCATATCTGGTCAGGATTGTCAGCAATGTTCAGTTGGTGTCATTTGAATAAAATAATAGTAATCGGGTTCTAATTTTTCGTAAGACATCTCGGCGCTGTTTAACCAGCTAAATTGTAAATTAAGCTTAGCGGTACTGTTGTTGTATAAGGATTAGAGCAGTGGAAAGTGGTGTTTCTGATTCGGTGGTGCTGATGTTGGAGCTGTTTTTTGGCTGTGTTACTGTGCATTTTTATTGTGAAAACCTTTTGCATGCCCCAGTCTGCCTGTTACCACTACCCATTTTCTGTGTTTCTGCTTGTTGCATGTTCGTGCTCATTGTTTTGCATATGTATCTTGGGTTTCTAACAACCCTACATGTCTTAAAAAGATCACACATTGTATCTATAACTTAAAAATGTGTACATTCAGTTCTTTTATAGCCGCTGCATTTAAAGTTATTAAAGGAATGCTGTTCAAGGCTTTTAAATGCATTCTATTACCACGTATTAGCATTGGCAACATTATAGCTGTCCTGTTGATTTGCTGAAGGTCTTTTGGATATTTGCATGTTTATTCATTTAGTTTTTTTCAAATGTAGATTCCTGGTGCCTAATCACATTCTGTGCTGACAGTCACATGGCATTTAGGCAATTGATGGAAATATACCATTTTAAATAAATGCATTAAGGTAAAATGTATAAGCAAAAAACCAAGAGATCTCAGGCACAAGAAAAGGAGTGATGATGTTGCTATTGCAAATAGTAAAATAGACTTGGTTATCACTCTCGTAAAGTGTTGAAAGTACCAAACAAAAGGACTTCCAAAAGCCATTTTTTTCAAATATACAGTGCAATGAAATTGGAAAGCGGGAAACCCTTATGAAGTATCTGGGGAGACAATTCAATGTAACTTTTCACAGAAATAAGGCTGCTCAAATATTCTTCTTTCACTACAATTCACATGAATTTGAGAAGAACATCCCACCTACATCAGAGTTGCATGACACCCATAAGCCTTGTCCTGTTCCTTCAAACAGTGTTCGCCTTATTTTAGATTTCATGGAACCTAAACATTTATGATTGTGTATTTGTTGAACAATTTAGAATTAGAAAATAAAACTAGAGGTACAGTAAGGAGTTTGCATGTGTGAAAAGAACTACATCTACTCTAATAGTAGTACATATTAGTATGTATCTTTATTTTCTGTTTCATGTCCTTCATTATTCACATACAATTGGGATATATTATAAGTATATGAGATGTATAATGTTAATGGCACCAGTCCTAATAATGAAGGAAACCAAACTGTGGCTTAATAACTCATAACATATGTGACCATCTCCAAAAAAAGGGGACTGTGTTTCAAAAGGCCCATCAACCACATGATGTGGTAGTAATATTTTTACATTTACATTTACCTTATCTTGTGAAATTTAAACTCTATCACAAGTATCCCAAGCAGGAAAAGGACAGAGAGCAGCGTCAGTGCATCACCATGCTTGTAAAAAGTACTCTAGTTTTCTATTGCCGAAATTATTGATAACAATTATGCTGGAACTTTCACGCTATGCCCATAAATATAAAAAATGTCCTGAAGTAGAAGCTTTCTTAGTTTGTAATGTAATGATTATATTGTGCATACACAATTGTGTTGTAATGTCACTTGCAGATAAGGCTTTAGTCGGCTAGACTCTTATTTTTATAAATAGACTTTCAATATACTAGATTTGTTTTGGTACCAAATCCAAGCTAAGCCGTTGCATAATCTGTCATTGTTTAATTCATCTCTAGATGAAGAATGGCACTAAAAATACATTCAGTAATATTTTTTTCCAAATAAATCCACAAGGCCTGTTCCACATCACACTTTGCACATCCATATTATTTAGTGTTTATTTTAAAATATAAGAAATATATAACATAGAACATTATTTGAAAAAGTGTGTTCTCTCCCTTGGTCCTTCTCTTTCACCACTTGCTGTTCCCTTTTCATAATGGGATCAACAGTGCCTGTATTTTAAATAAACCTCCGTTTACCTGATTAGTTTGAGACGTAGTCGCCCCCATCTGCATCGTCATAAAAATCGATCCGTTAACATTCAAATGAGGCCACACCCCGAAACTTATGCCGACCACTGGCACTAACGCAGACGGTAAAGGACAAGGCAAAGCATGTCAGCAAAATCACATTACAGGGCACCATCAAAATCAGGGGCAAACACATTTTGTCTAGTGTTTCCCCCATCATCAAAATTAAACCCTGTGTGTTAAATCAGCATACTGTAGTCTGACATAGTTGACTGTTAATAAACCAATGTTTTTACTATTGAACCTGACATTAGAAGATATTTTGTGACTAATATGGACCAGACATACTATTTATTTTATTTATTTGGCAGACGCCTTTGTCCAAGGTGACTTACATGTGTTATAGGGCAATACAAGGTTACAATGCAAACTTAATATATAATAGTATAGTTTACAGTAAGTGCAAATAATACCACTAAAATACAATATGAACAAGGATGCAGCAAGTTAGGATTACAACGAGTTATATAAACAATAGCATAATAGTAGTGCAATAGTGCAAGGATAGTGCATCAGTTGAGATTCCAGTAATGTGGTGCATAGATCAGGGAAGTCCAGTTCATAGTAAGAGGGGTAGATCAAATGATCTAGAAGTGCAGTCAAAACAGGTGGGTCTTGAGGAGGCAGTGGAATGCAGTGAGAGATGGAGCAGTTCTGAGGTTTGCTGGTAACTGGTTCCACCACTGAGGGGCTAAGGAAGAGAAGGAGCAGGCACGGGAGGATGGAGAGTGGAGGGAAAGCATGACCAGTCGGCCAGTAGAGGAGGAGCAGAGAGGGCGAGAGGGGGTGTAGGGAGACACGAGGCAATGCCAGTTGGAGATGGCAGGAGAGGTGTATAATTATTTCTGTCCCCTTCAATACCATTGCTGACCTATTAAAAGATTCACTTTGTACGGGTATGAACAATGGCTTTAGTTCTTAGAAACATGTCTTATCTCTGAGTACAGAGTGTGACCATTTACCTGTCTCCCTGCAATACTCTTGTGGATGTAAGAAATACATTAGTTAAAAAAGAACTGGCTACAAATTTGGTACACTACTATTTGATTCTCTGTCAAGTTATTATAGGTCATGTGAAATATTGTTTTGAGATATTGGCTTCACCTCCAATCTCACCAACCATATGAATGCAATCTTGTAAATCTTAGTTTGAGTCATTTTCTTTGTACTTTTTTGCAGTGTTGTAACACATTGTGCTGGCAGCTTTTTGTTACAATTTGAGTAATAAAATGGGTTTTAGTGGCATGATTTGCATCAAGTCACCGAGACTATTGTCTTTTCTCCTAGTATTCTGAAGTAACTAACTTAACTGGTGTCTCAGGCACTAAGGCTGGTGGGACAGATTTTATGGACAGATTTTATGTAAAACCTGGAGTCCTGTCAATGTGGAAGACTAAAGATGTGAAACAGAACATTGTTTAACTCCCACAATTGGTTCTATTTAATGATTTTTGTTATGTATCTTTGGAGTGCTTCAGTGGCCTTAAGCATGTATTTGCTCCAAAAAAATACTGAACAAAAAGTTTAGCAACACACTTGGATTTGCAATACATTTGTAGCAGGAAAACAAAGATAGATTCTATGGGTAAACTAACATTCTGTGAAGAATGGCAGAGAGGTGTTGCCCAGTTTCGTTTTTACATCCCTCTCTTAGACAGACAAAGGATCTTTTTGATGGTCAGTTTTAAGCGATTCATGAAATGCCTAGGAATAGGGTGAGCAGGCCTTTAAGGGTTCGTGAATCAGCAGTGTCACAAAGTCTAGTAACCTTTTCCTGCAGTAGCATCAGGGATTTTGGTTCAAGCAGGGCAATGCCCGGTGTCACAGTGATAGACTAACTTTATATCCAACTATCTTGGTTCTGACATATATATATATATATATATATATATATATATATATATATATATATATATATATATATATATATATATACTATATATACAGTACTGTGCAAAAGTGTTAGGCAGGTGTGAAAAAATGCTGTAAAGTAAGAATACTTTCAAAATAGACATGTTAATAGATTATATTTATCAATTAACTAAATGCAAAGTGAGTGAACAGAAGAAAAATCTAAATCAAATCCATATTTGGTGTGACCACCCTTTGCCTTCAAAACAGCATCAAGCATCAATTCTTCTAGGTACACTTGCACACAGTTTTGAAGGAACTCGGCAGGTAGATTGGCCCAAACATCTTGGAGAACTAACCACAGTTCTTCTGTGGATTTAGGCAGCCTCAGTTGCTTCTCTCTCTTCATGTAATCCCAGACAGACTCGATGATGTTGAGATCAGGGCTCTGTGGGGGCCATACCATCACTTCCAGGACTCCTTGTTCTTCTTTACGCTGAAGATAGTTCTTAATGACTTTCGCTGTATGTTTGGGGTCGTTGCCATGCTGCAGAATAAATTTGGGGCCAATCAGATGCCTCCCTGATGGTATTGCATGATGGATAAGTATCTGCCTGTACTTCTCAGCATTGAGGAGACTATTAATTCTGACCAAATCCCCAACTCCATTTGCAGAAATGCAGCCCCAAACTTGCAAGGAACCTCCACCATGCTTCACTGTTGCCTGCAGACACTCATTCGTGTACGCTCTCCAGCCCTTCGCTGAACAAACTGCCTTCTGCTACAGCCAAATATTTCAAATTTTGACTCATCAGTCCAGAGCACCTGCTGCCATTTTTCTGCACCCCAGTTCCTGTGTTTTCGTGCATAGTTGAGTCGCTTGGCCTTGTTTCCACGCCGGAGGTATGGCTTTTTGGCCGCAAGTCTTCCATGAAGGCCACTTCTGACCAGACTTCTCCGGACAGTAGATGGGTGTACCAGGGTCCCACTGTTTTCTGCCATTTCTGAGCTGATGGCACTGCTGGACATCTTCGATTGCGAAGGGAAGTAAGCATGATGTGTCTTTCATCTGCTGCAGTAAGTTTCCTTGGCCGACCACTGCGTCTCACGGTCCTCAACGTTGCCCGTTTCTTTGTGCTTCTTCAAAAGAGCTTGGACAGCACATCTGGAAACCCCTGTCTGCCTTGAAATTTCTGCCTGGGAGAGACCTTGCTGATGCAGTATAACTACCTTGTGTCTTGTTGCTGTGCTCAGTCTTGTCATGGTGTATGACTTTTTGACAGTTAACTGTCTTCAGCAACCTCACCTTGTTAGCTGAGTTTGGCTGTTCCTCACCCAGTTTTATTCCTCCTACACAGCTGTTTCTGTTTCAGTTAATGATTGTGTTTCAACCTACATATTGAATTGATGATCATTAGCACCTGTTTGGTATAATTGTTTAATCATACACCTGACTATACGCCTACAAAATCCCTGACTTTGTGCAAGTGTACCTAGAAGAATTGATGCTGTTTTGAAGGCAAAGGGTGGTCACACCAAATATGGATTTAATTTAGATTTTTCTTCTGTTCACTCACTTTGCATTTAGTTAATTGATAAATATAATCTATTAACATGTCTATTTTTGAAAGCATTCTTACTTTACAGCATTTTTTCACACCTGCCTAAAACTTTTGCACAGTACTGTATATATATATATATATATATATATATATATATATATATATATATATATATATATATATATATATATATAATGTTACAGTACACATGTAAAATAATCAGTAAACCTATAGATTTACCAGCTCATCGGTCGATCTATAAAATAAGCCGGCATATGTGGTAGGCAAACTCATTCATTCTCTTTCACCTCAGCACCATGTTACTCAGCTGATGCACTATCCTTGCACTATTGCACTGCTAATATGTCACTGTAGATATAACTTGTTGTAATCCTATAACTTGTTGCATCCTAGTTCATATTGTATTTTAGTTGTATCATTTGCACTTACTGTAAACTTTACTGTATTTAAATATTAATCTTGCATTGTAACCCTGTACAGTACTGCCCCGTAACACCTGTAAGTCACCTTGGATAAAGGCACCTGCCAAATAAATAAATAAATAAATAAATAAATAAATAAATAAATGTAATGACCTTATAGCTGCTATCCTGCATAGTAATACTAAACAATCAATCACAATGGGAATTTGGTCTTTTTAAAAACATTTCTTATTATTTTTATGTTAGTAAATGTAACACATTTTCACAGAACAACTGTTCTTTCGGGACACTGTCAGTCACATACCTGAAAACACAAGAACGCTGCTGCGTTTCCATCATCGGTTGTTTAATCTACTATTACAGCTACATACTTGGCTTCCTGTACTTCTGCTTTGATTCGTTCTGAACCTTGTTAGAGGTATCCGAGAATACTGTGGCTATTGACAAGCAATTGCTTAACATGCTGTCGTAGTCAGAAATCAGAGAAAGTAATTCCCCATAATTACCTCTATTTGAGGAATTGGTGCCTTCATTGTGCCCATTGAAAGCCAGTTCTTGCTTGCCAAGATAAACAACAGAATCAATCAAGCATTTAAGAACCTCACAATTTTTTCTTACTTGCTCATTGTGATGTATTGTATCCCTACGCTTCTGCTCATCCAGTTGAACATCAATCCGGATTTGTCCAAAAGTTTTGAGTGTTACAGTGGCTCGCAAGTGACTTTGGGAACGCTCATGTTTTCGTGCTGAATTCGATAGACATCCTAGATTGCTGTAGCCATATCACCTTTTCTGTACTGAACAAAAGATCCAGCAGTATATTTTTTTGAATTGACAGCTACTGGTAAGCCACGGATAACTTTCATAATTTGAATGTTGGAAGTTCCTAATGTCAGTTCATGTATTTGTGGTGTATACCTCCCTTTTTTAACAACCTCCAATTTTTCTGAGAAAGTTCTTCTTGAAAATTGACTCGTAACCAAATCGACTACGATGTCTCCATTGTCGTCTGACGTTTTTTTTTTTTTAATTTGTAAGAAGCAATTCTAAATATTACTTTGAAGTTCTTAATATAATTCTCAGTAATGGTCTCTATAATATTAGCAATATCGCGTGAAATTCAGCTATTCTCTGCTCACTAATAATTGACAGCTACAAAACCAGGGCAGATCTTTGACTTTCCCATTGGTTAAACTCACAAGACCTTCAACTGAAACGGAGAACGGTGTATGTCCCGCCCCTGCTCACTCATGATTGGACACCTGCATAACAAGGGGTTAAACCTACTCAAGGCCATCAACTGTTTGTCCCACCTCTGCTCACTTATGATTGGACTAACACGGTTGATTTTATTTTTAAAAATACAATTCTGCACGATTTTAAATTGTAAAAACAAAACAAAACAAAAACTCTTTGGTTAATTAACCGGTCCGGAAATTAATTATAAAATGGTCTGCATAAGTCACATAGCTATATGTCTTTTAAATATCGTGTGGATGCAGCTGACAGAGACCCTGGTATGACATACATTTGTTTGACAGCTTTTAAGCTCTTGAATGTTGGCATGGTTCCTTTTGAGGCTCACATTAAGAACATCTGCAAAGTGTCCTTCTTTCATTTATGAAACATTGCTCGCCTTGGATCATCTTTATCTGTGCCAGATGTTGAGAAACTAATACATGCCTTTATTTCATCAAGGTTGGACTATTGTAATGCTCTGCTTTCTGTTTCTTCAAAACTAATTCATAGGCTGCAGTATGCGCAAAATAGTGCTGCACGGGTTTTGACGAGAACAAGAAAGCATGATCACATATCCCCAATCTGAACATCTCATCATTGGTTGCCAGTAAAATTTAGAATCGATTACAAGATCTTGCTGCTGACTTTTAAAACTTTACACAGCCTTGGCCCAATGTGTCTTAAGGACATGCTCTGTCATTATGTGCCAGAGCAGAGTTTGCAGTCTGCTGGTAGTGCCCAGCTGCTTGTGCCTAGGACAAGGCTGCACACTCTGGGCGATCGGGCCTTTTGTTCTGTGGTGCCTCACCTCTGGAATAACCTGCCTGGACATTTGAAGGACTGTGAAACTATTGAGGCTTTTAAATCTGGACTAACAACATATTGTTTATCAACTGGTGTTTCTGTAACTGGCGTTACTGTTTTTAGGTTTGTTTTAATCTTTCTGTAAAGTGCTTTGAGATTTCTGTAATGAAAGGTGTTATAAAAAAAAGTGTTCTATCGCATTGGGGTCTTATCTAATACCTATTCAGAGTGATGGCTTTTTGTTGATTTAAGTAAAAAAGACAAAAAAACGAAATGCAAATAAAATGAAAAGGTTCGGTTAAATCTTCATGTCAAGGTGCAGGGATTTATTGGATGTTTGAACTTGGTCAATGAAATCTGGTACTCTAATGTCACTATACTGTCCCAGAACAGTCATCTGATAGAAGCAAAGGTGTCAAAGCAGAACTAGAAACAATTGGGGTGCATAAATATGAATCACTATAACAGTAAGTATTGAGACATTTTTTATGACCTTTTGTTCTGTGTATTTTATTTTGTTCTCTTTCATTTTACACTTCTTTTTTACAGGCACATAGTCGTCTGTGGTCACATCACACTTGAAAGTGTATCCAACTTCCTCAAAGACTTCCTGCACAAGGACAGGGATGATGTCAATGTAGAAATAGTTTTTCTCCATAAGTAAGTAGTCAGTCTGATCATGTAATTTATAGTCTGTGTGCATAAAGTGTGTATTTCACAAAGACATACACACACTGGGATGATTGAGGGAAGTGTTGCTGACCCATGCTGGAGAGTACCAGTAGTAACATAAATCCCAATACACTGCTCAAAAGTGTATTTTCTTCCCTCTCTGTACATTTATTTTTGTCATTTGTATGTTTTATTCAAATATTTCTTAGAATGCACCTTTTCAGGTAATGTAAAACACTTCATCCACTATATTAAAGTGCTACTGAAAAGGCTGTAGGATTTTAAACACAAAACATTACATTCATAAACCTGTTCCCACTGAACTTGTTTCTGATTGGACAGGTTGGATTTCAGCAGCAAATGTTGTGAATCCAGAAGACATTTTGACAGGAATGCATAACTGATTATGAAATTAACATAACTGGTCAAAACTGACTTATGACCAGGGATATGTTAGTAAAAATATCAAAACCATTGTTATAATGTTGAAAAAGATATTGAACGATGTGGCAGGGCAGAAGGTTGTCAGGGATGCGGTTAAACTGTCCCTGTACGCAATTACAGGTGTGGCCATTACCCAATTAGGTAATTGATGCTAATTGGAGAATGGCCACATGTATAAAAGGAAGGAGAAATCATTTGTCTGGTGGAGGGAGTTAAAGGAGTGTTTTGCTGTGTTTAGACTATTTGTAGTGAAGGTGATTGCCCAGCCTACAACTTAATGTTTTGTTTGAACCTTTTATTTTGGTTCTCGTACCAGCTTGTTTGTTCCTTTTTATTTGTTTTGTTTATTAAATGTGCACTCTAGTGCTTAAAACTGCAGCTTCCTTGTATCCGAGTCACAGCTGTCACAGTTGGTGTCACAAGTGTGATAGTGCCCCCTAGAGACTCGGAGCAGGACTGCAGTTAAAAAAAAACAAAATTTGACAGAGAAACTGGCAGAGAAGTGGGGGCAGGAGCAGAGGCGTCTGCAAGCTTAAGGCGCTTTCATTAGCGGGGCTTGTTTGGAAATTGGGCACCACCAAGAGAAGTGTCCACTTTATGATGATGTACACGAGGGATGAGGTGGAGTCCCCGGACGAGTGGCTCAGCCTAAAAAAAACTCAGGACCAGCTGCCTACCCAAAAGCCAGAGACGGGCCCCTCTGCCTCCCAAGCCAGCGGTGGTTTGGACACTGTCCTTGCAGTCTTGGAACTCCAAGGACTCGCCTGTGGAGAGTTCGGGCACCCTACGGTGTGCTTCCCAAAAGAGGAAGAAGGGGAGGAACGGCCATTCCTGGAGGCGAGCAAAAGAGGTGCTGCCTGTCCGAGTGTCAGAGAGGGAAGGGCTGCCTGCCCGAGTGTCAGAGAGGGAGGTACTGCCTGTCCAAGTGCCAGAGAGGGGGAGCCACTGCTGTCTCCAGTACAAAAGGGGGAGGAGCCACTGCCGTCTCCAGAGCCAGAAGGGTGGGAGCTGTTGCCAGTGCCAAAGGGGAAGGAGCTGCTGGTGTCTTCAGAGTCGGAATGGTAGGAGCCTTTGCCGTCTCCAGTACAAAAGGGGAAGGGGCTGCTGTCGTCTTCAGAGACAGAAGGGGAGGGGCTTCCACCAGCTCCAGAATTAGCAGGGCAACTGCCGGGCCAACCTCAGCAGCCGCTACACCTGTTGCTGAGGGGAGCACGGCGAAAGTTAGCCACACGTCCACGTCCAGCGTCCAGAGGGCTCAGTACCCGCGCTACTGCCAGCGCCACTGCCAGAGCCTAGCATCGCAGCTGCCAGCGTCACCACTGCCGGAGTGCCCAATGCAACCACCACTGCTAGAGTGCTCAGCGTCGCCACTACCGGAGTTGCCATCGCTGGAGGGTGCAGCATTTCCACCCTCTGTAAAGGAGTCCCAAGGGGGGAAAGGTCAGGATTAGGAGGTAGAAAGGGGGTTAAACAGGCACCCCCTTACAGAAATCCAGGGGTGACAAAATCGGTTAAAAGGCGCCCCTTTACAGAAGTAGTTGCGGTAGTCACGGGTTAAACGGACACCCCCTTATAAAAGTCCAGGAGTTACAAGAGGGGTTAGACGAGTGCCCCTATTTCAGGGCCCAGCCCAGCCAGGGGAGGAGGTGTGGGGACCACCTCCACCACAGCCCCGACCAACCCATGTTTTAAGAGGGGAGGTGGCCGATTGCAGCCATGTGTGCGTTGCACAAGGGGGAGATGAGTGTTTTAAATCGTGTTTTGCATCGTGTTTAGACTATTTGTAGTGAGGGCGATTGCCCAGCCTACAACTTAGTGTTTTGTTTGACCCTTTTATTTTGGCCCTCATGCCAGTTTGTTTGTTCCTGTTTATTTGTTGTTTTGTTTATTAACTGTGCACTCTAGTGCTTAACTTCCTTGTCTCTGAGTCTCTCTTCCTGCCGATAACAGCTTGAGCCGTGACACTATCCTGTCACACACGAATACGTAAAACAAGGCAGAAAGCTAGGCAAAGTAATTAATGTGTTGTGTTTTGGACTCTACGGCCTGTTCAGTAACACTTTCAACAGTGCCCTGGCCATCATGATTACCAAATAATAATTGTTTGGTGATTTTATTGCAGAACAATGCACTAATGCATGCCATTTATTTCAGTATCTCCCCTAATCTTGAGCTGGAAGCCTTATTTAAGAGGCACTTTACTCAGGTGGAATTTTACCAGGGATCGGTTCTGAATCCCCATGACTTAGCCAGATTGAAGGTAATTATAACATTTTATGTCCATTCATGTACTGTGCTGTAATTGAATAAAATCATGACAATCTAATGACATACAATGTGGACATGGTGTTTTTGAACAAATTACACCTAATGTACACAAAAAAGCCATCATTGTGTAGACACTTTTATGGCAGTCTTATAGTTTATTATGTATACCAGGGCTTGAAACATGGTCTCCTCCAGCCTATTCTGTTGCAGGACTTTGTTCCATCCAAGGTTCTTAACACCTGCTAAAGATTGGAACAAAGTCCTGTAAGGAATGGACTGGAAGAGTCAAGGTTGCTGTGGCAAAGTAGTTTGCAGTGTGCAGGTGCAGAGGTGATGCAGTGCTGAAGACAAACAACAAAGTACTGGTGAATTATTTGTAAACCAAAGTCTGATGACAACAGTAAACAATAAAGAGAACAGGCAATACACAGTGATGCGTATTTCTCCGTTAAATCCACGGGTTCAGTCCCGAAATAATATGCACAGTATTTTTACACACACACTAATACACAAAACACGGTCACAAGTCCAAAGTGAGTGCTGTAGTGCCCATGGTGCAAATATAATTTATCGTGATCAAGATGCAGTGTTGTCCGGGTTTGTGCTTGCCTGTAGCGACAGCTCCGAATCGTGTTAGCCGTCTAATAATAACAAACAAGTAGATTTTAGACAACAAACAAAACAAACACAACACTCACAATTTATTTTACGTTCTCCTTCTGGTTCAGCTTTTAACCATACAAAGGAACAGATTACTTCGCTACGTCCCCTTATATACTATGAATCATGCCCCCTTGGTTAACGATTGCAATCGCTCCTCCAATCCGCGACTGCCACATCGTTTCCCTTCCGGGTCGATGATTTAGTGCACCGTAGCTCCGCCCCCTTTCTAGATGGCCGACTTCCGCCTAACCCTGGGAATTAATTGTCTGGCCATCCAGTCCAGTGCACTCCTGTTTCTTTTACACAGAGCCCTCACAGGTCGGGAGGGAGATTTATCACCAAGAATCATTCTGTCTCTGTCACAGTTGCCTACCCCTGATATATATTAATAGAATAAAATTCATTACAAGACCTTGAACTAAATACAGGTAGTAAATACAGTATATTGGGAGCCAGTGTTCCAAACATTATTGGTAAAGGAGCCAAAAGAATGTTAATCAGTGCAAAAAACAACACTACAGTTATGTTTGAGTTACCCCGCTGTATCATCAATGTGGGATTCAGCTTTTTGTCAGCTACCTCTATCATTAAATAAATTGGTTACCTACAGTATAAGTTTATAGCACTGCTAGAGGTGGTAATCCTGTGACCTCTCAGCACTGCTCAAACCTACTATCTTACTGACCTCTGCTGTTTCTTGTAGTCATATTTTGTTTGATTAAATCATGAACCCAGTCCCCAGGTGTTTGTGTCCATGGTTTGTCAAAACTGTCAAAACTACACATTTGACACCTATATATAATGAATGGATATTGATGACAGAGAAAATTGATGGAACTATTTTGTTGGCTGCAATCACTTTAAATTGTTACAGTATTGTGTGCTACTTTAGGTTCTTAAACAATTAGCTTTATTAACACTACTTCCTTTTTTTTCATGCTCAGATAGAGCAGGCAGATGCATGTCTGATCCTCGCTAATAAATACTGTCCAGATCCTGATGCTGAAGATGCCTCCAACATAATGAGGTGAGACAGCTTGAGAATGCCCACACCAAGTGTTTGGATCCTGATTGGTCTATCACACCTAGAAGTCTAAAACGGTGTATACTGGGCTTCTACCGTATGCTGCAAAAACTATTGGAACCAATGTATAGGATCACAGAATTGTTAGTACATTCAAGTTAGTACTTTGATCAACCGTTGAAGTGTGAGCACTACATGTTGTTTACTGTCTGCTTGAGCTGTATGGCAGGGGCGATTGGGATTAATTCATTGAATAGGTTTCCTGTGCTAGTAATACGTGATACCAGAACCTTGTTTTTCTAGTAAAAAAAAGGTTGCTTTATTTTGTCGTTACTTACAGTTGCTATAGTAATATTTGGTTAAGGACTCTGTATCTGTAGCCTACCCTCAGTAGCTGTGGCTGATTGACAAAGGTGTAAGGTGACACTGCTACGTTTCTGTTAGGCAGCCTGGGCATTATAAATACTGCCATCATAATTTTATGAATAGCACTATAAATAAGTTTCTATAAAATGTGGTGCCATTTAAAATAAATAAAATAAAGGCACAAAGTTTTGTGAATCCAACTGCTGTTTTTAAAGGGTGCATCACTGTCCTATAGTGTAGCTATTGGTATAAAATGGTGTTCTTCAGCATTATACTTCACACCATTAAGAGTTAATCTCTTCAAATACAACCAGCAGACTGACCACAATACATGAACATAAAACATTCAACCCTTATTTACAGTAGGAAGCTGAGATTATACTGTTTTATATGTTTCATACTGCACAGTGCAAACTTTTAAACATGGATTTCTTACTCGTGATAATGATTTACTACTTCAGTAGTTGTTTTTTTTATATTGCTGAACCATCAGAACATCGGTACTGCAGATTAATGGATTGTTGATTTAAATCATCTACATTGTCAGACAAAGAAATATATAGGATGTCCTTTGTTTGAGTGGAAACAGGTGTGTCTTTTCCACTGTTGGTTTGCTATGATTTGGTTCACTGTAGCACATATGTCACAATATAGCATATCACAGATTTGAGCCATCATGATCCCTGTGCAACCAGAGTTGTACTTTCTGCTGGTGGAATATCCGGGGTGACTATTTTAGAGAACACATCGGTCAATACAGTGCATTGAGAGGCGAACCAGTTGCATGGGCACCCTTGTGAAGTCACTAAGATCCTCTGCTTTGGCCTTATTTTGTTATGATCACTGATGCTTGTAGTCTGTTGTACCAGTTTGCCAGTAAATTGTCATGTGTCAACAATACCTTGCTTTTGGAATTACATCCAGGCACAAACAGATTGATAAATATTTTTTTTAAAGCTTAAATGTTTTACATTGATAATGTATTGTTGGTATGCTATCAAATATGGGCATTAAAATGGCATTGAAAAATAAAAAGTGAATTTCTTTGTTTTTTTTTTTAATTTGTAGGGTTATTTCTATTAAAAATTATCATCCAAAGATACGAATCATCACACAGATGTTACAGTACCATAATAAGGTGAGAGCTTCTGGTTTCATTATATTGCATTTATTTATTTATTTATTTATTTATTTAATCCTAGTAGTTTAACTGTATTAAATAAGTAGTGTTTGCTGGAAAAGTGATTTCATAATATTCTTCATTTACTCGTTCAGGCCCATCTGCTAAACATTCCAAGTTGGAACTGGAAAGAAGGGGATGATGCAATCTGCCTTGCTGAACTTAAACTGGGCTTCATAGCCCAAAGCTGCTTGGCTCAAGGCCTCTCCACAATGCTTGCCAACCTCTTCTCCATGAGGTCATGTATCAAGGTACTGTCTCTTCTTATTATGATTTACCAACCAGGCATCTATGTTGCTATTGGTTTTGAAAAGAAAGCACAACTTTTAACTCAAAGTTTATAGAAGTACTGCACATTAATCAATCAAATTCCTTCTGAAATGCATTGTTAATTGTATTTGGCATACATATGGCCATTAAATGCTTGTTCAAAGCTGTATTCTTATTTAGGTAACCCACATGTTTATCCAGAAACAAATTTGTCATTATAGTAACATATTTCATATGGTTCTTTGGTACCTCATTGTGGGTAATAATAGAAATGGTTTGGCTTCAAAATATACTGCCTAGCAGACCTCTTACTAAGAATTAAAATTTGGACCATGTGTTCATTTTATAGAATTATGTAATCCAACATCATAACTCATTTTCCTTAACTTAAGTCCTAAAATCTATTCTTGAGCTAAGGACAGTTTTGCAGTACAGTGCTCCCTTGCTATAATGCTGGTCTCAGGGTAGTGAAGCAAAATGTAACTTTCCATTAATTAACCATGCATAAAGTACCATGTAATCAACGCTATGTTTTATACAAAAAAGAAAAAATAAGGTAACATTCCCACTCGTGGATCATTTTCATTAGCAGTTTTTAAACTATAAATAGTCTGGCCAAACAGCGGTCAGGAGTTCAGTTCGAAGCGACAGACGAGCAAACCAAGTGCGAGAAGGAGAGCGGGTTGGGAGAGGGAAGAGGGAATGGGCTTGCCCCAGGTTCAGCTGCAGGAGCGGGACTGAAGCGTCTTGTCTCCCAGAGAAAGCCGCAGCTCCTCTCGCAGCAAAAAAAATAAATACATTGGGAAAGATAACCAAGTAATAGGCCTAATATTTATTTAGTTATGAAACGCATGCTGAATAAGATGTCTGTGTTATAAAGTGCCAGCGCAGCTTTTCTTCAGTTCAGATACTGTATCAAAAAAGAGAGACAGAAACAGAAGTTAGATTGAGAAGCTGTTTACAGTTTGAACAATACCGGTACTGTATTTATTGTAGAAATATTGCATGAATCACTAGTATAGGGAATTGGGGGACCTGCTGTAGGAGCGTCATATCTGAGGCACGTTATAACCGAGAGCCTTATAGTGAGGGAGCACTATATTTCCAAAAGGCAGTATTCTAAACCAATACATGGAAATGGAAATGTAAAAGATGCATTGTGAGTATGAGTGAGGAGTTCTTTCCCTTAAGTTATTGCCCTGTTTTTGAATCACTGTTTAGGTAGCATTAATGAAATGCATCCAGTTTTGCTGCCACAAACCAAATAGCTGAACGATCTATTCTACAGTGGTGCCAGGGCTATGGATGTTGGTGTACTCCCTCGTTTTTGGGCTTTCTGAAGGGAAAATTAAATAATAAACATAAATTATTTGATTTCGGCAACAGTTTCTGGATAGGTATTCTGAAATTAACACAGAGCAGTTCAACTTTTTGTAACCATAAAAAAACAAGTACATGATAAACCAATGAAAGTTTTTTTTTTTTGCAATTTACATTACACTGCTATATTCACTTGTTGTTATGGTCACAGTATATAACTATTTAAGGATTTTGTTCTTCTTTAAGAAGCATTGTTATTAAAAAAAAAATGTATGTGTGGTGACATCTGCATTTTTATTACCCTGCTAAAAAGAAGAAAGATGTAGCAAGTAAAGTAAAAATAGTTTAACAAAATGATTTTTTTTAACAAAAACATATGTTAATGTTAATATTTAGTCAATCATAACCAACCGTACAAGATTAATGATGAAGTAAAACAGACCTTATTCATTATGACTGGCTTTGCAACAGTATGATTTATTCAAACTGCCTGGCCAAAATGTAATTTAAAACAAACAGAGGAAACCAAAATGTTGTATTTGAATCTTTTTTTGCCTTTTGATTTTATAGCATAGCAGCAAATGGATTCTTTTATTTAGCTTTTGGCAACAAATTAAAAGATTGGAATAAGCCTAAATGTATTATAGCATGCAACTATAATAGAAATACATGCAGTAATGAGGCATTTCAAAGTGCTACATTATAATTGGTATTGAATTGAAAAGCAACCCTAAAAATGTAATAAAGTCATGTAATCATCTTGCCCTTTCACTTCATATGTCTGGCTTTAGATTAAGCACCAATTGAAACTAGTAGGCTATAGTCAAAATATTACCAGCATTATTTAAGAGAAAGGAATACTGTTGAATCTCTAGGAAATGTATAGTACTGATATAGTATTATGACCCCTGGGCCAATGCAGGAATCAAAAAATGCTATGGTGATTCTTATAAATAAAGCCCACTTCACAGCTTTCCATTGTGGCTGACTTGAATGGGCATGTAGGAAGTGGGCCAGAAGGCAATCCTTTAGGTGATAGTGAGACAAGCAGATAAAGGAAAATTGGGAAGTTCCATTGTGTTATTGGGAAACCGAAGGAAGACATTGAACAAAGCTGAGCAGTTTTTAACCAACCATTTGAAATTTTCTTAAAGCACGATAATGGGATGTCGCTGTGGGTAACAAAAGCTGACCTGCATTCATAGGAATTAAATTAGAGTAACAATTTACAGAACAATCAAAAAGAACATAAGTAAGAGGCATACTATACTAGCATAATAGTTCTCTAAAAAGGGGAATTTGAACAAGAAATGTAAAGGCTAAAGTTGGGGCTGAACAAAAACAAGTTATCTAATAATAGCAAGAAGAAAAATAATTGGTAAAAGAAATGAAGTGGGAGAGCATTTAGACAAACCAGGGAGACTTTAGCTCTGGGTTGACAGGTGGTATACATTCATATTGAGTAATTTAGAGAACAGAAACTAATACTGTGGCAGGATGGCTTGGTGGTGACGGCAGACCCAAATACTGCGGGATAAAGCTCTGTGTGAGTATTTATTAAATAATAAAACAAACAAAAGACTGCACACCAAACAAAACCGCACAATGGCCAAAACAAACAGGTATAATAAAGCAAACAAGTATTGTGCTGGTTTAAAATCAGCACGAGTAGCAATTGTTATTTCTATTTAGATGTCTTTTCATTTACGTTCCTCCTCTGAACAACCCAACCCAGATTGAGAGATTCCTTCCTCTTTTTTTATGTAGCTGTGCCTTAGCTCGATTTCTTGTCAATTATTCAGTCGGGCTCAGGCACATTCTATACATGAATTGATTTGGCAGGGGAGTGCAAAATGCATTTAAATTACAATACAAATACAAAATACTACAGAATACGCACAGGGGTGTACCCGTCACAATGCCAAATACCAAGCAGTTCTGGTATTTATTTTATAGTGTAAATGTTTCAATGATAATTTGTGCTTCAAACCTGTACTGGAGCAGAATGTCAGGTTGATGGGAATGTATTGATTTTAAAATGAAAAGTTTATAATGGGTTTAAGATGGGTTTAAGATGGCCTGCTGCATGTCAAACGTTGTATTGCCCCTGTCCCCAGGAACAGTGAGAGAGTAGGAATGCCCTCCTAACCTTATTTAGAACATCTTGCCTCTGATTGCAATTGAACTTGGTAGGGACATTCCTTACCCCAAGCTTGTGGTGGGTATCTAGGTTAAGGTAACCTTCATTTGCGCAAGTTGTGGCCTGCCAATGGAAAACGAAGACAAAAACATCAGAACTGCTTACCCAAATATTTCAGCATAGCCATCTTGTATTGAGTTTTTACATCAAGTGTATACCCAAATCAATGTAAATATGGTGTTTATGCATATGTTGGATTAGGAGATGTAGTAGGTTGTTGCACTATGGCTTGTTTTAAATACAGTTTTCAAGTGAGGAGGTTGATAGTATCCCAAAAAGAAGCCCATTTTATTCACAAGGAGAGTGTTAGTTTGTTATCAACAAATACTGTGTACCACTTGGAGTTTCAAAGAAGTTTTTTTCTTGAAAAGCTGTATCCATTATAGAGGCTAGTGTTTCCACAAAGTGTCCTTTGACCTATAAAAAGAGCCAAACTTTGAAAACTTTCAGGTTAATTTTACTCAGAAAAAGGCAAATCAGAAAAAGTGGGAATAATTACGCAAATACAGTGGTAATAATTGACAAAAGCAGGACACAAAGACGCCTGAGATTTCATTGTTTTTGTTGAAAAGCCAGCTAGCTTTGGTTAGTGTCTACTGCCTTCACAGCTGTATGAGTGCAATTTTATAGAACACATGCTCATAGACATGTTGTATATTACACTTGTTAATAATTACCCCATTTTAAAACCGAGAGAATTAGATATTCTACTCCTAATCCAACTCCCAAAAAAATGAATTGGTACATTATGTCCTAAGCCTGCAATTTCTGCCTGTCATAATATATCAACAATTGTTATAGCATAGTATGTTAAAGCTATTGCTATATTTCCACATTTGCAACTTGGCAAAGATCACATGTGTTTCTTTGGAAGTGTGAAGAAAAAAAAAATTAAATGTGCCTATTCATAGCACAGATGGATTGAAGTCTGGTACTTTTTAGTCCAAGTCTATGACATACAGACTACATCATTTTCTAAGACTATAAGTTGTCCGACAGTTAGATGTGTACCAGACTGTTCTCAATATTAATATTTTAATGCTGTTTTTTTTTTTGGTTGAGGGGTTCTGGAAATATTAATAATATATTTTATGTCCATATGGGTCTCATTGGAAGCTTTAGGAAATCTGTGCAAGAGCAATCCTTTATTTCTCTGATATCACACAAGAATGTACAATGTATTTATAGTGTGATTCTTACCCTTATGCTGATGTCATATTTTTATAATTGTATATCCCTGTAATGGCAGTTAAAATGATGAAAATCAAATGAAATTAGATATCAGCTTTGAAAATGTAGGTAATCGGAATGTCACTATAGATATCGCACCATTACAAAAAGAACAAAAGATGTGTGTGTCTATATATATATATATATATATACAGTACTGTGCAAAAGTTTTAGGCAGGTGTGAAAAAATGCTGTAAAGTAAGAATGCTTTCAAAAATAGACATGTTAATAGTTTATATTTATCAATTAACAAAATGCAAAGTGAGTGAAGAGAAGAAAAATCTACATCAAATCAATATTTGGTGTGACCACCCTTTGCCTTCAAAACAGCATCAATTCTTCTAGGTACACTTGCACACAGTTTTTGAAGGAACTCGGCAGGTAGGTTGGCCCAAACATCTTGGAGACCTAACCACAGTTCTTCTGTGGATTTAGGCAGCCTCAGTTGCTTCTCTCTCTTCATGTAATCCCAGACAGACTCGATGATGTTGAGATCAGGGCTCTGTGGGGGCCATATCATCACTTCCAGGACTCCTTGTTCTTCTTTACGCTGAAGATAGTTCTTAATGACTTTCGCTATATGTTTGGGGTTGTTGTCATGCTGCAGAATAAATTTGGGGCGAATCAGATGCCTCCCTGATGGTATTGCATGATGGATAAGTATCTGCCTGTACTTCTCAGCATTGAGAAGACCATTAATTCTGACCAAATCCCCAACTCCATTTGCAGAAATGCAGCCCCAAACTTGCAAGGAACCTCCACCATGCTTCACTGTTGCCTGCAGACACTCATTCGTGTACCGCTCTCCAGCCCTTCGGCGAACAAACTGCCTTCTGCTACAGCCAAATATTTCAAATTTTGACAGTAGATGGGTGTACCAGGGTCCCACTGTTTTCTGCCAATTCTGAGCTGATGGCACTGCTGGACATCTTCCGATTGCGAAGGGAAGTAAGCATGATGTGTCTTTCATCTGCTGCAGTAAGTTTCCTTGGCCGACCACTGCGTCTACGGTCCTCAACGTTGCCCGTTTCTTTGTGCTTCTTCAAAAGAGCTTGGACAGCACATCTGGAAACCCCTGTCTGCCTTGAAATTTCTGCCTGGGAGAGACCTTGCTGATGCAGTATAACTACCTTGTGTCTTGTTGCTGTGCTCAGTCTTGCCATGGTGTATGACTTTTGACAGTAACTGTCCTCAGCAACCTCACCTTGTTAGCTGAGTTTGGCTGTTCCTCACCCAGTTTTATTCCTCCTGCACAGCTGTTTCTGTTTCAGTTAATGATTGTGTTTCAACCTACATATTGAATTGATGATCATTAGCACCTGTTTGGTATAATTGTTTAATCATACACCTGACTATATGCCTACAAAATCCCTGACTTTGTGCAAGTGTACCTAGAAGAATTGATGCTGTTTTGAAGGCAAGGGTGGTCACACCAAATATGGATTTGATTTAGATTTTTCTTCTGTTTACTTACTTTGCATTTAGTTAATTGATAAATATAATCTATTAACATGTCTATTTTTGAAAGCATTCTTACTTTACAGCATTTTTTCACACCTGCCTAAAACTTTTGCACAGTACTGTATATATATATATATATATATATATATATATATATATATATATATATATATATATATATATATATATTTATTTATTTATTTAATGGGCACTTATACTTTTTCTTGGTTGTTTCAGTCAACCTGAGCACCAATAGCCAATTATTTGTTACGCTGCAAGAGCACAAATCCAACCCTCAACCATTCAGTTTTACTGCTAAACGTGTAGTTATAACCATGTAGTTATACTAGAGCCCCAGATGAAGCTAGCATCACAATCAAACTAGACCTCTTACTGTGTGTGCCATGGTTCAGTTGAAGCACAACACATATCGGTTTTGTTACAAGTTCCATACCCACCTCCTCTGTCTGCGCTAGACCAGCTGCAGCTGAGCTGACAACATCTTTCTCATAAAACCACATGGATAAAATGAACTGGTAATATCCAAATGAATATAAATGAAACGATCAAGTAGCAGCTTCTTGCTATCTTGGGAATCGTTACACTCTGCCAGCATGGCTCTTGTTTACTAATGTTTGCCGTGTGTAAATATGTCCTTGCTAACAGGTTGCTGCTAATTAATTATTCCATATTTGTTTGTTTTTGTGTTTATTTAAAGCTCTCAAAAAACAGTATATCATAAGACATCAATGCTGCATTAGTGAGTTTTAATGATTTCAATGGGGATTTTTACTTTATAAACTGACATATTGCTTTAATGGCATACCCTGGTATACACTTTCAGTATGAATTTATTATACTTTTTTGTTGTTTTTTTACATTTTTAGATTGAAGAGGACACTTGGCAGAAATACTATCTTGAAGGAGTTTCCAATGAAATGTACACAGAGTATCTATCCAGTGCCTTTGTGGGTTTATCCTTCCCAATGGTCTGTGAGTAAGTACAAACAACTGTATACAATATGGTCAGCCACAAACTTAAACACTGCATAAAACAACGCTTCCGTCAGCACAGCAGTACTGGAGAACCGAAAAAGAAACCCACAGGAATTAATTTGTTAGGTTGACTCACTCTATTTTTTTTATTTTATTTTTTTTAGATTGTGTTATGTGAAGCTGAAGTTGTTATTGATAGCCATTGAATACAAGTCCGACAAAAGGGAAAGCAGGTAAGATTTTTATTTATTTATTTATTTTTTTACAGCTAACCACTTGTACATTTTACAATCTGTTCGCATACTTACAATGTCATTTGGAGGTTACCAGTATAATACTCAAGACACAATCTTTGCTCACCTGATACATACATCATCAGTTGCATTTTATCAGACAGGAACCCTGAAGCTGCTTTATCACCTACTTTGTTGTTACATTTCAGTGTTATTTCACCACCTCACCTCAGTTTGTCTTACAGTGTAAGTTTGTTTTTTTGACTGTGGTACCGATTTGTCCCCGGTTGTAAATATTAAAAAGCTAAAATAGTTGAGCCTGTTTTTCTAACTATGATGATGGTTATGCCTGCTCTAAATATCATCATAAACTAGAATGTCAGTGTTCCTCTATATTGTAGAGTTATACAGTAACAAAGGAGGTATCTTTTTTTAAATCACCAGGTAAACCATTTCTGAATGCAGATATTATAGAATCTGAGCTAGGTGGTGGACACTTTCTTTCAAAATCAGTATTCAATTCAGCTTGAATTATTGCCACAGACTTGAAAATAATCCAGCTGAAGTTGATAACATTAGAAAACGTGTGTATAAAAGAGACATTGCTCACTTTGTGTGGGCTGATTTCATTTCCTGAATGAACTCGCCAGGCTCTCATTATTATAGTACCCCTCTGGTTGTTGTGAGTTTTGTTGTGCCCCTTCACATTAGGATCTCCTCTGTACCTAATAAATAAGAGGTCTTCCTGTGTCCCTGAGTTCTACCACAACAAATCGTGTGAAATGAGTATTCTTGTCACAAAACACATGGCAACCAGAAGAGCACTAGCAGTGAGTTTTTGAGGTGTGCTGAGGGGAAGGTAAAGAATATACCACATGTTTTCTTATAACAAAGCAGTGGTGTTGCAAGAAATTCAGTGGGACATTTTCTTTTTGTACACTATTACATGTGGAAGTACCCCTTAAGAAGAATTGTCTATAAAAAACTTCAAATACATTGATATCTTAACTGCATATCTACCAATGAATGTCTCTGACACTAAACAATTTACACTACCAGGAGGTGGTACTGGTAATGTTGCTGGATTCTGTAAACAGTATAGTGTTTAACTCTTATGAACCATTTAATGTAACCCTATTGTTGTCAGATTTACTTTTAAAGCAAATTGCCTGACATTACAGTGTTAACGTGCCTTTTTTAATTTAGTATTTCACCATGATAACTATTAACATGAAGTACTATGTTTCAGTCACCTCTAATTACCAAGTCCCGCCCCTACTATCATCACCTTTGTCAAGTTCTATTAATATAATAATTCATCCCTTCTTCACTTTACCATTGCAAATGATACACCATATAACGTTAGGTTACTTACCGTAACCCTGGTTCCCTGAATGAGAAGACGACCAACAGCATACTTATGGGATATTCCAGCCTATCTGTAGGTATTTCCTGAGCTCTTTATATCAGAGCTGCCGATAGGCCCCTTCCTGGGGTCACATCCTCGGTCCCGCCTACTGTGGGATCAAAATAGTCAACCCACGGAAGCTGTTCCTCTTTTTGCATCGAACCTGTGAGAGCGACCTCGTAAGGTTTGTTGGTCGTCTTCTCTTTCAGGGAACCAGGTTTACAGTAAGTAACCTAACGTTCCCTTTCAATTCGATGATGATCACCAACATACTTATGGGAAAGTATACCAGAGACGTCGCGAGGTAGACAGAACGGCAGCATACGAGGGACGCGTCAGAACCACATACCCCAAGGTTAGCGGTGCAAGCGTGTCTAATGAAGGCAAGGAAGGATCTATCACATTAAGGCGATAGACCCTAGAGAAAGTATGCGGCGTAGCCCAGCTAGCTGCCGTACAGATATTGGACAGCAAGGCCCTTCTGAAGAGGGCCCAAGATGTAGCCAACCCTCTGGTAGAATGCGCGGTTACCCTCCCAGGTGGGGGCAGGCCGGCACTATCATACGTAGTCGAGATTGTGTCCACAATCCACAATCCTTCGAGAGGGGCTGTCCTAGGGTTCGTATACCGTGACAGACAAAGAGCTGGTCAGAATGACGCAGAGCTCTTGTCCTATCCATGTAACACCTCAATGCCCCCACCGGACAGAGGAAGTTCAATCTCCTATCCTCCTCTGAAGAAAACAGAGATGGATGGAAAGACTCCAGTTCCACAGACTGATTCATATGATCACCTTAGGGAGGAAAGCAGGGTTTTTACGTAGTGACACCCTGCTGCCATCTTCCCAAATACACATGCAGGAGCTGTGTACCGACAGCGCCTGTAGCTCACTGATCCACTTTGCGGAGGTGATAGCCAAGAGGAAGGCTGTTTTCATGGACAGATACTTCAACTGTATGGAGTGTATGGGCTCAAACGGGGCCTTCGTGAGGGCCTCCTACAATATCAGCCGTTGACGACTTGACCTCAGTCCCCTAGCCAGCCTATTGCGAAGCACCCGGGCAGATGTCTCCTAAGGCCAGAGTGGCGTGCTGGATGCCCAAGCACCGCACAAACAAAGTATGCCCATCCTCATGGGGTATGTTCGCCCTACAGGACGTGCAAGCATGGGACCAGGACATGCTTTCCATCACTGTGCTTTCCATCAGGATGTGCAAGCATGAAACCAGGACATATTTTCCATCAATGCCGCCTGGTATGTGACCAATGGTGCTGCACAATGTGCCTGCACGGGAGTGCTTAAGCACCGCGTGCACCAAGATACTGAAGCACCGAGGGCACCGCGTGCACCAGACTATGCGTGCACCGGGGTACTAAGTACCGTGTGCAACAGCTAGCACCGTGCACATAGAGCACCGGGTGCCGTGCGCACCTTGTGCACTGAGCACTGTGCACCTGTTACCTTATGACACTTAGTGCCGTGAACACCGTGGCGTGCGAGTGCACCAAGCAACATCGCGCATGTAGTGTATGGTTACTGTGTGCACTCGAGTGCACTGAGCTCCGCGTGCAGTGTGCACCACGTGCACTGGGTGTACCGAGCACCGAGGGCGCTATGCGCATCTATATAATAAATACTGCATGTACCGTCACTGAGGGTGCTATGTGCACTGAGTTACTAAACACCGATTGCACCGTGCACTGCGTGCACTGAGGAGCTATGCGCACCGAGCACCGCAGGCACTGTGCACACCAAGCACTGTGCGCACTGAAGTACCAAGGGCTTAGCGTGCACCGAGGTACCAATGTCTGCCCTGACCGCGTGTAGTCACACACCTGGTCAACGCGCAGCATAAACCAGGGAGACACACAGGCTAAAACCGCGGTGGCCGAATTGAAAAACAACAGGGGGAGAAACACACCCTTTTTTTTTTTGAAGGCCCGACACACCAAGGTGGGTGGACCGAGGCAGTTGGCGAGGTCTACTCTACAGTGGGGCAGGTAGAAACGCAGCCCTGGTGGAGGAAAAAACGCGGCTGTTTTTTTTTTAAAACTGCAGTGCAGCTAATCCACAGCACAAAGCAGGCCACACACACTCACTCCTTTAAATCAGTACTGCACAGGCAGTCACACACAAATGACAGACAGTAAAGAAGCAAGCCTGCAATGCAAGTGAGGCAGGCTGCTGAAGAAAGGAGAACAGGGGAACTGCAGTCGACCCGAAAAAGTTATTTTAGTAGGTGTTCAGTTATCAACACAGAAGGTCTTACCGTACTGTATTGAGAGGCAAAAAGAGGAATAGCTTCCGTGGGTTGGCTTTTTTGATCCCTCGGTAGGCGGGACCGAGGACGTCACCCCAGGAAGGGGCCTATCGGTAGCTCTGATATAAAGAGCTCAGTAATACCTATCAATGGGCAGGCATATCCCATAAGTATGTTGTTGGTCGTCTTTGAATTGAAAGGGAAACAGAGATTTAAGATCTTTTTAAAAAGTTTAGGTAGGGTACCCTATTTTTTATTTTTTTTATTTCAAATCCTTAGCAAGTTCAATAATTTAATAATTAATATTACAATTATAATAATAATTATGGTCAGAGAAATGCAGAAAAATACTACAATAGCATTATAGCTGTATAAATCAGTCTACTGCTGGAACAGAAGTATTTTGTATTTTTAAAATATTTAAATAGAATGGTTTTCCACCTTCAATCACTGTAAAATCATTAATGGTTTCTTGAAAAACACTCACATAGATGTTTTTTATTTGTTCATAGGAAGTCATTTAAAATAACATCTATCTATATTTCCCCACCACCCTGTGTGTTATACTCCTATGTTAACAATTTTCTTGCCTTTGTTGTTTATTTGTCTTTGTTTTTAAAGTCTTTTATGTTGCTTGTGTTCTTCAGAAAGTGAACTTCAGGGATTTTTTTTTCCTTTTTTTGTGTTCAGATTTTCTTACAACAGTGTTTGATTTGAAATTTTTTTCTTGTTGTTTGCAGAAGCCGAAAGCGGTATGCCCTCTCCGTTATCTTTCCTTCAAACCTCAACCCTACCTTCACTCCTTTAGATCCTCCAGCTTCAGGATTAAATCAAAAGGATATGTTCCGCAAAACAGTCCAATATCTAGCTATTTATAAATGTGCCTAATGCACTAACTTCTTTGCAGGCAAAAGGAGAGTGGGCTTTTGGCACTGGTGTTGTGACAGGCAAATAATCCCTCCCTTTTTTTTTTGGAGAAATTGTCTCGTGTCAAATGTCTGCTTTTTGTAACCTATGTTTTTCAGTGTCTGTCAGCAGTTATTGTCTGCATTGTCTACACTTGACCAACCAAAGTCTTTTTCTGGTGTTTTTTTTTTTATTATTATTATTTCAGAATTTATGTGTACGAAGCAGTACTTCATGTTCTCATAGTTTCATTTCATATTGAGGAGGTTTTTCTAAGATAATATCTGCAAGTTTTTATTTTTTGCAAATCATAAATTAAAAAGTTGACAGAGGAAACATTAGTAGTTCATTTGCTGTAAACCAATCACACATATGGAGCCAAGCTGCATTTCCATCAAAACACCTGCTTCTCTGGCAATGGCATGCTTTAGTTCATAGGTTTTTTTTCATAAAATAAGCTTCTGTTCTTGCCCCCATTATGATTTTTTTTTTGCGTTGAATGAAATAACTAAGGCATGAAAGCAACATTCTATTGAATAACATCATTTTTATCCAAATCTGATTGCTTACTAGATTCATTTTTTTCACTCAAACCTTCATTCCATGTGTGTGCTGTTGTCTCTGAATTAGTATCCCATTGCCTCTGTGCTCTTGAGTAGATGTTCATAAAGAGAGGTGGCTTCCTGTCAGTTTGGTATTAAATGAGCCAACTGCAGAGAAGTTACTGCAGCAGTTAGCATCTACATGTTCTGCAGTGATCGCACACCTTTTGGGTTTCTTGTTTGAATTGTTTTTGGTAAAGGCATGCTTGCAATATATTAGCGTGAAACAGTGTGGTGTGTATCTTGTTTCCCAGAATATGATGTTTTTAAGAGGTTCTCTACTGGTGCGTAATGTTAAAACGTTTTAAAGGAAAGCATATATGGTATCTAAATCTATGGCAAACAGATGGTTTTGTGTATAATTTGATATTCAATTGCATCTACAAATAAGAAGGAATCAGTAAAAATCTCAGATTTTGGGAGCAACATTTGTGGTTTTGCAGTGATTTTATTTAAATGATGTCTAGCATGTGTTGTAGTGTGTAACTATTATCTTTCTATTTTGTACTTCCTGTTTTATAATTCATTGGTTGTGTGATGTATACAATTATTGATATAGAGCCCAGAGGAAAGAATGAGTGTTTCTTCTGAAATATTTTTGCATGACTTTTTTGCTCCTATAAAAGGTGTGAATGTTTTAACACAGAGGCCAAATTGTAATTTTGAAAAGATGAAAGTCATGTGCATGATCCCTAAAGTTACTATTCAATACATGTGCATGTAACTACAGCTCGCAGGTTTGTCGCTTTCACCTGGGCTCATTTACCATAACAGGATATAGAAACGGGTAGCTTAATTGTTTGATACATTTCGCAGTTAGAGTAGAATCCCGTTTTAACCATTAATGAATGTTGTTGTGCAATCCGGTTGCAGTCTAATTAATGGGGAATGTTACCATGTTTTAGATAGTGCTCACTAGTCAGTTTAAGGTAAATGCACTGATTTTGTTCTGAGACACAAGCACTCATTGCCAGCATTGAAAATCAAGCCCATTTAAGCATTGTGTGATGTCATTTCTCACTATCGTGTATGTATAAAGTCTCATATTAAAATGGAACTATTTAGTGCATCTCTCAATTCAGTTTAAGTGTATAACGGTTAAGATTTGATGTAATTCACAGGGAATATACAGTAATGAGATTATAGTCTTTGGATTGTAATACACAAAGGGGGACATGTATCATGATCGACTAACAGCGCAAAAATGGCGGAGTGTAAAGTAAATCTCTGCTGCGGCACAAATTTTACCTGTAATCTATTAACTAGCCCAAGATGAATGAGGCACGACGTAAGCTGACACATTTAAATGCGGAAATGTGATGTGCTGGTGTCCTGAAACCCTCAAAATGGGCTACCGGTAGCACAGATTAAAAGACATCTGAAAAATAGCGCCTCCCCTCCAAATGAGCTACCTCAATTGAACAATAGGTAGGTCATTTGGAGAGGCAATGACCCGTGCTGACTAAGTGTCTTGACTTTATATTCTATTATTATTATACGACGGATAAAACCAAATATACATAATGAAAAAGATAATCTAATTAACCAAGTTTAACTAAGTTTATTATACAACGAATACAAACAATTGTACATAATGATATAGCCAGTATCAAGCTATATTTTAATCCTCGGGAAGATCAAAAAGGGTAATGCAGACTCTAAATACTCTCCCTTCTTCTCAGTATTCTCCCTCTGTTCCTGGGTTGTTCAGGAAGGTTAGGAGCCTGCATTCTCCGTCGTAAGAAATGCCCCTGAAAATTCACAATACCGCGAATTTCACGGAAATCATGTATTTGACTGCCTACAATGGAAAATATGCATTTTTATTTTCCTTACTGTAGTTTACATTACTCTTCACCTCCCCTGTTCATTTCATACATTTATCAAGTAGAAGCAGTGCTACAATAGCTGTACACAGTCAGGCTCAATGTCATGCCTTTGGTTACTATGGCAATGGCGTCAAACAAATACCGGCTTCATGATTGGTGAATTCCTCATACTGTACAATGACATTTCTACATACTAATAATGTACAGTGGGTATAAAGAAAAACACAAAAGCTTTGGTTTTGTCATTTCAGGTTTGAAGTTAACGTTTCTCCCGTGTTTAATATTTTGGGGTTAGAGGCAGAAGAATAGGCTATGGGAATTACACAGTCCTTTTAATTGATGTGTCAACATAAGTTTTAAAGGTTTACAAAACTCGAAAATGTTGCTCAGTTTGTCATTCAAGGCAGTTTTTAAAAAATCTATTTTGTCTGCTTGTTACTTTGTTTTGCAGCCAACACAGACCATTTTGAACGTCTTGTTTCCGTCTTGTTTTTTTTTTTTTTTTTTTAATTGGCATTTGTGAATATCTTTTAAAAATGCTGTGAATTTTCCAGGCCCCTATATGACTACTGCCATAATGCTCTTTCCTATCAACTGCTTTCTGACTTTTTCTTTGCACCCAAATAAGCCCAATTTGAAATCGGTCTTATTTGTGGACCCTTTTCTGCCGCTTCATAAATCTCATTTTAATATCGCAGACTTCATTTACAAATGAGCCCCACCTACAATTTATCCATGCATGTAATTAAGGCTTGACACGCCTTAAAATGCATGGCTAATGAGCGGCGGAGCGCATTGCTTGGCTGAGCGCATTGTGGCTGTCCTAACACGGCCTTAACTTGTCAATAGTGTCATGATGCATACCAGGTAATTTTAAGGCCGGCATAAACTCGGCGCGATGGCCTTAACCCTTTGAGTAGTACGAACGTACCGGTATGTTCGCTGCTTTCTGGTCCCCAGTAAGTACAAACGTACCGGTACGTTCTGCAACTTTAAACTTGAATTACTGAGTCTACAAAACCCCTGATCACAGAATATTGTAATACTAGGTTTCTGTAACACCTTTTATTGGTCTCTTGCGCCCTCTGCCAGATATTGACCGAATTACATAAAATAAACCCAGTCACAAAGATGTCAGCAGTGTTTGTAAACTGGCGAAAATCGCTCAGCGAGAAAGAAATATTAGAAACAATACTGAATTCTGATTCCGATTTATATTCAAATACATACAATTCTTCCACTGAATCGGATGTCAGCGAGTGTGTCACTGAAGACATAAGCAAAGAATATTTACCATCAACATCAAGTGACAGCGAAGAGGCGGCGCCAAGCTCTGTGCGTTGCTCCATGCTTCAAGGAGTGTCATACGTTGAAGCATTAGACACTCACTCCGCCCCCACCACCTGTTTACCTGGATATTTATTCATCTCTCTCTCTCGACCTTTTTTTTTTTTTTTTGTTAGGACGTGTTGTTGTGGTTGTTCCACCCAGTTTATTGTTTATTGCCTACATGTTATTTTGTAGTCAAAACCTTTCCCTATGACTAAATAAACAAATATATATTTATTTGTTTTATTTATTTACGGTAAAAATTATGTTTCTGTATTTCATCAGTATTCATTACGTACATACAAACCTATAGCATTCAGCTTGTTTGTACGCTGTACTCAAGCGCATGCAGAAAACTCACTCCCACAGCACCGGCAGTGCATTTTAGAACTCACTACTCAAAGGGTTAATGCCATCACAAATGCTTGATACATGTCCCCCTAAGACTGTGTCCTTTTTTGTGCAATTCACATTTCTTATAACAGGGCTGATTTCTTTGGAATCCAAGCCATAAATATTGAAATACAGCTGCAAATCTATTACATCATAAGTATGTGCTTATCATGGGCATGTTCAGTTTTCAAGATTTGGTTAAAAATATCTGTGGTCGGCCTCTGCCCCTATATTATTTCAAATAGATGTGGGCATTTTATTTTTGGTATTTGTATGTGGTCTAAGAAAAAGCTCCAAACAAAAACTACATTGTGTGGTTTATAAATATAATTAAATTCCTAACATCCATTTAAATATATTCAGGGACTTAAAAAAACAAATTGACAGTTATTTTCCTGCGAGAATTCAAAAGAATGCCACTGTGTCTATTTCTTCTACGAACACCTTCATACCACTAAAGCCATGCACATATGTAAATGTTATCTTAAAGTCTTGATGCAGCATACCAACAATCAAATCATTCTTCTATTCAATTATCTTCATATAAGTAAATATATTTGGGTATACCATTCCTCTTGATTAGAACACTACTATAGTGTTGGAAGTTAATTACTGGAGTTAATGCCCTTATTTTTCTTTTAAACCGAGCAGTATCCTCATCAACCCTGGGAACCATGTAAAGATGCAAGAAGGTACTTTAGGATTCTTTATTGCCAGCGATGCCAAAGAAGTAAAAAGGTAATAATTCTTCACTTAAGCTTGTCAAAGTAAAGTTAAATTGAATCAGTTTTAAGAGAGTTAAAACGGTCTGGCATGGTCACACAGTGTGTTTTGCTCTCAAAGCTCTAGTGTTCTAGTGTATTCAACCTCTGCATCCAGGGGACTTAAGTTTGCATTCCAAAATTGCTGTAAGGGTTGGGATCCAAAAGTACCAGTCCAATGTGGCAACTTTCCAGCCTGCTATTGCCAAAATGCTTGCAATTAGGAAGGATGAAAACAAAGGTTAGGGTTATGGTCTTTTTTGTTGTTGGGAAGCATCAAAAGTTTGTAGTTTGATTTTAGCACTGTAGTGTATATGGTATCTTTCAGGGTTCTTTTATACAGTAGAACTGCATTTAGCAGAGCTTTATGAGGTAATGCCTTGGGTTTGATAGTAATATACTTTCCTCTGTCACAAACAGCAATGGTTTTATTATTCTATGATTCTCACTCTTTGGATGAACAATTGTGTTGGAAATATTTTTCTATTTAAATCATATATATATATATATATATATATATATATATATATATATATATATATATATATATATATATATATATATATATATAAACTTTTCAAGAGATCATACGAAATTGATGTTGGCATATTTTATTAATCTGGCTTTGTAGTAGGATAAAGTGTGGGTCTAATTTAATTTGTGTGAATTAAGATGTGTCAGTTTTTCCACTGTATTTCTTCAGGGCATTTTTCTACTGCAAAGCTTGTCATGATGACATCACAGATCCCAAAAGGATCAAAAAGTGTGGCTGCAAACGGTGTAAGTAAAATTCTTGCAATGTTTTAACACATTATTAAAGCCCATAGTGCATTTAAACTGTTTATTAAGTCATAATGCAAAATGCATGATGTATACATTTATTTTTTTTATCAATAAGTTGTGCATAAATGAAAACATGATGCATATTTTATGTGTGTTTATGTATTAGGCTCACTCAGCCAGAATGATGTATTTTTCAGGTTTTATGGTACAGATGTTATGAAGCTTATTTTTCTGGAATATTCTAAATGTGTAGTTTTATTGTGTGCGTATATACCCAGAGGTAATAAAAAAGGCAGAGAGGAGTCCTCATTTTAATGTATGGTTTTGTAGTCAGAAGCATTATGGTGGAAATGTATATATCAGAAATCAGTAATTATATCACTGACTACATAACAGAATGATTGTGATAAAGATTTAACAGAAAAAACCTCATTGCTTCTGTATTTAGAGCAAGAGAATGTTTAAAGTGCAGTGACCACACATCAGCATGTTAATGGTCTTGTCAAACAGATGTAGAAATAAAATGGCACGATTAGCGAGGCTGAAGAAGCAGGCTGTCTGAACCAAACTGCTTCTGTTTGAAGATAATTCTCTTAGTCAGGTGGATAAACAAAGGCAAACCCCTGCCAAGTACATTGCGTCTCAGAGCCACCAAATAGCAAACATAAACAACTTATTAGCCACATAATTTTACCAATAATATCAAACTATGTTAACATAAATTGAATTGTTGTTGGAATACAAATATGCAAGTGTTGTTTATATTCTCATATTTTTAGTCTACAGTATGTTAGTGCAGTGCAGTGTTTGCATGAAATACATGCACAATCTAGGTATAGAAACTAAACATTTAAAAAGGCATTCCTCAGCTGACAAAAGCCTAAGTTTGATTAAAGGTAATACATTTATAAAGAAATGATGTTGGGACAGGCATGCCAGCAGACCTTTTAATTTCCATTGATGTAGCAATTGTTATTACCTGACCTACATAGGCACATGTCCAAACCAGTTAGGCCCAGTATTAGTAATTCAGCCAAAAAAACTTGGTGCATCTGTAAAGTTCAGAAATAATTACTTCAAGCAGCCTACACCTAATCAAACAGTTGCTGAAAAACTAAAATCTGTCAGAATTGTTTGCGCCATGAAAACATGATTTACACTTAAGCATGGAATTTTATACATACAGTTGTAGTCAAAAGTTTACAACCCCAATGGAAATTTATAATTTCTAGAAATTTCTCGAAAACAAAGAATTATAGAAAAATTATTTTGCAGCAAAAGTTTTGCTTTTGTGGATGAGGAAAAAAAGTTACAAGAAATAGATGTCTACAATGATTTATTTCAGCAATTTTTTTGCAAAACTCCAAAAATGCTGTTTCAAAAATATTCATACCCTTACAAGGAAAATTAAAATAATAGCTAGTTGAGGCTCCTTTAGCAATAATAACCTCTTTTAAATGATTAGGATATTTGTCAATGAGTTTTTGGTGTGATTCTTTAGTGATTTTTGACCATTCTTCAATGCAAAATTGTTCCAGTTCATTCAAATTCCGAGGACTTCTCTTGTGCACGGCCTTCTTCAACTCATACCAAAGATTCTCAATCGGATTTAGATCGGTACTTTGACTAGGCCATTTCAGAACTTTGATTTTATTCCTCTTTAACCTGTAATGAATTGTGTATACAATTTATGTAAATATAAATTAGTCTCTAGGCGCCCTGTTTAAGAACGTCCAAATGTTAATAACTGAGAAATACCACAATAGTTTGGTGGGATCATGTAGAACTTGGATTACCTAAGACAATAACTGACAGTCACACAACGTGTCTGAAATATAAAACGATAGTTTATTTAAGAATAAAAAGGGGTGCACAACTAATCTAATATTACAGAAAGGAAAGGCTATTGGTGAGAGATATTCGTCAAATGTACAGTTCATTAATTCCATAGTCAAACGATTACAACGACCATAACATCATTAGCATACATGGTTAATATACTAATATTAAATATGGCTCATCACACAAAGTGTCTACTTTGCATTAGTATTTCCAATACCCGTTTCTTGTGGTAATCGATCATGTCAATATGCACTAGAATTAATTCAACCTCCCATTCAGAACGGATTCCAACATTCCAGTACCTAATTTAGCAAATTAGTTTTACCATGTTAATTTAGTTTAGACGTGATGTACCAAACTAATAATTTGTTATCAACCTCAGTTGATTATATATATATATATATATATATATATATATATATATATATATATATATATATATATATACAGTACTGTGCAAAAGTTTTAGGCAGGTGTGAAAAAATGCTGTAAAAGTAAGAATGCTTTCAAAAATAGACATGTTAATAGTTTATATTTATCAATTAACTAAATGCAAAGTGAGTGAACAGAAGAAAAATCTAAATCAAATCCATATTTGGTGTGACCACCCTTGCCTTCAAAAACAGCATCAAGCATCAATTCTTCTAGGTACACTTGCACACAGTTTTGAAGGAACTCGGCAGGTAGGTTGGCCCAAACATCTTGGAGAACTAACCACAGTTCTTCTGTGGATTTAGGCAGCCTCAGTTGCTTTCTCTCTTCATGTAATCCCAGACAGACTCGATGATGTTGAGATCAGGGCTCTGTGGGGGCCATACCATCACTTCCAGGACTCCTTGTTCTTCTTTACGCTGAAGATAGTTCTTAATGACTTTCGCTGTATGTTTGGGGTCGTTGTCATGCTGCAGAATAAATTTGGGGCCAATCAGATGCCTCCTGATGGTATTGCATGATGGATAAGTATCTGCCTGTACTTCTCAGCATTGAGGAGACCATTAATTCTGACCAAATCCCCAACTCCATTTGCAGAAATGCAGCCCCAAACTTGCAAGGAACCTCCACCATGCTTCACTGTTGCCTGCAGAAACTCATTCGTGTACGCTCTCCAGCCCTTCGGCGAACAAACTGCCTTCTGCTACAGCCAAATATTTCAAATTTTGACTCATCAGTCCAGAGCACCTGCTGCCATCTTTCAGCACCCCAGTTCCTGTGTTTTCGTGCATAGTTGAGTCGCTTGGCCTTGTTTCCACGCCGGAGGTATGGCTTTTTGGCGCAAGTCTTCCATGAAGGCCACTTCTGACCAGACTTCTCCGGACAGTAGATGGGTGTACCAGGGTCCCACTGTTTTCTGCCAGTTCTGAGCTGATGGCACTGCTGGACATCTTCCGATTGCGAAGGGAAGTAAGCATGATGTGTCTTTCATCTGCTGCAGTAAGTTTCCTTGGCCGACCACTGCGTCTACAGTCCTCAACGTTGCCCGTTTCTTTGTGCTTCTTCAAAAGAGCTTGGACAGCACATCTGAAACCCCTGTCTGCCTTGAAATTTCTGCCTGGGAGAGACCTTGCTGATGCAGTATAACTACCTTGTGTCTTGTTGCTGTGCTCAGTCTTGCCATGGTGTATGACTTTTGACAGTAAACTGTCTTCAGCAACCTCACCTTGTTAGCTGAGTTTGGCTGTTCCTCACCCAGTTTTATTCCTCCTACACAGCTGTTTCTGTTTCAGTTAATGATTGTGTTTCAACCTACATATTGAATTGATGATCATTAGCACCTGTTTGGTATAATTGTTTAATTGTTCATCACACCTGACTATATGCCTACAAAATCCCTGACTTTGTGCAAGTGTACCTAGAAGAATTGATGCTGTTTTGAAGGCAAAGGGTTGTCACACCAAATATGGATTTGATTTAGATTTTTCTTCTGTTCACTCACTTTGCATTTAGTTTATTGATAAATATAATCTATTAACATGTCTATTTTTGAAAGCATTCTTACTTTACAGCATTTTTTCACACCTGCCTAAAACTTTTGCACAGTACTGTATATATATAGTATGTGTGTGTACATATATATATATATTTATATATATACTGTATATATAATATACTTTTTATTTTCCGCAATAAAAGGTACTTTATAATTTCATAAGACATGCAAAATAGTAATATAGTATATGCAGCACACAAGGCAAGCAACTGAATATATATATATATATATATACAGTACTGTGCAAAAGTTTTAGGCAGGTGTGAAAAAATGCTGTAAAGTAAGAATGCTTTCAAAAATAGACATGTTAATAGTTTATCAATTAACAAAATGCAAAGTGAGTGTAGTTCAGAGAAGTGTTCTCATCTCTTGTAGGGCAAAGAGCTATGGCTCCTTCAAAGCTGATTTTAGCCACTCTTCAGAACATTGGTTCTTCCTTGCCTTCCGTGAATTCAAGCACTTATGCTCCCATGACTTCAGGAACTTTCTTCAGAGCAGTTTAGCTTCCATTTCGTTCCTCCGAACTCCAAGCCACTTCCTCTCATGAGTGGAGCTCGCTTCATTCTCTTGCCTGGAGCACTGTTCCTTCTGTGGGGCACACTTAGTGTGGGGAGCTCATGGGAAGCTCTGTATGGGAAGCTCTCATGGGGCAAACTGTCAGTATGGGTAAACTCCTTCATGGGCAAACTCCGCATGGGGAAACTCAAGCTCTCATGAGCAAACTCAAGCGCTTTCTGAAAGTCAGCGCTTGTTTTGTTGTCCTGAATTCCACCCTGTGATTGGTTAGTTTGGTTATTTTGGGCTGTGTCCGATGCCACGTGGGGTATTTCTCATTGGTTGTTCTCGTTCAGAGACAGCCCATTGTTCTCAATTGGTCCGTGGCTTCGCCCCCTGTCGGCTGTCTTTACGAGGGGTACTGCTTTTTCTCCAAGGTTTCAAAGCATACTCATCACTCCACAAAACCTTTGGCCAGAACTCATATCCATATTCATGCCGTTTTGCAAACTTCAAGACATTTGTCCTTGTGACATTTTCCTAAGTGGCTTTTTCCTTGGCCTGCGACCATTGAGACCTTCACTATGCAATACTCGACCGATAGTTGAAATGGAAACCCCAGTCCCACTTGAAGCCAATTCACTTTGAATATCTTTAGCAGTCAATCTCGGATCATTATTAACCTTCCTCACAATTCTTCTACTTGTTCTTGGTGAAAGAACCTTCTTCCTTCCAGACCGAGGGAGCGTTGTGACAGTACCACGAGTCTTGTACTTTTTGATAATAGAAACTATAGTTGAAATTGGGATACTCGAATGCTTGCAGATCTTCTTGTATCCTTCGCCAGCTTTATGACAATAAATCATTTTCTGCCTAAGGTCTTAACTTTTTCCCTTATTGACTTATTGGTAATGACAGCAATCATCCTATGCCATTCTTAGACAGTAGGTTCTGTCTAAGAATGTTGACCTACAGTCCAGCATTTTCTAGAATTAGGTTCTGCATTATGATATTGAAATGTCTAGCACCTTGTAGACACTACTATCATAGCATCAAAGGGTATGAATACTTTTGAATTAGCATTTTTGGAGTTTTGAAAAGTTTATAATTCTTTATAATTATACATTTCCATTAAGGTATGTAAACTTTTAATTACAACTGTATGTAGCTACCAAGAAATGTCTCCCAAATGTTTACTAAAAAAAAAGTATTTTCTTGTAGAAAACTAGAACTGCAATCACATGATAAACCACAATTTTTTTGGTTTTGTTTTTTTAAATATAATGTATTTTGTTATTCCTGACTTTGTCTTAACATGACATGAGGGTCATGTGGGGAAAAGGGTCAAGTCCAAGTATTTAAAGATTTTTTCTTACTATTTTTATGACGATTGACACATTTTTTGATTTATTTTTTCCTTGCTGCCCTGGAACACGACATTCTATAATTTAACTGCACACTGATAGTGATATATTGTGAGTAAAAACGGGTTCCTTATTGCACAGAGTGCAGTCCAACCTGTCTTTTCTCAGCAGAGCGTTTTTATCTATGTTGCATGCACCAATGTAGCAAGTGCATCCTTCCCACTCCTCTCATCTCTTTACACTGCCCACAGATCAAAAAGAATACAGCAGCACTTTCTGAAAGGGGAATAACCTACAGGATCTGAACTGTTGCCTTAATGTAAATCGTCTTTGTTCATTTCTTTCTTCAGTGAAATTCAAAGTAATGCCATCTTATAGTGTCTCCTAAAAAAGAAAACATAACATTGTACACAATCTAGCACAAAAAAAAAAATATTCCTTTAGTCCTTGAATTCTTCCATTTGCTGAATAGATTTGATTAAAGACCATAGTTAAGTCTTACTTTTAAAGGTACAAATCAACATAACATTATGAAATACATAAAAAAATCCAAAATAAACACCCAGAAGTGAACTTTGCTTTCCAAAATATCAGATGTGGCAGCCTACAATGTCAGTCATAAAGAGTGACATTTTGTTACATTATTCAAGGATGTAAGCTAGCCAAGAAAAGGGAAACAGCAACTCGGGCCATTTAAATTCATCTGCCTACTGTCAGAACCAATTTTGTATGCTGCTGTATTTTTAGAAAGCGGAATGTGTTCTGTGGGAAGTTCTTCAAATTCTTAGACTTAATGAACAGCGTCGCCAAAACACAATCAAAACAATCTGGTCCTCCTCTTATGCTTCTACTCTTTCCCTGCCATGGTATTTTGCAGAGCCTCTTTATTGTAGTTAGGGATCATCAGTACTTGGTGAATTGAAACGACACTGTCCCCATTTCAATTCTTAATGGTAGTTGGGCCCTTTTTTACTCACTGCCCATGAGTATGTTCTTCAGATTATCTCTTTTATCTTTTGAATTAGCTGTTGTACTGTGACTGACCACTAGATGTCCCTGTAGATCTACCCATTTCTTTTCTCTGCTCTCTGAGAGCAGATACAGGAGTACACCCAAAAACCTGCTTAGAAGAAAGTAATTGTCAGACATAATTTTGCCCTAAAGAAAGCACTAAAACAATGTATTTTGTCACATTGGAAGCAAAATCTTTTTTTTAAAATATATATATAATTTATTGAACTAATATTCTTTGTGTTGGAGTAAGCTTGTAATGCATATTCCTGATCTACTTCTTCCAGTTGCTTGTGGTGTGGCAAATGTAAGATTTGAACAGACTTTATAACATGGTGCAAATGTCTCAGTCGATAACCACCTTGGGGGCCTTTCACACCTAGTTCGTTTGGAGAGGATAATTCGCACTAGAGTTCAGTTAACACCTAAGTTCGGTTAGTTTGTGCAGGTGTGAAACGGCAAAAATCTTAGTTTTGCATCAGAGTGCGCACTAAAGAAGAGGACTATGATTCACGTGAAAGGGTCTCGGCTCGATTTGAGGAATTAATATGCGTTTCCTCCTCAAAGTCGGCCAGTGTGAAAGCAATCGCGTTAGAATTCACAATGCAACACAAACCGAACCGACTGGTGGTGATGTAATGCATAACCCACTGAATATATTATAATTATTGTAATTATTATTTTTACATTATTATTTGTACGTTACATATATAAATAGCTTGGTCTCTCGCATAATTGGTCTTTCTGCCTCGACACACTTTTTCTGTGTCATTGCAATACAATGCAATTCATGTTGAGATGAGAAAGGCTGATAAACAGGGATTGATAGGGGCTGCTTACAACTCACCGATGACGGGATAATGCCACTGGCAATGCAACAGCTGACAAAAATTGAGAAAATGAAGCATTCCTCCGTATTTGTCGCCTTTTGAAAACATCTCCTCCTTGCACATAAAGCAGCACAAAAACATTGGTGTTGCTCAACAATATTTATTATCCAGCTTTGTGCTGACATTCTACCAGTAGATGTAGAATAAACAAAATGTACGTACATAGTACTAATATCGCAAGCCTTGCATGAGCGGAACCCTCCATGTTTAGTAATGAACATCCTTCTGGGCATTAACAGGAAGATAGCATTTTGATCACGTGCACAAATCCAGACGATCAGATTCACTTTGCAGTGTGAAAACAAACGCATTCTGGTGCGATTACAGTCGAGAAGGAACTTGAACTCGCTTGGAGGAAAAATACAGTTTGTTTGAGATCTTCTGGTGTGAAACCAATCGAAACAAAATTGTTTTCAAGTGAATTCTGAATCCGATCTTCATAAACAAACTGCGTATGAAAGGGCCCTTAGTGAGTTTCTTTTGTGCGGAATCGGCCCAGGTTGTGTGTGAAATCATTTTAATCATGTTTCATCATTCTGTCCCGTGTTTCATCCCTTTCCATTTTATAACTAACATGTCACCATCCCACATTCTGTGTGAATGTGTAATGACTGTAAAGAGCTAATGGATTCCAGCACGAGATATGTATTTTAAGATAATATTTTACTGTTCTTGTTTATGATTCAACCCTTAAAACAGTTGACCTGGTTCTTTTTTATTAAGAGGGTTAAATCCAGTTTTCTGCATGCTCATGATTACTAATTCTAATGATTACGCATGGTCTTGAGAACACAGTCTCTGAGGGCTTTGTTTTAAAGTAATGTCTTGTACCCTATTCTCTCATGAGTGGGGAGCTTAAATTGGCCACTTCATTTGGGTTCATTTCCACAAATGCAATTCAAAAAGCCAATTTTTCCCTAAAGATTGTATTTCTTTAAAAGGTGTCAGACTCAATTACTGTTCGTTTGCACAGTGGCACCATGAGAATGAAAACCAGGGACTGTTACTCCCTAGCATCATAGCAGACTCTTTCTCTTTCACTACAGTGTCCCAGAGTTTGTATGCATACCTTTTTCTTTGATATGCTGCAAACAATTATTTCTTTTAAAACATATTTTCTCGTTTTAACCCTTTTGCAGACACCTTTTCCGTCCCTATTGTCAAAATCTGATGTCAAAAAGATGTATTAATTCCACAGGCAACTCAAAAAAAATTAATTGAGTTTGTAATATTTATAATTAGCCTGAATAGTTTTCCTGTAAGCTAATGTAATAAAAAATCAAAAAAAAATCAATTGATTCATATTTTACACCGCGTTACATGGCTAATAAGCCTTAAAGTGCTTAAAAAAATGCTGTTGAAAAACAAAAAAAACATTTTGGGCTGTAGTGGAACAACTTTGAGTCAGTGTATGATGGATTGTATAGTGTCATGCGACTAACAGACCTGATGCTGCATGATGGATAACGACTACAAGATCGAGATAGGATGCTAATGAACGAACAACTAAACCCTAAGGAGAGTTCCAGAGGAATGGGGTTTGCTACTGAAGACATCATTCATCCATTACCCTGAATGCACCCTTTTCACTGTCATAATATTACCCTTGCTTGACTGATAGTAACACGAAAGGCCTTAGAACAGTGCTTGACTCAGGAGGACTTTACATTTCCAACTTTGGGGTGCCCCAGTGTTCCAGTGTTGGAAAAATAATTTCTAAATTCTCAGTTAATTTTTTTTTATAAAAAGTTAACAGCATCACTTACATTTTTATTGCCATCACCAGTACTTCTGCTTTGTCTCCTTTGGTGTTCATACAGTACAATTACCACCAAGCACAGTTATTGGCGATGAATTGGTAATCTTGTACAGTTAAACTCAATTGTTTAATTGCATTTAAATCTAAATTTCATTATATAAACACATGTTCTACTGTTTTGAAAATGAGTAACCGTATTTTTCCTTTGACAATTGACAACTGTGTATCTCCAAATGGGGTCAAGCCTGTTAAAAAGCTCTCTAAGGCCTTCCCTTTTTCCCTTTTGAAATGACCTTTCCGACTGCCTGGTTAAGTATAACCTTGCCATTAACCTGCTGCTCTTCCTCTCCTCTCATCCAAAACATGATTATAGCCAAGATGTCCATCTACAAAAGAATGAAACTGGCATGTTGTTTTGATTGCGGACGCTCTGAGCGTGACTGCTCTTGCATGTCAGGCAGTGTACATAGTAACATGGACACCCTTGAGAGAGCCTTCCCACTTTCTTCTGTCTCTGTTAATGATTGCTCAACCAGTTTACATGCCTGTAAGTTTAACACCAACACATGCTGTTCCATGTGCGTGATGTGTCTCCGTGACGTCTTCCCCGTGTTGTGTTTGTATATTGTGGGTCCATCATTTATTTTACTGTAGAGAAGATGTATTTATTTATTTATTTTGGCTATACAGTGATTTTGTGTTGCTTTGTGCTGCTTTATAGGTTACAGTTATGTGCTACTGCATGCAGTACTAGTGGTGCACATGTGGTGTTCTAACATTGTTGAATTAATATGTTGTGTGTGTGTGTGTGTATATATATATATATATTGTTGGTTGTGATTTAAAAATATGTGGGACAAATGGAAGTTTCTACTGGGTGGAAGATTCTTTTGCAGAGCTCATTGTGTATGATCTAGAAGCTAACGTCTTGTCATTTTGTATTTCTGTACACCGCTGCTAAATTCACTGCAAGCCCAGTGGATTCACGTGGTTGGAAATAGAGTTTTTATGTTGGTTGTTATCAAGTTCTACTAAAGTAGAAGTATTGCTTTTTACCAGGAGTTGCTTCATATTGTATTTCTGTTGTACCCATTGCTTTCTAGAGAGAGAGAGAATATGTTGGTTTTTGTTTGACGTCAACTATAACTGCAAATGTTTTAAATGGAAAGGTTTACATTCTGAAAGTGTACTTCTAAAGATCTATCTATCTATCTATCTATCTATCTATCTATCTATCTATCTATCTATCTATCTATAATGCCAATAAAAAAAAAACTTGACCTCTCTTTACTGATGATTTGCTGTTAAGCAAGCAATCGGAAGAAAAGTCAATACCATTTTTGAATTCCTTGTATATCAATACAAACCCGCCTTTCTCGATTAGACAAGTAAATTAAAATCAACTGGCAAGGCAATCAAATTAAATCACAGTGAGATTTGTTGAAGGGTCAGAAGACCTAACTAGTTAACTGCTCAAAGGACAGTGGTGAAAACGCTCCATTCATTAAGCATGAGCAGATGTGAAATACTAAGTATTTGTCAATTAGAAATGGCAGTGGCAAAGTCTTGTATCAAAACAAGGTCAAATCAGCGGATCAGATTTCCACTTTAACATTCTTTGGTTGTTCTTGAAAATCAAGCTGAATTAGTGTCAACTTGGTGATGATGGATTTTGCCTGTTGTCTTTTATTTTGGTACTGGATTGTTTCCCTGGGTATTCGTTATAGGTCATTATATCATTACTGAACTTGCTTTACTCACGGCCCCCTGTAGGATCTGTGGCACTTCTTCAATGATACATTCCTTTCATTAGAAAGATTGTGCTATGAGCATATTATATTACTGAAATATTCATATTATTTTTATTTGTAACATACAGAAAGGAGAGGTTATCAATACTTTTGTTCAGCATATACAACAAATATAGCTGGATACTCAACATACACAGTATATTCATAAACCTGATCCTGCCCTTTGAATCTGTGCCAGAGCGAGCAGGTAGGATAGATGAGCCAATCAAAACTTTGGGAGAGGAGTCAGTAACCAATTAAATGTTTCTGATAGAACATGTTAGATTTTAGAAACCTATATTGGGAATTCAAAAGACATTTTGATGGAAAGATTGATTTATGTGCAAGGATATGTTAATAAAAATATCAAAACAATTGCAATTACCGTATTCCTTCAAATGTAAGACGCGCCTTTTTAACAATTTTTTGCTTCTCACAAATAGCCTGCGTCTTAAATTCGAGTACAATATAGTGATGTGTGTATTAAAATCACCATCAAAAGACGTGACTACCCAAGTACACAAACAGCAACGTGACTGACTGCCGAGAATAGACAAGCCAAGCTTCCTGAGGAATTCCAAGAGAAACATTTACAGTTTCAGCATTTCTAACAAACAGTACCAGCTTGGACAGATTGGAAATGCTGATCAGACCTCCATATTTTTCAACATGCCAAGCAATACCACAGTTCAAGGCTGTTGTGGTTGCTAGGATACATGTTGCCTGATGCCGTGGAGTGTTGTGTCGTGCTTGCTGTTGCCAGGATGTGTGATGCTGTAAGTGAGTGGTGGTGTGTGTACTACAGAGACGCCATCTTAAGTATTATCCAGTGTGCAGCACAATAAACAAGCACAGCAGTTAATCTACAACAACACTGTTTCGTGTCAGTTTTGTACGATACAACAGCGTAATTGAGGTTGTATTTTTGTAAATGCATATTTATTTGATGTTTTATTATTTCCTCAAATTGAGGGTGGTAAATTTGGGCTGCGTCTTAAATTGGAGGGCGTCTTAAATTTGAAGGAATACGTATGTCGAAAAAAACATTGCAAAAATATGTACAACCAAGCAGGAAACTAATGAAAGTAATGCGTTGTGTTTAAAACCCTACAGCCTGTTCAGTAACACTTTTAAATGTGTGATTACATCCAAACAATATACAGCAGGGAAAGTATCATTTAACAGCAAATTATAATGGGTAATACAGTCTGCAGTAAAGCTTCAGATTAAGATAAAGATTTTAGTTTTTAACGCTAGTAAATTTACAGCTCAGATAACAGCTGTCATAGAGTGAAAGCATTTGCTCATATTTATGTTGCCAAGAGAGAGTTATTCTACCACATGATGGAAACTCTGATGTTGTGGAAATAAATATAATTCCAGGTTATACAGCAATACCCCCATATATATACTTGTATGACACATAGGCCTACTGTACAGTAGAGTTATTATATTTTTGCACACAGGGGTACCTATTGGGAAGATGTAGCTTACAGATTAGTGTGTTTAAAATTCTTTCTTGTTGTTCATGCATCAACTCAGCAGTGTAATGAGTTTCTGTACTAGCTAAAGTGTAGAAAACAATATTAGTCCGCAGAGAACAGCTAACAAAATTGAAATGTATAAATGAGAGGGAATGGATAAAGTCGGTACTGTATTTGGACCTAAGGGAGACCTGAAATAGAAATGTCATCATGTAGGTATTGTTTGAAATGGAAAATGATAGATAACCTTTTGAAGCATCTGTATTTATTTGGTTGTCCTGAGATGAAAATGGAGCACAATATTTCTTCAATCAGGGTAGTGGGAGATGCTCAGGAATCAGATGCAGGTACTGTTATACTAAGGTACTTGTGATGCATTTGACAATGTTTTATATTGTCATTTTTCAGATCAAAATGTTGAGTCATAAAGATTTAACAGCAAGCATCTTCTCAGAAAAAGAGGTCAGAACATCTTTTCATCTCTTCAGGCATCGTTTTCCTGCAGTATTTCTACTAGGTTCATAGTGAAGTGACTAGTGCTTGGCTTGCTATGATGGGAACAAGCTAGAAAAGATGCTGTCTGCATTGTGTGGAGTGAATTTAGCAGAGGACCTTATGTGGGATGACATGGAAATTATGTTTGCATTTTTATTTCCTGAGTGCTGCTGGTTGTCATGAAACTCACCCTGACAGTTTCTTACTACCAGGCAACAGATTCTTCCTGTTCCCTCCTCGGTGTAGGACAGATGCTAGCCAGTTAGTTCTCCAACTCTTCTTGTGCCGCCCTATCACAAATGACAGATGCCAGGACCAGCATGGTTTCTAGTTGAACATTTCTGTCACAGTCTTGCCTTGAGCCCAAACTGTGACCTTTTACTGTATGAAATAAAGTCCTAATGAACAAGTGATCCAATGCCGGCTCAAAGCAAATTCCATGGCAATGGTTTCCCCTTTGCAGGCCACATGTATTAAAACCATTTCTTTTTAGCAGAGATAGGTGAAGTTTAGGTCTTTTGATTCTGAATGTCTCACACATACAGAAATATTAACAATACACAACATGTTGTTTCATTTGTTTGTATAGAGCACGATGGCTATTATGGGAAGCATATAATAATGTAGGCCTCAGATTTATTTTAAATGGTTTGTGGTACTTTTAATGAAAAAAAAAAAATTCTGATATGATACACATAGTAGTGGCGTCAATTTAAAACAAATTCAGGATATTAACATCAAAAAGTGTAGTAAGAGGGGAGAAATAGTTGAGAAAAGTCGACTGTGGGATTATCTAAAGGTTCTAACCACTTTGCTTCAGGCAGCTGTTAGTGTTTCATAAGAAGGCTTGGTTTGGGCTTCTCACATACTAAACACATTATTCTTCTGGTCTCTCATCTCTCTTCATTTGGTTGGTATCTATTTCTTACCTACCTACTTATTTTTCATTCCAGATTTTATGTCGTAATCTAACTCTTTATTTTGGTTTCCAGTGTTCTTGTCTGTCATCTTCTTGCAATGCACAACACTTTTCTTTCCTGTAACCTATCACTGTCTTTTGCATTTTTCTCAGCTAAAAATAACTATAACGGATATGTCAGATCAAGTAAGTCTTTCATGTGTTACTTTGATTGTTTCCTCTGCACATTCTGCTTTCACCAGTGTCATTTAGCTGCACAGTAGTTTAGTATTTCGTTTTCTTAATGTTTAGCAGATGCAACTTTTGTAGCATCTATATTGTAGCTTTTAATTTGTTCATAATGGCCACTTGTTTTTAGTGAGGTAAGTGTTTAGGTAATTGGTTACAAGTGTAAATATTTTTTTATTCTAAATATAATGTATAAATATAATTTATAGATAAATAAATACAAATCTCTAAATCTATTTACATTTCTATAATACAGGGACTGTAGGGATAGTAAAACCAATAGAAATGTGGATAAAGACTTTGCTGAAAAGATTTCTTAAAGTATTACTGAAGATTTTCTGATTATGTGCTTAGAATTATAGATGTATAGCTGGAAATAAAGGTATATTTTGCAGTAAATTAATCACAAAACTGAATTGGTATATGGTGATGTTTTTGACAGCAGATGGCACTATAACTCCAGGAAAATATATATATATCTTCAGTATCCTGTGAAGATGTATTGTCTATACTGCTATAGAGTATAAGGGCTTTTTAAGCTAACATTTTCATTTGTTGCTCTTAGAGTAGTTTTTAGAGTAACAACATGTTACAGAATGTAAAATAATTATTGTAATATGGATATTATGGGATTTATAGGATTTTATATTTTTCTTATCAATATAGCGTCAAATGTTTACATTTTAAAACGATTACATGTAAATGTATTTGAACACAAGCATTCTGAACTTGGGGTTTTTAATTAGAAGGATATCCACAGAGGGTTATCAGTTAATACAACGATGGCTTTAATTCAGTTTGTACAAAAAAAAAAAAAAAAAAGTTTCTTTCGTAATAATAAAAAGTTAAATAATCTTTCAAATCAAAATGTTATGGTGTTTTTCAATTTCCAGCTATTCTTGATAAGAAATACATTACTAGCTCATCATTTGAATTGCTGTTTATGAAGAGACAGCCGCCGTCTGGATTATTCTAGATCCACAGTGAAACTGCCACACCATGTATTCTCAAAGTAATGCTGTACATGTTTGACAAGGGGCAGATGAATCCAAGAGTTATCAGTGCAGGGGTTTAAATCTATGCGGCAGCTGACGGTACAAATAATCATCCATATATTGCTTAGAGCTAGTTTTGGAAAGGGTTGCAACTGTTTTTTTTTTGTTTAGCGCATACTGTTTATTGGTTAACCTCTTACTTTTTATCTAGAAGTTATTAGGTTTGAATTATATAGACAGTACACATGTCAACCTAGACAATTACTTAGCAGGGCAAAAGCAACCAGGTGTCTCATGCATATGGTTAAAGCACTACCATATTGTGTTATTCAGGCTTTGAAGTCTATGCTATATCAGACTTTTTTTTATTTCTTTTTTTTTAGTTTTCCAAACAGTTTCTTCTTTGGGAATTCTTTGAATTTAAGATAACTGGTTTGGGAACATACAGATGTTGTAAATGGTATTTGAAAAAAAAAGGGGGCAACAATAGAAGACTGTGTTTGTCACCATAGCCAAATGTATAAAGTAGTCATAAAGGTGTATTATTGCTACTTCCAAGCCAAACAAAAAGTGAAAACTGAATTTTTTACGAATCAATGATGCTGTCAGCATTACTTAAAGTGCATGAGCCCACTACACAGCCATTTTTTAAATGAATTTATTGTCCAGCACAGATATAATATTTAGTGGTCTTTTCTTGTACCTTACATGTATATAAAATGGACGTTGAACACAAAATATAGCATCTTTGTATTATTAAATGACATTTTAAAAAGTGTAATGGAATTTAACAACATATTTTAAAGGTTGAGCTACAGTTGATGTACATTTATTTTTTACTATCTTTTAACATTTTTTTAAATACCATTTTAGATGGTAGAACAATATTTAAATGTATTCATCTTTTTGCACAAAATAACCTAACATATACTTCTAGCACAGCCTATAATTATATATATACATTTTTATTGCATTTGTATGTTTTATACAAATTTCACAAATACAATTAACTGCCTGTTATTGTAATTAAGTAAACAGTAAGATTAAATCTGAATATTAATTTGATATTTTTCATTATTTGGCAGTAAAAGAAGACACTAGACCAGCTGACCAAACTCAATTCTATAAATCCTACAGCACATCTAATGCACTTCTCAATGCCAAAAGTTTTGAAGAGCCTGTTCTTCTAGTTAATAATCGTAAAGGAAGCCTGTACCTGCCCAGCGTCCCCTCTGTGCTTCGCCTTAGCCTAATGAACCCCAGTGAACCAAGAAGACCAGCCCCCAGCAGGTTACAGCGGGCACGCAGTCTGCCTGTGAAATACAGATATCATTCTGGTAGCTCAGCGGTGAATCACAGCCTCTGTAGGTTGCCCTTAGCTGACTGCATCAGACAGTACAGACCACTTTGCATGAATTTGCAGTTGGAGTGCTTGCACGTGTAGTTTTCCTTACTAATGACTGAATATGTGTAACTGTCAAGCGATTGAATATATAGTGCCCCCAGACTGAATATATTTGTTAAGTTAAAATTGAGGGTTTAATATCAGCAGGTAAGGTTTAAATTCATAGTATTACTACACAAAATTAGATTGCTCTAAATAAAACTGAACTGTAAATATCCTATAGTGTCATCTTTTATAATTTGTTTTCCACATAAAATGCAAGTGATGGCTAAAGGGTTTAACTTCTAAACCCCAGTACTTGTCCCTTCATCTAATGTGTGCAGATATTTCTAAAAAAACATATTTATTCAAGTTGATATTTCCAATGTTAATAAAGATCTTTAAGGAGTGGGAGTGTGGATATAAGTAAACATGTCCATAAACATAGAAATCAAATTATATATTACCATAATATCAGTATATTAGTATCATATGTTATAACAGAACATATGTCACGTCCTGTGCAGTGTACTGTATTTTATATATAATATGCATAACATTTCTTACCACTTTTAATCAGACATGTTTTTCAAAATATTATCTGTTCAACTAGTTTCACTCTCTGACTTTTAAGGATACAATATAATATGGGCCTACTTATTCTATAACCAGATAAAAAAAAAACTGCTTGCATTACACATTGAGTTGTACTAATACTGTGTTATATATTGACATATGGTTGAAGAACTAATCTTGACTTGAAGTGACAGTGACTTTGATGTTTTTAGCACATAACGTTTTCAAAGATGCTTGTCTTAAAACACACAAAATATGCACTCCCTGAATGATCAAGCTGTTGTTACCAGGACTCAAGTGTTCAGATATGGTCTTATTTTTGGATTTCATTTTATTAGCTTTCAATGTCTTATTTTACATTGTATTCTATTCTGTGTTTGGCTTTGTAGTTTTGTTTCATTTTTATGAAAGTGAAGCAAATTGACAGTTTCTGTGGGGAACATAAAAGTGACTGTATTAGACAGCATAGTGGTACAAATTTTAAAATCCAACATGCTAAAAAAGTTTAAAAAAATAAAAAGAAATAAAGGAACGTGTATCATTTCAAGTAAAAAGAAGAGGTGCAAACATCATAAGCATATATTAATAAAACAGAAGCTTATCAAGTCATCGGATTAAGAAAGTAAAACTCATTCCCCTCGATTTTTCAGAGTAGCATTTCCCTGATTGTTGGATATATGTGTCATGCAATGTGTGCTTCCTGTGTTGTTAATATTGGATTGGAGGAGGTTAGATTTCTTTGAGTCATTTATTTGCTTGGTAGATATAATGGATGTTGATCCTCGGTCTTTTCATGTGTACTGTTAGTAACTGTTCTTTAATCATTTGCATTATTATTTAGAGTGCTGTTTCAGCATGGATTCAGATATCTACTGAAGCCTTCTGAAGATAGAAAGAATGCTTGTGTGCATGTAGATGGAGATATAGAATCGTTGCTGTAGTGACTCATTGTAGTCCAAGACAAACTGCAAGCACAATTGAACAATTATTAGCCACATTCACATTTAAACAGAAAGAATGGCAACTCCAATGCATGCTTATACTGATGCAGACTGCTAAAGGTCCAACCATGTATATGTGCATGTACAGTATACATACTTTAGATGGAACTGCACTTTGGTTCTAAGAATAATATTGTTGGGTTTGTCAAATTTGAAAGGCATTTGGTGTGCCCTTACCTTTGACACTCTTCCCTTCTCCCTACTAACTTGTTAGCTTTCTGTTGTGGCGGTCTTTCAGATTTCACAATGATTGATTTGAGTGTTGGCTGTGTTCTTTTACTATGTCCTTTCCATTACATATTTCAGTTTAAACAGTCCATAATCTGACATTTTTTGCATATGTTCGCAGTCGAAGATGAGCATCCATCAACACTGTCACCTAAAAAAAAGCAGCGGAATGGAGGCATGCGAAATTCACCCAATTCTTCACCCAAAATGATGAGGTAAGAGACGACAGCTTCAAGAAAGTCTTCCTAGCTTTCAAAAAAAAAAAAGAGAGAGAGAGAGAGAGAGAGAAAGTGAGAGTGAGAATGTGAAGAACCCTTTAAGGCTGATGTATTTATTCTGTCAGCTTGTCAGCGGTTAATGATAGAGCTGAAAAATCCCTGTCATGAAAGAGAGTATGAAAAGCTGTTTGAAAAATACTCTTGCTTTAAAGTCTCAGCTGTCACCCCAGTCCCGTCCACATGTATTTCTTAAACAGCAGTGGCGTTAATGACAGCACTAACCAATCAGAGGAACTCATGTGGTTATTTTGCCTAAGGCCATTCTTCTTTTGTAGGAATCCCTCTGAGTACTGTTTTTGGTACTTAAGGCCATATGTGAGATGTAGCATCACAATCAAAAATGAACTCAAATATTACTTTCCTTTTATCTTGTCCTTTGCTATTAAATTGCTGTTAATTGATTTTGACTGATAAAACAGATACAATTCAACATGTGTGGTCATGAGATGAAAAATAATATGCATTGTTTAAAAAAAAAAAAGATTGCACAGCAGGCATTTAGTGAAAATATGGAGTGAAATAATGTATTAAATAGTTTTGGCTGTTTTTAAACTACAGTTGTTTTTTTACCTTAATATTTCCACGAAGAATACAACTGCTATATACAAATCAAGTAATATTTATTATAATATCAGGTAAGGTGCAATGCTGTCAAATTAATGTGAGATATGGAATATATATATGCAACAGTTTTTTGGGGGGAATTAATAAACATTAGCTGGATAATAACACAGCATTATGTTTTGTGACATACAGAACAAATTACTACCAACCTATATTATGCTGGTGCTTGCACAGAGTTGTATATCAAAGTGCAATACTTCTTGCATAAAAACAAACAAACAAAAAAAAACGAATTATGACGTTAAATACCTAATTCTTGTTCCATTTAATGATCTTAGCAGCACTTTTTATAAGGTGCATTAAGGTGGTTCGTTTGTTAACATAGTTTTATGTTCCATGTACAATATTTTATATATGTTTTGGGAATCATAACCCTGTGAGTCCCGTCCACATGTATTTCTTAAACAGCAGTGCCCTGTTAGACATCAATATTAGTGGAGTCTCTGAAGGGGTAAAAAAAAAGGGGCTTGAAATCTCTTTTCTTAGATATATCGTTATACAAAACCCTACAGATTCTAAACCATTAGCTTAAAAATAAATAAATAAAATAAAAATGATTCTTAGCCTCTTGAAATATATTACACAGGAGAGTGTTAAAATGCCCATGATAAAACTCAAAGTAAACTCTAGTTTTCTATTCACAATGAAACAAAAAAAGAATTGGCCTGTTGCCAACTGGTTGTTTGCAAACCTATGGAGTTTTATTCCTTAACTTTCAGGAGAAAACCTTTGTGTGTGGAAGGTCCCCATTTACCATGTACAATATGCATATTTTCTTTGATCTTGAAGTAATAATAATTCTTGGGAGTTATTTACACTGTTTTGATATGCTTCAAAGTGGTGTCAAAGTGTTGCGGCTTTAGGGTAGTTCTTTATTCTACTGGCTCTTGGGTACCGAGATGACAGGTCCTCTGTACTAGGTGCAGGCTTTTTCAAGTCATAGCCCACAGCAAAACATCAAATTACCAAACAGAGACTAGCCTACTTCTACACAAATGCCTTTCCTGCAGATATATTATACCATATATATTAAATACTTTAGTGTTACAAGGTGCATTTTATGCGCAATAGAAAGTGATGGTTTGAGGTAGCCTTAGGGATACTTTATTCTACAAGCAGAAAAAAAAGCTAGTGTATACTGTATCAAGTATGGTTTTTACAGGACTCTGCGCCTCAAGGCTTTGTAAATAAGTAATGATCAACAGATTGGCTGTGGGTTTTTGAAAAGCATGCCTTTGTCAGTTTGTATGATGGGTAAAATTTTCAGTGAAGCCTGCTTTCTTTGCTCACTGAAGAGGGATTGAGGGAGAGAGCTCATCCCAAGCTAGTACTGTCTGCTGAGCATTACACCAGAATAGCTAAACACAGTTTGGAAAGTAAACTCAGAGCTTGCCTTTCCTTCCATTTCAGCAGTGTCTCTTGATTTAAAGTTTTCACGAATGCAGCTATAATAAGTATATCCTTTTATTTAAGAAATGATGCATTCATGTGTCAAAAATTGTGTATTTAATTCACCAAGACAGTTGTTACTTCACCTTTGTTCTGAAATGCATTTAAAAATCGAAAGGATTTTCTCACTCACTGCAGCACTTATTGTAAATGCTGTATTTGCAGTATGATTTCCATAATGATGCTATGTATGCAGTAAATACGTGCTCCCTTTTATTTTGATGTCTGACTACATATAAAAAAACATGACATACTGAACTGTAAATTAGTAAAGGGACTTTATCAGTAAAATAAAGCAGTTGTACAATTTACTGTCCTCATGATCTAGCCATGAATTATCCAAATTAATAAATGATTGACTTATGAAAATGGATGGTGTACTGTACACAGATACACATAGTTGAAAAACCAATGTACTGCTTGTGTGTGTGTGTGTGTATGTGTGTGTGTGTATATATATATATATATATATATATATATATATATATATATATATATATATATATATATATTGTTTTTTTTCAAGGGTTATTTAGGGAAAATAAACAATGCCATTGATTTAACAAGTTCCATTACATCCCTATATTTCATGAAATTAATGCCATTCCTTTGGATTTTCTGATGGTTCATCGGACAGGTCTAATTGTAGATAGTCACAATGCATTTGTTCAGATCCATCAAAGCTGTGGCACAAACGTCATGTCTGGTCCCCATGAGTAGCAGCAGTCGGCAGAGTTTCCTTGTGACAACCCGTCATCGGTGACAGTTTGTGAAAGATAGCTATCTTGGCAGAGCGGTGCTGCACCAGTCATTGCAGCAAGGGAAGATTGAAGTGACAGAGGTCCATCGAGTGACTAGTGAAACATGCGACGCATAATGAAATATTCAGTCAGGGTGTAAAAGCACTAAATGCTTTCTCTGTCATTAGCACCTATACCGACTGCACAAATCTCCACAAGATGCATGTTAATTGACACATTTTGTTGTGATGTTTGAGTGAATGTAAAGGAATTTTTTCAAAAAGCACATACTAGCAAATCCATTTTAAACTCCAAATGATTATATGATTATACTGCTATAGCCATAGAGCACTTCTCGCTAGAATCTTTATATTGCTAATTTAAAAATAATGCATTTTGGTATACGGTAAAAAAAAGGCATGTTTAAGATGTTGTATTTTACTTTTTCTGTGATGATCATCACATCAGAAGTTGTATATGGTAAGACTACATGTATATAATTTGTTGGTTCCTATATATTTATTTGGTGGTTACTTACTAATCATCTGGTTACTGATTACATTACTTGTATGGCTTCAGTTCATTGTTTTGTCTTTTGTGAAATATTTCAAAGATGCATTGAAGAGTGGTCAGTCTTGAGGCTGCTCATTACTGTGCTAGAGAGAACCCCATTCACCAGGACTGCCAATCTAGTTACATTCTAGTTAATAAGAACAATTGAAAACATACTACCAAAAATGAAACCATTTCATGATTAGTCTTGATTTACCTTTTATGTTAGATGTAATTGTATTTCAGTTGACTGTTTAATAGCTGCAAATATGATGCAGTTTTCATTTAAACATAAAGAAACAAGATAAAATAGATTGTATTGTCTGGCATTTCTAAAACCTGTGTCCATTTCGTCAAGTCTCTTCTTGTGTTCTTAGTGGGTAACAGGGATTTGTAGTTTTGTTTTCAGGAATCTTGATACGGTTGATGTTTTTATTTATTTCATATATCTGTACAAGATCCGCAGCATCATGCTGCAGCTCATTCATATGGAGCCCCATGAATAACAGCAGCATGGCTACAAAAAAACACATACAACTAAGACAAGCATTTGACTGTTAATTGCTTAAGACCTTAATCAAAAACAATACATCCTAGTTTATAATGGTTCTCCTGTTACCTTTACTTTATTGCAAAAGACGTGTAGGAAACAGAGTTTGTTAAGTTGTAAACGTTGAAAAGTAAAAGGCAGAATAAAGAAGAGAGTTGTTTCCCTGAAGTGGCTTTGCTTGTAAGGGAATTTATAAGCTTGCTCCAGGCTATTACCTTAAAGGGAGTCTTTTTGACCCACCCTAAGAGCATAAAGCACACTAGCTTTTGCTTAACACCATTATATATCCTTTAATACTTCTAAAGGTACCACTCCCAACATGCTGATTCTAATATTGGAGAATATGTGGACTGGTACAATATGTTTCCATGCAAACGACATATAGTAAATCATAACATATACAGGTTTAGTTCTTGGCCACAAAATATTTGTTTATTATTATTATTATTATTATTATTATTATTATTATTATTATTATTATTATTATTATTATTATTATTATTATTTCCCCCAATACCTTATGTGCAGTTGAAGATCATGCTTTTGATCACAAACGTAGAAGTAGCAAAGCCACAGCTACCCAAGTTATGGGGGCTATTTTATGGCCAATGTTGCACATAATACAAATCAGCTGTTCATCCTGATGATATGAATTAATCTGTTCGGTTGTGACACACTGCTAAAACTTTAATAGGCTTCAGTTTTGGAAAGCCAAATGTGATTGGGCAAATTGCTAAAATATTTAAAGTGCGGCCTGTTAAAGCTTTTACTGTGAAGAGCATCACACCAGAAGTTGTATGTGGTAAAAGCATGTAATTGGCTTTCCAGTCTCATGCCAGTCAGTCAGCATGTTGTACTGTTTCCATCTCTTCCACTTCAGTGCTGACACTGATGTCAGCTCTTTGGTAAATCCAGGGCTGTGGCATCTGGAATGAGTGATTCTGACAGGAGTAAACAACATTAATGAATTATTTTCCAGAGTTTTACTGGTGTTTGTATATGTGTGTGTGTGTGTGTGTGTGTGTGTGTGTGTGTGTGTGTGTGTGTGTGTGTGTGTGTGTGTATATATATATAAATATATATATATACAGTCACCTCCAAAATTATTGGCACCCTTGATCCTTGATAAAGATGAGCAAAAAAGGCTGTATAAAATAAACAACGCAGGTAATGTGCTCAAATATATGGGAAAACCATATTCTTTTATTCTAATACAATTGCTCAGAGAAAAAGGTTTTTTCATTAACAATAATAACATTTTTTCTTAAAAAGATAGGTGATAGGTCAGAATTATTGGCACCCCTAAAGATTCTTATAAATAAAATCAACAAAATTAAGTCTGTATTAACATTCTACTTCTTTAAGTTCATCTCAGTCTTAAGGAACTGTATTGTGGCCTTCCATGGCTTCCTGTTTCACTGGGGTATAAAAATGAGTTAACATGCATATGAAATCCATTTGTCATCCATCACCATGGGAAAAGGCAAAGAACTCACAAATGAAAAGAGACAAATGGTTGTTGACCTTCATAAATCAGGCAATGGGTACAAAACAATAGCTAAAAAACTAAATATACCACTTACCACTATTAGGGCAATTATTAAGAAGTTCAAAACCACTGGAACAGTGGTAAACTTGCCTGGTAGAGGACGCAAGTGTATCTTGCCCCCACGCACAGCGAGGCAGATGGTTCGGGAGGCAAAGGGAAATCCAAGGGCCACAGTTGGAGAATTTCAGAACTTGGTTGCATCTTGGGATCACCAAGTCTCCAAATCTACAATTAGACGCCACCTCCATGCCAATAGGCTATTTGAAAGGGTTGCCAGAAAAAAAGCCTTTATTGAGAGCAACCAACAAACGTAAGCGCCTGGAGTTTGCTAAACGGCATTGGCACTTCGATTGGAACTGAGTGCTATGGTCAGATGAGACGAAAATAGAGCTCTTTGGCCACGCACACCAGTGGTGGGTTTGGCGTCGAAAGAAGGATGCATGTGCAAAAAAGAACCTCATACCTACTGTAAAATATGGTGGTGGATCTTTGATGTTATGGGACTGTTTTGCTTCCACTGGTCCTGGGACCATTGTTAAGGTCAACTGCATCATGAACTCTACCCATTACCAGGACATTTTAGCCAAAAACCTGGTTGCCTCTGCCAGGAGGCTGAAACTTGGCCGCAAGTGGATCTTCCAGCAAGACAATGACCCCAAGCACAAATCAAAATCCACAAAGAAATGGTTAACTGACCACAAAATCAACATTTTGCAATGGCCATCTCAGTCTCCAGACTTGAACCCCATTGAAAACCTCTGGTTTCAATTGAATAGGGCAGTCCATAAGCGCAGACCGAAGGATATCAAGGATCTGGAAAAATTCTGTATGGAGGAATGGTCTAAGATCCCTCCCAATGTGTTCTCAAATCTCATTAAACATTATAGAAAAAAGACTCAGTGCTGTTATCCTTACAAGGGGAGGGTGCACAAAGTACTGAAAACAAGGGTGCCAATAATTGTGACACTTAATTTTTTTTAGAAAATAAATTTATAATTTGAGAAATGTGTAATTTTGGTTGATTCCATTGAATCATTAATAAAGTCAAATATATTCCACATGTTGGAAAATTACAATATAGCTCAGTACTGGTATAATTTATTTTTTTGCTCATCTTTATCAAGGGTGCTAATCATTTTGGAGGTGACTATATTCTGACAGGAGTAAACAACATTAATGAATTATTTTCCAGAGTTTTACTGGTGTTTGTATATGTATGTGTGTGTGTGTGTGTGTGTGTGTGTATATATATATATATATATATATATATATATATATATATATACATACAATAGTCAATCATTTGTTTCGGATATCACAATCAATATAGTTGTCAATCATTTAAATTCAGGTAGAAAGATTTTTTTTTTTTTGTGATCAAATGTTTTTTGGGGAGAATACAAAAACTTAATAATTCCCCAAGTTTTACATTTACATTTTATTGCTATTCATAATAACTTTTTTTTATTGAAATTGAGAAAACAAACAAATAAGAGGAGACAGCAGATTAAGAGCTTTCTCTAACACTGGACTGAATTCCTTTGACAATTTCCTCCTAGATAACATTTTGCTGTTAATTACCAGTTGTTTTCTCAAATCATGGTGTAAAAAAGTTTATTCCAGTGTAGGACAAATAAGTATTCTTAAAATAAAAATTAATTTACAAGTAGAATTCCCAGCAACATTTTGGATATGATTTTCTAGCTTTTATAATTGTGAGAAAAAGTATAGGATAAATGATAATAATATAATATAAATTGATGGTTGCAATATGTTAGAAAGGTATGTTAATAAGCACCTGTAATGCTAACTTTCTTTTTCAAAGCCCTGTATTTGTAAATTCATAATAACATGGTAAGTTCAATAATAACATGGCAGAGTCCTTATTTTCCTCTTTATAGACATGATCCCTTGCTCATTCCGGGAAATGAACAAATCGAGAACATGGATGCTAATGTGAAAAAATACGACTCCACTGGGATGTTTCACTGGTGCCCATCCAAAGACATTGAGAAGGCTATCCTGGTGGGTATTACAAAGGGGTCAGCTCAAATGACACAACTCTCACATCATCAGTGATAGATATTCCATGCAGTGTAAACTGGCAAGCATAGACACAAAGTTAAACACTTGCAACTACATGACACGAAATAGACTCCACAGTGTATCAAGTGTGTGGGTATTTTTTTTTTTTGTTTCTCCAAAGGCTCTATTTGTTACACATACTGTACATCTGCATTATACAATATAGATTCCTCTTAAACCCTGTTGCTTGAGCCAGAAATGATCTGCGTAGTTTGGGTATGGTAATTAATGGGAGGAACTAGTTGTAAGGAATTGTGTCTTGTTTAAATCTTTATTCATATTGTGACCATAATGCAATGTTTTTGTTCAGGTATATATTCAGAGCAATCCGTTGCTTTTAGAAATATTAGAACTGCCAGTTGTACCTGTTATATTGCATGTTACAGTATAAGATAGGTTTCAGATTTATGATAATGTAAAAGCATATTATCAATGGTATAATGACAATATGTTCCTGCTATTTTAGACACGGAGTGAAGCTGCAATGACAGTTTTAAGTGGGCATGTGGTGGTCTGCATATTTGGAGATGTCAAGTCTGCACTAGTGGGGTTACGGAATCTTGTGATGCCTTTACGAGCAAGTAATTTCCACTATCATGAACTGAAGCCCATTGTGTTTGTGGGCTCTTTGGAATACCTAAGGCGGGAATGGGAAACTCTACTAAATTTCCCCAAGGTTTCGATTTTACCAGTAAGTACAATTGAGGAGTCTTTATTTTGTCTGCAAGATCATGAAAACACACAGTACTGATTTATTTTTAGATCAAGTAAGCAACATATTTAGGAAAAATAGTGTGTTTTTAATTTATTTATTTTTTGTTGTTTCCTCTGAAAACATTTCAGGGATCTTGTGAATTGTATTAACTCTACACTGGGATTTAATTATTTCTTAAAAGAAACTATTAAAAAAAAAAGATGTAACTTCTGAAAGGTATTTCTCAGTATGAATTTTAAACATTGACAGGATTTGCCAGTGAATCAATATCTATTTAATACGGTCACATTTCTGGGCATAGTAAAGATGTAAAAGACTGACATGATCCTTACTTTTTTCCGTGTTAGCAACAGCTTCACTGAGTATTTAAACTGAACCCAAAAACGCTGCCATCAGCACCAACTACCCTTTTAGATTAGTGCACATCTCTGATTCCCCAGCACATAGTTAGATCCGCTGAATGTCACAGCATAAAAAAGGAATACCTGTTAACTAATTTCCCAAAGCTCCTTTCTCAGTCTTTTAATTTGTTTTTCTATTTTTTTCTATGCTGAAGGGTACACCATTAAGTCGGGCTGACTTAAGGGCTGTCAACATCAACCTGTGCGACATGTGCGTGATCCTGTCAGCCAATCAGAACAATATCGATGATGCTTCGCTGCAGGACAAGGAATGCATCTTGGCATCACTCAACATCAAATCTATGCTGTTTGATGACAGCATTGGGGTCTTGCAGGCTAATTCCCAAGGTAAGGACTGCCCTATAATACTTGCATACTGCATTGCCTACAGGGGACAGGACCTGGCAAGAAAAATATCCCTCACTCAGTGATTCAAACAGCCTCACATCAGTTTGTTTGACAGTTAAACCTGCTGATTACTATGATGGTTTAAAGAAACATCATAGCTTTTTCAGTTACTGTTCAAAGTGCTCAAAAATAAACAGAAAAGTAAATGACTAAGAAAGGTGGGACTGTCTTAACTGGAATACATTTATGTAAAATAAGTGAACTCTTCAGTATTTCTTCATATTTACTGCAATAATGCAAACCCTGACAAATAAAAACATTTCCTGAGGGATACTGTTAGAATTCAACAAAGATAAGAATGAAATGTTATGCATCTGAAATAAAAGATCTACTAATAGCAATTATCAGTATTAGTACATATTTATGTCCTGACCATACTCAAACAAATGTAGTTGAACAAGTTTCTTATACATTTAGAAACCCGTGACCTCCACACCAGGATTCACCATAGTAAAAAAAAAAAAAAAAGCAACAAGAAGTCTGTGTGCAGGACTTGCATTTCTAATGCCTGCGTTTACCTGTATTATACATATTGTGTATTCAAGATGTGAAAAAAGGTCATCAATGTCACACAAGTGGCACACCCGCATTTGATCATCCACAAGTCTTGGATTTGCCAGTAGTCTGACATACATTATGTATCCATTGTACAGTGTTTGTTTTTATAGACTGACCCCGATAGTAATGCGTTCTTTGTTTTATTGTGTTTACTATTAGCTCACACATATAGTATGCCCAGAATCACAGTTGTTTTTAAAAGCATCAGAAGGTTGAGAAGTGTGATTTACTTATAAAAGACATATGTCACACCAATTCACTCCTATCAGCAAACATGGTAGCCTCTTGGACTATGTCATTCCTTTTTTGAAAACTACACTGCACTTCAGTCTTAGAGAGCAAACTCATTTTTGCTCCAAACCCCTGGGACAGGAAAATGGTGTATCTGGGATAGAGAGCACAAAGTAATTAAATACAAGGATTGCTACAATTTTCAGGCAGCCAGCAGCAAATAAAGCAATTACAAGTTTTGAAGGAAGTATGTCACACCTGTGACATCTTTTTCGAGTGCTTTAAAAAAAAAAAAAACTAACTAAAATTATATAATGGGATCATTACTTTTTGTTTTCTTGAGACATGCTGTTTTTCCTGTAGAGTAAAAAATGAAATCATTGAAAGGTTTAAACTGTAGTGTCTTTAGGAGTTAGCTTCATAGGCAACACTTCATGTGTTGATTTCTCACTTGGGATCTAAATTTGAAAGCCTTCTATAACATGACAAATGTGCTGGGACTAATGCTATCTCTGAATGCATGTATTCGATCATCCAGATGTGCAGTATAAGAGGACTATGCCTCAGTCAATTCATAAATATTTAACTTTAGTTTACCAAAGAGATTAAATCGTATTTTACTGCAGGTTGAATATGACATTGTTTTTCCAATGGATAATACAAATTTAAAAAACAAAAACAACATAACAAGTTGAAATATGCATAATTATAGTGCAATAAAAAAATGAAACCTATTAACACTAAGTGAAATACTAAAATAATTTAAATGTGTTAATGTATTCTAAATATAATTTATCACAAATGTTAATAAAAATGAACATAACATAGTCTTCTGTGTAAAATTATTATACAGTGTGTGCATGTTCTGTATACCTAACACATTGTGAATAAAACACCAGCAATATGTTACTCCTCTAGGACATTTAAAGTGTAGCATTTTCTAGTTCTCATATGTCATTAGGAAGGTTTTTGATGGCATTATAGTTCTTGTAATACCTGAAATACAAAATAACTATTACCATAATTGTTTCAAGTTTAAATTCACTTGCTTTCCAAAGCAATTTGCCAAATCTTAGAAGAAAAAAAAGTGTAAAAACATTTTAATGGAACACATACAAGGCTCGCAGTCATTTTACTTTATTATTTTAAAGATATTCCATGGAACTCAGCATGCATGTTGTCAGTTAATGTTCACTAATTGTCATTAACTAACCCGAATCCCAAAGCTGGTAAATTAACACTTTCTTAAAATTTTAATGAGATAATTAGGTGTTCATAAAGCTGTTTCAGTTGTTGATTAATTCAGTAATGTTATAATTGCAGGATGAACATTTTAAGCGGGAAGCGGGTTGTCTTGATTGGACAGGGCAACAGTGCTAGACATTATCATTACATTTGTATTTATATATTTATTTATTTGCCTCCTGATAAGTACCTACTATATTAACTAAGATAGGATTGTTTGATGCACTGCTGTTACAAATTCTAACCCCAGCTTGTGAGATGAATTTCAAGCTGACTACTTGTACAAACTAGCCTGGCTGTCCTGTACAGTTTTAATCATTAACAGTAACATCAGTACTGTACACATAGTAACTATTAACATTTCATTTAAGCACTGTATTTTTTTGTAGTGTGGAGGACTTTTATAATTACTTACAAGACGACTGCAGGTGTACTGTATGTCTACTTTTGTTTTTTACTTGCTTAAGCAGCAAACTGCTCAAAATGGAAAAACTGTCAGATATCTGAATACCTTCACATTTGAAGATGCTGATGTCCTAATCATGTTTTATTATGCACATATGTTGAAAATAACAAAGCAAAATGGGATGCGAGTTATGTGTTTGTGGTGTCAGCTATCAGCTGTATTTTGTATATACTTTTTAATTGCTTTGAATATAGCTGTAACACTTCCAGCTATAATAACTGCTGTTTGGTTATTACTACAGGTGCTCCAGGGACTTATCCAACAGGGTGATTTATTGGAGCTTAATAGATAAAGAAAACAAAAAAGTGCAAGTTAGGTCTCTTGATAAAAGCCTAATCAAGTTATAATATGCATACATTTCACTTAATTTTAAATTTACACAATTTCTATTTAAACAACTACCAAATTAAATTTAATGCATGTTAAATCCAATTGTTATAATCAAATGTTTTTTTATTCTTGGCAAGTGGCGGCCTTTGATTTGTCCCGTTTGAGTGTCCTTTCATAATGTATAGGATTTAAGTGCATTTAAAAATCTCTTTAATTTGTAGATGAACATAGATCACTTAAAATAAAACTTCACATTAAAAAACAAAAAAAAATCTTCATGCAAATGTGAGTTGTGCAGTTTGGATTACTTTGTTAAAATGGTTAATGTTTAGATCTGTTCTACCTTTTTTGTAAACAAATATTATAACACACAGTAGTTAAATGGAATAATGGTGACCCGTTTTTTGTTTTCTCAGTTTATAAAGATGATATTTTAAAATGTCACATTGGAAAATAACAAATCAGTACGATATACATTGGTTTTAAAATGGCACTACAATGAAGCCTTGTCTGTTAGAACATTCACAGATACATCAGAAAATTCAAATTAATGCTATAAATCGAGTCTCTCTTGTTTTATGGAACTCAAACTTGTTCATTATGACAAAAATGGTTTGATTTGGTCGAGTTGAATTTGCTATTTTTCTAAAACTTTGCGACCCGAGTGTATTCCTTACATTATAGTTGTCGCTTTAAAACTATAACCTTGCATTTTCTTGAGTCAGCATTAAATGATGGATGTCAAAATACAGGCAATGTATTATGCATATAGCATTACTGATTTAAGGTGTTTACTTGTCAGCTTGAAAAAATGCAAAAATGTCAAGTTGTGTGAATTCATACTCATGTCATGGGTCTGAATGGCACTATTTCTGATAAAGAGGTTTTCAGGTTCCACTTCACCACTTATGTGGTAGCAAAATGAACAGCATATACAATTTATATCTGTTAGCTGATGGAAAGCTATAAATACTAAATATGACTTAACTGACCCTTGCATACAGAAAATCCATGTCCCTTTTTGAAGTACTGGTACTCAGAAAACAGCAAAACAAGTGTAAATAAAAACTAGCTACTGTTTTTTAAAACTATCGCACATTGGACTGGCAAACATTCTTTTCTTTTGTATATGCATATACAATACTGTATTAGGGAAATAGCCCCAAAACATAGAACATGTTTATCTAGGCTTTTCCAATGCATTTTGCCCACAGGTTTTACACCACCTGGGATGGATAGATCCTCTCCTGAAAACAGCCCAGTTCATGGTTTAGTTCGACAGGCTTCCATAACTACAGGAGCCAACATCCCAATTATTACTGAACTAGGTAAGACAAGCTCATATTGGTATGTGTATTCCTTGTGCTTTATTACATGCTACAACTAATAATAATAATACTTTTTGACAAAAACAGAGCATACAGTATAGGCCATGATAAATGTAGTGCCTTATGTCCAATACTGTAATTGTCTGAGTGCCCTATTTAAATTTTGGGCATTGCAAATACACATTTTTGAATATGATCCATTGTTAGATATGTTCAAGTTCAATGTAGCTATTATAATTAATTTCCATCTGACCCACCTCAATCAAAAAATTATCCTATAGACGTTTTTAAATATTATTTTACCAGTGAAAGCAAACTGTTGTTTAATATTAGGGCCTGGCGTGCTGTGTTTTTCTTTTTTTTATTTATTTATTTCTTTTTATATTTATTTATTTGTTTATTTATTTTATTTACAGGATTACAATTTTTTTTTTTTTTTAACAAATATGTTTTGCGTGACATTTAACTATTCAATAGTGTAGTATACATTTAAATAGAATCCCTCTGTACCTTATCCTGTGCTTTTTTGTGTTTATGTATTAGATGTGCTGTAACAGAGAAGTGATGTTCTTCTATGTCCTTTAGTCTTACATGCCTCTTTTCCCTTGCATATTTTCCTTATCTCCCACAACACTGTTTTTCATCGTTAGCTAAACCTGTCAAAACACTGCCCTTGGTTTCATTCAGTCAGGAAAAAAACTGTGGAACCAACATTCAAATGATAACTGAACTGGGTAAGCAGTGGCTATGTCCTTTTACTGCAGTGTCATTCTTCCTCCTTCATCCGCTTTCTCTTGATTTATCTGGCTGCAATAGAGGGCTGCTCCCATGGCACCACTTTGAACACATTTTATTCTTGGTTCTGGTTGAAACTGACTGTCTTGTTTTGGCCTTTTTTAATGATTTTTCTCACAGAGCATCACTAGGCCTTTGATCACACTAGTCTGTCCTTGTGGCTGTTTCCATAGCATCTCCTCATAGTTCATCTTTTGGGATAGGCCTTTTTCATCAGCTTCTTGTCAATATGACTGACATTGCTTTTCACAGCTAACAGGAAGTCTGGAAAGAAATAAAATTTCAAAAACAAAACTCAACATCAAACCTTCCTTTAAGCTGTTTATTTTTTGCTAGACCTAATCTCCAGAGCATAGGGTTTGAAGCTATGAAACAAAGAAGGCTTTTGAGATGCACTTTTCAAATACAATGGGATTTCAGTGCTTTATCTGAAAATTTAGTCCAGTGGTGCCCAGTGGTGCTAGTAAGAAACAAACTACATTTTTTATGGGGACGTGTTCAATATGTACTCATCTTTAGACTTTATAAGAGAAAACATGCCATGGACCAGTTAGGTTAACCCTTTGCGGTCCATTGTCGGACCTGGTCCGACATTGCAATTATTCCTATAAGGTCCATTGTCAGACCCTGTCCGACATCATCAAAAAAACGCAAAAAACGGGTTTCTAGTCGTTTTTCTCCGGAAAAAGCCGAGAACACCATTCAATGGCCGAGTGGGAGCGACAGGAGCGAGACAAGCCGATAAAAAAAAAAAAAAAAAGGCGTATCTCATGAATAGTCATACTTGCCCCTGGCATCACATAGGGGCGGTCATAAGGAAACAAGCTGGTTGTTACTGTATCAGCGCACAGAGACTATCACAGACATTTGCAGAGCTTTTTCGAGATGTTATAGTAATAAAATAATGACTTGGATTGCATTATTGAGGAGTTTGGTGATAAAACGAGTGATCAGGAGATGATTGATCGGTGTGTACGACTATTATTATTATTATTATTATTATTATTTATTTCTTAGCATATGTGAAAGCTATAGCGAACGAAAGGGTGGGGCGGGGCTGGAGATGCCTAGTGAGTGCTTTGTTGATATGCAGGGCCTTTTAAACCCGTTTGACTGTGGAAAAAAAATACTTTTAAACAGCGCGTCTAAAATTAACTGCGGGTGTGTAAATAAATTGGACCTGACGCGCCTGACGCGCAATTAATAATTGGACTGCAAAGGGTTAATTTATTAATGCATTAAAATAGTAAATCTGGTAATCTGGAACCTGCAAGTAAAACCATTTTGGAATATATTAAAAAAAGAAAAAAAAAACCTTATAAGGTATTACTTTACCATTTCTGTGTACTGTTTCGTAGTATTGCAGCAATACATTTTTCAACATAATCCTGATTGTTTTTATATTTTGTATTTACACATCATGGGTATGAAATCAGATGGTGAATAAAACGGTTCCCGAAAGAGAAGATGACCAACATCAATACTTTTTGGGATATGCCTGCCACAGGTTAGGTATTTACTGAGCATTTTATGTCAGAGCTGCCGATAGGCCCCTCCGGGGAGTGACGTCCTCGGTCCTGCCTACCGAGGGATTAAGTAGTCACTCCGCGGAGATCACTCTCTCTTTTGCATCGAACCGGAATGCGAAAGTGATGCGACCTCAGAGGTTTGTTGGTCATCTTCTCTTTCAGGGAACCGGGGTTACATCCGTAACCTATTGTTACCTTTCAATTTGAAGATGACCAACAACAATACTTTTGGGAAAGTATATCAGAGTCGTCGCAAGGGAGCGTGAGTGGACAGCAGATGAGGGATGTCTCGCTACCACCAAACTAATCTGTGGTGTGAGCGTTCAACCTCAAGGACCCTTGTGTGTAATGAAGGCATAGAGGGATCTACCACATTGAGTCCGTAGAACCTGGTGAATGTATGCGGAGCAGCCCAGCTAGCCGCAGTACAGGTGTCAGTCAATGAGGCTTCTCTAAAGAGGGCCCATGACATAGTCACTCCTCTGGTGGAGGGCGCGGCCACCCTCCCAGGGGGGGTAGGCCGGCATTAATATATGCATTTGAAACCGTGTCCACAATCCAGTGGGTAGGTCGCTGCTTCTAGAGGGCTTTACCCAGGGTCCATTCACCATGACAGATGAAGAGCTGGTCAGACTGACGCAGCACTCTTGTCCTATCCACATAACATCTCAATGACCGAACCGGGCAGAGGGAATTCAATCTCCGTTCCTCCTCCGAAGAAAAAGGAGGGGGATGGAAAGCCTCTAGTTCCACTGATTGATTCAAGTGGAAAGCCGTAACCACCTTAGGGAGGAAAGCGGGGTTTGTGCGTAACGACACCCTGTTTCCATCATCCCAAACACGCATACAGGAGCTGTGCACTGACCGAGCCTGTAGCATACTAACCCACTTAGCGGAGGTCATGGCTAAAAAAAAGTCTGTCTTCATAGAGAGATATTTCAACTCTGTGGAATGTATAGGCTCAAACGGGGCCTTAGTGAGAGCCTCCAATACCACATCTGGACTCCACTTGGGGAGGACGTCATTTCTAAGAGGACATTGCCTCCGAGCGCCCTTCAGAAAACAGGTTGCTAGTAGATGAGCGCCCGGAGACACTGAGTCAATGGGGACATGGAATGCAGATATGGCTCCTAGGTACACTTCAACGTGGAGTGGGATCTACCCTCCTTTAGCAAGTCTTGCATATACTGTAAAATGGTTGCTATGGGGCAATAAATGGGGTTGTGACCTCTGGCCATACACCTATTTTGAAATACCTCCACATAGGTGTACAACGACCTTGTGGAGGGGGCCCTAGCATTCTGCAGTGTACTGACAACTGCGACTGAGAGCCCTAAGGTGGACAGGTGGTCCCGTTCAGGGGTCAGACCCACAGTTGGAGTCTGTCCAGTTCTAGGTACCAGAGAGTGCCTCTCACCTGACTGAGGAGATCCATGCGCAGCTGGATCTCCCAAGGCTGGCCTTGTAGTAGCTGGCAAAGGTTTGCAAACTAGATTCCCCTGGGCCAGCAGCGAAGGCCCCCGTCCTTTTTTGGCACTAAAAAGTATCTTGAGTAGAACCCCTCTTCTTGAGAGGTGCATTCTACGAGGCGGATGACTTGCTTGAGAAGTAACGTTTTTACATGGAGAGGGTCACTCATGGATGTAACCGTGATCCCTTGAAAGGGCGAAGGGCTCGCATGGAACTGCAGCATGTAACCGGTCTGTACGGTGGTGAGCACTCAAGAGTCCGATTTGCAATTGCGCCAGTGTTGCAGCTGATGTTGTGAGAAGGGGTGGGTCTGAGGCCTGTCTTGGAGGCTGCCTAGGGCGGTTCCATTGGAACTGTCTCCCGGAGCACTGATGCGCTGGGGCCCCACGTCCGGCGTTCCCCCGTCCGGCGTTCCCCGTCCTGCGGGCGGCCCCGGTATTAGTTGCCATGGAAGCCTGAAGGCAATGCCTCAGGTCACCGTACGCTGCAGTAAGGATTTGAAGAGTCCGGGTCACTGTCTGTGTGACAGGCGGACACCAGCGCCTCATCCTTGGAAGTAAGCATTGCAGCCATCTGTCGAGACGCTTCCTGCTCTCTGTGGGAGCGTTGCAGTATCTCCACAAGCGCTGGCCTGAAGGTATGACCAGGGGAGATAGGACCCTGCCCAGTGACAGTCAAAGCTGTCTGCGTGCCATTATGAGACCCGCCAGGCTTCTGCCCAGGGCTTGCCCTTGGAAGCCTGAGATCTGCAACAGCGTATCCGAGACCAAGCACAGCTCTGAGGCTACTGGGCCACCTAGGTAGGCCATCAGGAGACCTGGCATGTTGGCCAGGCTTGTTACCTGCGCTTTGGCTGTATGTTTTTTTAAGGTGGGCCTCTGTAATCCTGCATTGGTCATTAGGGCATACAGGGTCCTTAGACAGACCTCCTACCGAAGGGGCTTGCACCAGGGCCGCTATGGTGGAATCCACTGGCGGGAATTGCGCTAGTCCCAGTGCCACTGTACCTTCCAAGGAGGCCAGCAGGGCTGCATGTTTGGAGACACTCGGCGCCGAGGTCGGTTGGTGCCAGGAAGATTGTACTGGAAAAACTGGAAAAGGCTGGGGGGGTCGAAGCTTGCGCCGGTCTGAACACAGAGGGGGTGCTGTTCAGGTGCTGCCTTCCAGGGGACCTGGAGGAATTTGGAGGCTTACTCCATAAGCGCTCAAACTGAGCTTTATGGAGGGGTAACACCAGTCTCTGAGGCAACCTCAGAGCTGGGGCCCATCTCCTGGGTTACCTCCTGGACCCTCTGTCTCCTGCTGCACTAAACAGTCCCCATCCCAGGAAGCTGCGATCGAGATCACGTCCTGTTCCTCCTCGCTCATCGCCTTGTTTCGCTCTGAGTTGTCCACGACCGCCGGTGAGGGCGGGGTCGGTACTGGGGCAGGTGCCGGAGGCGGAGCTGGGGCAGGAGCAGGGGGAAGAGCCTGCTGCCTGACCAGGTACTCTAGGACCTGAGCCATCTGGCTCTTCAGTTCCGAGATATCCTTAGCCTGCTTACTGCTCCTCGAAAGAGACTGAGAGTCTGCAAGCTTGGTGGGCTGAAACCTGTGCACATGGTATGCTTTGTGACAGGTTTGAAGGCAGGTGGAGGTGGGGGGAGGACGGAGCTCCCAACGCTGTAGAGGGCTCAGCTGAGCTGGCTGAGGAAGCCACTCCTGTAAACCCTGCGAGCCTCCTGCGCAGGGTCCGAGGCTGGGACACTGTGCAGATTAAGTAGAACTTCTCATCTCCTAGGGTGGAGGAGGCGTGCTGCATCCCCAAGCACCTGACACACAGGAGGTGTTTGTCCTAAGTACCAATGTACCAAGGTCCGGGGGCACCAAGGACGCCGAAGCACGGAGGCTCTGAGGCACCGATGCACAGAGGGTACAGATGCAGGGAGCATTTGAGAACCAAGGATGCCAAAGCACCAAGACTCTGGGCACCAGAGCACAGAGGGCAACGAGGATATCGATGCAGAGAGCGTCTGAGCACCGAAGCACTGAGGTACTGAGGGTATCGATCCAGGGAGTGCCGGGGCACCGAGGCTCTGAGGCATCTATGCACTGAGGGCACCAATGCAGGGAGCGTCTAAGCACCAAGGGCACCAAAGCACAGAGACACCGAGGCTCTAAGATACTGATGCAACGAGGGCACCGAAGGTACCAATGCAGGGAACATCTAAGCACCAAGGCTCTGAGGCACCGAGACACCGAAGGCACCGAAGCACAAAGCCCAAGGCTCAGAGGGCACTGAAGGCACTGAGCACCAGGGGCGTAAGCACCTGAAGATACTGGGCCGGGTGTCTAGTCTGGGCCCCGTGCAGTCACACTACCGAGGCAGCACGCAGTTTGCAGTGGTGTGGAGCACTGCCTACAGACAGTATCAGTCTGGACCGCATGCAGTCACACAATCGGAGCAGCGCGTGGCTTACAGCGGAGTGGAACACAGCCTTCAGACAGTATACAGAAAAAAAGAAGAAAGAGAGAGATTCTGTAGATTAAGAAAGCAGACTACAGTCGTCAAGCGGTGTAGGCTGTTGAAAGTAAAGGTTATTATTATTTTTTTTATTTTTAAACGGAGTACAGTTGCGCAGCATTTCAGCTCATTCTTCAGAAGCCGAGTTTCCGATGCAGGGGAATTAGCAGAAAAACTCGAAGTGAGAGGACTTTTACAAGAATCAATCACGCAACTGGAGAGGTTAGTTATACCTACCTTGCCTACCTGATTGTGAGAAGCAAAGGAGAAAGTGATCTCCGCGGAGTGACTACTTAATCCCTCGGTAGGCGGGACCGAGGATGACAGTGCTCAGACCTGTGGCAGGCATATCCGAAAAGTATTGTTGTTGGTCCTCTTCGAATTGAAAGGGAACCAAAAACATTTCTCATATCTTTCAATTTGGAGCGTTTGAGGATTTGTCTTATAAGCGCGATTTTGTATCCAGATCATGCTCCCTCTTGCATCACTGATCACATTATTCTTCTATAGTTTAGCTTCCCAGTTTGTTTACGTTACCCAAGTTTCAGTTGCAGGCACACAAGTTTACTCCTTCCTTGAAGCTTTCTGGTCACTCTATGAACTAAAAAGCCTAATTATTTATACTACCTGTAACATCAGAGAGTATGAATGCCTGTTATTGCTCCGGGAAATAAAACAAAAGCATACACCAGAAAATGTTCTTCTATGCTTGTCTTTCAGTTACTGGCATGAATTGCTTACTATATGTCAGACATTTCTTGTCTTCAATATATAGAGTTCACTATATATGGTTTATCACTCCCCAAAGCATGAAACCTTTACAGACGCTTAAATGACATAAGATGGTATGTTCCAGGCTGGCTTGTTAATTATGTTTTGTTTGTTTTTCTTTCTCTAGTAAATGACTCCAATGTTCAGTTTTTGGACCAAGATGACGATGATGATCCTGATACAGAACTGTATCTTACTCAGCCTTTTGCATGTGGGACAGCATTTGCCGTCAGTGTGTTAGATTCCTTAATGAGTGCAGTAAGTTTAAAATAAGAAACTGTTATATTCAATGTTATTACAAGGAGTTTCCTAAGAATAGCAAAGAGCAAAATTTACTCACAGGACGCCACCTCCACAGTTAAGTCAACTCTCTTGTCTTAATAAAAGCCATGCGCTGTGAAACCGAAACGAAAATCATTTTACGTTGCAACAAAGCTGGAAACTATATTTATCGTTTGAAAAAAGGAGTAACGCAGGCATATGTCTGTTGTGAATGAGGGTTGTCAAAAAGCTTTTCATGTCGGGTTGATTTTGGAAAAGATCAGTTTGGGATTCTTCTTCTTCTTATTATTAGTTCATTTAGCAGACGCCTTTATCCAAGGCGACTTACAGAGACTAGGGTGTGTGAACTATGCATCAGCTGCAGAGTCACTTACAACTACGCCTCACCCGAAAGACGGAGCACAAGGAGGTTAAATGACTTGCTCAGGGTCACACAATGAGTCAGTGGCTGAGGTAGGATTTGAACCGGGGACCTCTTGGTTACAAGCCTTTCTTTAACCACTGGACCACACAGCCTCCCTTACATGTTGGATTAAGATTTGGTGCACTTTGAAACGATTCATGACAGATTGATTTTGAATATAAGTTCAGCTTCGATTAAGGATTTTTGCTTTTTGTACTGCGTTTTAACACTTTAACGAATAGGATAAAGCAATGGCAGAATACTGCATACATGAGACAAACAGGTACATGTAATTCTACTTTTATTCACAATCTCATCTCATTAACTTACTCCAACAGTTTATCATTCATTTTGATTATCCTTTCGCTATAATGAACCTCTCGATATAACAAACAAAAGGTTTGCACCACAACAGGTTCATTACAGCGAGGGTGTACTGTAGATATAATTTTTCAAATTACTTTATAAAAACATTTGGAAACTGTACAATCAATTTCATCTGAAGGACAATGTTGAAATTGTATTCAAAAGAACAAACTATTCTATTTTAAATATTACATTGAGCGACCACAAAAATTTAAGAAAAAGAAAAGTTAAATATTATTTGATGGACAAAAGTAAATGAATGTCAGATTGATCAGATATACATTTTTTGGTTGTTTTTTTTAACACATTAGATATTTTTTTAATTGGTAAACACTGCATAAAGCTCCCTCCAGTGACATACTATGAAATCCAGGGTTTGAGAAAAAAACTAAAAAAATAAATAAAAACCCTCTTTTGAAACCCTTCTTGGTTATTATGACTTAATTTGGCTACCTTTCAGTTTGAGTGAGGTTAGAACAAAGTAGCCTTCAAGCACATTTCACAGTGGACAAAGGTAATGCTTGCTAATAGACAGCGCTCATCCATCATTCTGCTCAATAGCACTGTCACCTTTCTTGAGAGGTGTCATAGCTTTGTAAGAGTAATAAGCCACACAAGATTACAGTGTAATGGAAAATGTATTTTAAGGCATTATTTTGTTCCACTTCAGTCCAATAAACAGGTCAAAATACAAATGTATCTTTAGGATCAAACCCTCAAGGAGTCATAAGAGCCAGCTATTTGAAAATGTACATAACCAATTAAGTAGTACATTAATACATCTTTTAAAATTGAGTATATAGGAAGGGGGGCTAGGTGACACAACTACAGCTACAGCTTTACACAGGTAGCCTTTCAAAATAAAAGCATTGTTAATAAACTGTTGAAAACAAACGCTATACCAACTAAACATTTTAACTTTGTAGCCCAATACAAGGCTATATGTGTACATTTTAAAACAACTGCAGAATATTGTTCTATAGCCCTCAATCATTCTGTTATCTCTTACAATTAGAGCAGCAAGTAAAACAAGATGTTAAAACTCATTCAATGAATCTGTTGAAACACAACTCTGAAGAACAAAATAAATTAAAAAAAAATGAATTTACAGTTATGGTCACAGTTCATGTTTTTCTTTTCGAATCGCATGTTAATACCCTCCAAATTCATTTCAGCATTTACAGCAGGTCAGAGTTGTGCTGAGCTCACCTTGCTCTGTCTGTATTGGGGCTGGGTAAATACATACATATTTTTTAAAATATCAAAACTAAGCGTAGTATAAAAGTTCATTGACTTAAGAGTTATTACTTGTAACACACCTGTACAAGATTGTGTCTTTAAACTTATATACAGTACATAGTGATGTGTCTATCTTTTATAGGCAGTCAGACAGAGATACTAAAGTATCATGTCATCCTTGTAGCCTGGGAATTTACGAAGGCCAATTGGTATTCCTAACTAATTTGTTTCAAAATAAAATGTAATTGATTTACTCCTGTCCTGTAAGGTACAAAATTGTGCTACACTGGATATCAGCTAGAACTTCAGCCTTTAATATTCACATAAATGCAATCCCCATCTGAATTTCTGACTCAAGTAAATTGAAAACAGTGGTGTTACAGTAGTTGTCATAAATCAGACTGAATCAGTGTTTAAAAAGGATACTGGTGATGCCAAATGGAAAATAAGAAAATTCAATAATTGGAGTCTGCTGTCTTTTCACTTCCCACACAAAAATATTTGAAGAGACAGTTCGGGAGTTTAAATAACAGAACTCTAGATAACTTGCAATTTGAATGTCTTCAGTTGTGACTTTTAATGGTGTTTGCTTAAAGATTTTTGTTTTATCTCTGCAGACATACTTCAATGATAATATCCTCACGTTGATACGGACATTAGTAACAGGCGGAGCTACACCAGAGCTAGAGGGTCTTTTGGCTGAAGAAAATGCGCTACGAGGTGGCTATAGCACACCACAGACACTTGCAAATAGGGACAGGTGTCGTGTTGCACAGTTAGCACTGTATGATGGTCCCTTTGCAGACTTGGGGGTAAGAGAACATACAAAAACTCTCTTGTTAATATGCATGTATGTGTGTATTACTGTGAGCGTGTGTATTTATAGAGAATCTTTTTCATATGCTTCTTTTCAAGCAGTATTTTGGCATAGGTTCAGTAATATATTGAGTGTACAGGATGTACCATACAGTAGTTCTGGAAAGTTGGAAATCTGGGCCTTAAGAAAAATAAGTGCCTCAGTTATCAAGGCATGATTTGTCTTCAACGTGGAAATATAAGTAGCATTGTGATAAGTAACGATTTTGAATTAAAGCATCTTATGATACAAAATGTGAATGGCAACTTACATTTAGCTTTGTTTTTCAGGATGGTGGCTGCTATGGTGACCTATTTTGTAAAGCATTAAAAACATATAACATGCTGTGCTTTGGAATTTACCGATTAAGAGACGCACATCTAGGTACAAGTAGCCAATGCACTAAACGGTGAGTCACATAACTGCACGTGATACGAAGATACATATTGAGTTAGGCCACACAATATCTCCGAGCAGCAACATTTTTTTTTATTTGAATCCCCAGAGCTTAGTAAAGATACATGTGTACCCAGAGGCACTTATCATTATGTTACGCAGACTTAAACTGTACTGCTTTTATCACCAGTATAGACATGATGCTTTTTTATATTTACTATTGTTTTAATATTGTATGCATGTTATCACAGTCATTCGGTTGCTGGTAAACTTAAAGATAATCTTTTTTTTTTTTTTCCCAGGTATGTTATTACCAACCCTCCGTACGAGTTTGAGCTTGTCCCAACAGACCTCATCTTCTGTTTGATGCAGTTCGACCACAACGCAGGCCAGTCACGGGCAAGTTTATCACATTCTTCTCATTCCTCCCACTCGTCCAGCAAGAAGAGCTCTTCTGTCCACTCTATCCCAACAGCAAATAGGCAAAACCGCACCAAGACCAGGGATTCGCGAGAAAAACAGAAGTATGTGCATGAGTAAAGACGTTTGCTGTTCTTTTATGTGCGTGACACTTGTTGTACCTACCGCCTGATGTTTGCATTTATTAGAGAAGACACTCTTTGTTTCATGCAGTTTGTGTTACTTCATGGTTGTGCATTTTCACGGTAGAGTGCATGCTGTCATTATTTAGATTTCACCATCACATTGATCATCGTCATCCCTCTTCAACACAACAGCAACCATCCAGATAGACCAAAACTAAGTAACAAGCATGAACATTGCAAAAGAACAAATGTGCAAAGTTCACTACAGGAACTTTTCACGTGTAATAGACTTTTAGAAACCTTTCATATGATTTACTTTAGTTCTTAACTTAGATCTTTTTTTTATTTTGATAAAATGTACTTTTTAAAAATCTATATCTCTTTATCTCTGTATATCTCAGTAGCGGCTCCTGACTATAATGAGTGGGGAGGCTAAATAACAAAACCTGCTTTATATATATATATATATATATATATATATATATATATATATATATATATATATATATACAGTATATATATATAGTATGTGTGTGTACATATATATATATATATATATATATATATATATATATATAATATACTTTTTATTTTCCGCAATAAAAGGTACTCTATAATTTCATAAGACATGCAAAATAGTAATATAGTATATGCAGCACACAAGGCAAGCAACTGAATATAACAAAAACATTGTGGACTTACTTGATTGATGAATCTTGAGGGATGTCATTTGTAGAAAATGTTTTTGGAAGATGAAGAGCCGGTTTGAAAAACCAAACTGCGAATACTCACAGTGAACCATTTTGTTTTTTTGTACCATGAGCAATTAAAAAGGCAATGTTGTCTTGGTCCTCCCTGTTGAAGGTCCAGTTTAGGTCCAATTTAGGCTTTGGATGACCTTCATTGTTGTTTTTTATTCTTATTTTTTCCTCAATTGAAAGCGAGTAAAAATGACCAATGAATTAAAAAAAATGTACAACATACTGTAAACACAAATTGAAACTTAAGGGACCCATAACCTGCCTGGCAAAGAATCAGTTGGATTTGAACCCAGTACTCCAAGGAGAACAGCACAGCATACTAGTGAATTATCTCACTGCACCATCTCACTTCCACAGAAAAGCTTGCTTTTTCATCTTCTATATAGGAAATCAACCATCTTTGGAAATAAAGGAGAATTATCAGGATTTGAACTGTCCCCCAAGGAGAACCAGCACAGCATACTAGTGAATTAGCCCAATGCACCATCTCACTTCCACATAAGAGCTTGCTTTTTCATTGACTATAAGGTAAATGAACCAAGTCTTTGAAAATAAAGGAAGGAGTCAACTGGATTTGAAGCCAGTAAGGTGGAACAGCACAGCATGCACAATCTTGTGGTATTTTAGTTTAAAGCAGCTACACTGTACCATCTCACTTTGGTGAAACTGTCCTTTATCATTGTCTATATAGGAAATAATCAAATTAAGGAAGGATTTTAACCCAGCCCCCCAAAGAGAAATAGCACAGCATTTCACTGAATTATCACTCTACACCAAGAGTAAAGCTGGCTTACCTGCTGCGTGAAAAAACATAATTACATTGTGTGATGTGGACCTGGAGATAAGTTGTGATTCTCAATTGGATTCAAAGCCAAACCTTATAGGTTTTATTTTTGAAAACAAGAGATTAACACTTGTGCCTCATGTGGGACTTGAACCATTACCTGGGAAGCAGAGCCCAATGCTCAACCAGCTGAGCTAGCCAGGGAACTGCTTAACACCCATGTAAAAGCCAACTAGTACTTGAATTCATTCTTTGTACAATATGTAGAGTCAGATTGAGACTGACATATATTTTCAACACACAAGAAAAGGCCTGAACTATTATAAAATCAATACACACAAAAATCCTAAGGATTAGTATCAGTAGGCAAGTAAACAACTAAAGGAATCAAAAGGAATGATATAACATGCAGACAGTGACATTGATTTTTATTCAAAGTCAGTGAGACGTTAACGGCAAACAAAAGCATTGCACACAAATTGCAAAGTAATTTTTGACAAAATATCTTTTTAGTCAAAGATTTTTACAAGGGTTAAAACATATGATTTGCCAACCAAAAATATATGAAATGGATCAATAAAGGGGAGGAGTAACAGCAGGTAGAGGGCATGTCACTATGACTGGCTGGGAGCAGACTCCCTCAGAGAAAGGCAGGGAATGAATACAGTTCAAGTTACATGATGATAAACTTCAATAGAGAAGACAGTATGACACACAGTAATAATGACACATGAGAAACAATTAAAGAAGTTAATGAACAAATTAAAATGGTAACTACGACACACATTTAAGACAGTAAGAGAGAAAGACATAGTAAGGTTTAAACAATTAGAGAACACAGTGAGTTAGTAAGACTGAGACAAATGAAGACCGTTTGAGAGAAAAACACATACAGTAAGAATAACACAATTGGAGAACTATTGTTTTACTATTGATACTATTTTAAAGCGGGCAGTTTCGAAATAACCAAAGAAAACAAAAACTAATTAAACCGGAACTGGCCTGAAAGAAGGGCTTCAGAGTCATTTGTTTGTGAGCTATGGAGTGTGAAGGATGAAAGCATCACTTTAGTATCTGCACCACGCTTTGTGGGCTGCAGAAAATTGCAGGAAGTGTACACAGCATGCTCTTTTTTTGTGTCAAACGGGATTGTATTATTGTAGGCCTAGTTAGTTCACAAGATTATCATTTTAGCAATTAGAAATAAATTGCAAGAAATGTCATGTTTTCGAAGCTGCTTTCACAATGAAACAATATTGTGTTACAGGCAGGATTTTCCAATCTTGTGGTATTTTAGCTTAAAGCAGTTTTTGTATAGCACAGTGTACCGTACAAGTTTCCATCGACTTTCTGAAGATGTCACTCTGCTATTTGTACAAACAGATTTCAGATTTTAGACATTATTATTGTATTCATTTAAATTAATTTTGCACGTATTTGCAAACTGGAGGAATACAGTAACAAATAAAAAAAAAAAAATACATAATAATATATGAACATTAGTGGATCCTTTTCCTTGACCAAAAGTAAAATGTCATGAACTGTGACAAATGATACCTGTTGTGGCTATAGTACTTTTGCTGGAAGGCATGGGAATACTTCAAGTTCTATAAAAATGTAATCATATTTTGATCATAAAGCGTACACTGCAGCTTGTTACCGACGTTTCCAGCCAAGTTTCTCTGGATTGAACCGTTGGCCAATTTTTAAAATTAGACCAAATGTTTCTACATCCCTGCTGCACTCTGACATGATGTACCTCAATCAACAAAAAATATGGCTAAACAGGATAAACAGAAAAGTTCTTTGCAGAACTGAAACTTTCACGCACGTGTGGCTGTTTGTTATTAAGGCCAGCTCACGAACCGGAAGCCACTCCAGAGCTGGAGCTAGGAAAGCCAGGGCAACTTATTTGATACACTAGTCAACCTGAATTTAATATTTACCCACTTTGTTTTTTAAACATAATTTGCATGTTGACTGTATTTAAATGTGTCCAGTATTTAAAAGGCTAACACTTTTATATGTTCTTAATATAAAAGTTGCATTTTAAGAGGAAACAATGTGTAATGCTGTGAGTTTCAATTCCTCATATCACACTTCCCACATTGTTTTATTTTTTTATTTTTTTTGAGATGGGCTTGTGAAAGTACTCCTGAGCATGAAGGATGTGGATGTTTTGAAGTGCTAAAATATTGTGGACCAGTCCTGATGTCTGTGAAAAAAAAAAAAAAAAAATTCCAGTTAAAAATGTAATGAATTTGACCCCAAGTGTTTACAGTAACCTTCCTGTGTATCAGACAATTTCATACCTACTTTTGTCATACTTTCTCAAATTCCTGCTTAGTATTTCATAAATTCAAAGAATCCGTAATTTAGAGATGACACCCAACATCAATATCATCATTTTACCTAATATAAATGAGTGGCATATTAAAAAGACTTCCTGTACATTTGTATTTTATTAAAACAATGTATAGACAGGTTTAATTCAAGGACACATAATTGTACATTCAAATATTATTCTGCACAAACATTAAAGATAAAAATCTTGTACATGAACTAAAATTACTTTCTAACCTACCGGTAAGTCAAGATGCATTCTTGATTGGGGCCGTCTTGAATACAATCTTTTGGTATGTGTTGAGGCCAAAAAAAGCAATATAAACTACTTATCTTTAATTCTAGAAGTAAATAAAATGTATATTATTAACTATACTCCATAAATAAATCAAAATAACCACAAAACGATATTTGTGTTTAAAATATGACATTTGTATGAAAACATTGTACAACTCACATAGCTTACTTCTTTTTCTAAAGTGCAACAAGGATGAATAGAATGGGCCAAGGTATGAAAGTTAATGATTATGCATGCCATAGCAACTGCCGTGGGTTTCTATCATAACTTTGTCCTGGTGAAGAGTAGGAAAATATAAAGATGAGAAGAATTATATGAAATCATCCCTTCGTTTAATTTGTTTTCCAAGCCAAAGCAAACTGGCTGTTGCTGTTGTTGCCCAGTCTTTGTTATGTCTTCGATCACCACAGCATTGCACGTGGCTGGGAATATGTTTACCTTGTAACCAATTCAATTTCCTAAATGGTCCACATAACTTATTTTCCTCCAATTTAAGATTTTTTTTTTTTTTTAAATCCAACAAACCTGCTTATTTTGTTTAATATTACTTTGATTTATTATTAAAAAATACATCCCCAACATTTTGTTTCATTTTGTTGTTTTTAACAAAATAACTTTGCTGTGTGTAAAATTAATTGTGTGATTGCACGTGTGTGTGTGTTTTGAAGTCTTTATAAAACAGAAAATATCATCAATGTCACAGACAGGCTTAGACAGTATTGTCAGTAATAATATTTTTTGATTCTGAAATTCAGTACTAAGTACTAAAATATAGCACTAAAAACTCAGTACTAAAATATCATTGTGGGGAACCAGCTATTGAGCCTTGCTGAGTTCAAACTTTTTAATAAATGTAATGAAAAAAACAGAATAAAAACAATAATTGGAAACCAAATAACACAGATGATACAAAGGTGAGAGAATTATAAAATATAAAATGTTGTACACCCTATTTATGTTGTATACCCCATACATTGTTGTGCCAAATACAGCATATGGACAGAGTTTAGTTCAGAAAAGAGTATGTTAAATAGATGCCTGCTGATAGAATCCTACAGCATTTAACATTTGAACATGTCTGGCACTAAGTAAAAAGGTAACTTGTATGAATACATACAGTATACAGGCACCCACAGTAACATTCTTTTACAATTACTGTATTTATTAATGTACAAATTTAGGGGACCAACTTGAGTATTATGTTATATTCAAGTGAAATCTCCACACAGCCAGACTTTATCTGTACAGCTGTTATTCAGAATGTGCTGCCCTATAAAGAAATATGCAAGACTGACACATTTCCTTCTTCCTCCTTGTCTGTTTTGTACTATGTTACTGTTTGGCAGAAAAGAAATGGTTTACAGATGAGCCAGAAAATGCCTGTCCACGGAACATTCAAATCAAGCCCATGAGCACTCAAATGGCCAATCAAGTAAATCAATATAAATCTACAAGCAGCCTGATTCCACCAATCAGAGAAGTTGAAGATGAATGCTGAGTTCCAGACCCTTGGCGACAAATGGAAGTTGAGACATTCTATATGAAGGATGATGCAGCATTGTTGTTCCTACCTTGCGTGTTAAATCATTGACAAAAGATCAAGGATCAAAATATCTTCACAAAAAAATAGTAGGGACCCTCCTACGTGTACCTTTATATTACTTCCATGCTTTTGGACAATGTTTTAGTTATATATATATATATATATATATATATATATATATATATATATATATATATATATGACAGTCAAATAAGCATTGTACAGCCCCTAGCACTTAAACAAATAAAAAAAAAAATAATAAGAATTCCTGTAATTCTTTGCAATAGTAATCCTCATTTGTGGCCAGACTCCATATTAACCCAATTTTGGAGAATGAGGGTCACTAAAGTGAAAGTAAAAAGGATGTTTCCAAAGAACGTCAAAATAGAATATATATGTTTATCAAACATATTTTGTTCAACATTGCATAAAAACTTATCATAACCCATATTTTACTTTATTTATTTTTTTTCTCTCTTTGTGCTAAACTAGAACATCAACATGTTTAAGTACACAATATTAACAAAATCACGGTGAGACGATATGAAAGGCAGTTCTTTGTTAATGCACTGTACTATAAGATCCAGAACAAGCCAATCATTGTCTTGCTTTATTGGTAAGGTACAGAAATAGAGTTTGCAAATACTCTTGATTGTTATACTGGTACCATACAAACCCCTGCCAGAATAATTAGAACACAAAATGTGTTGGCTTTGACTGACATAGCTGGTACAGAACTAGAATGAGATGACATATCCGCTGCTTAATACAAGATGACCCGCCATGATTGTCTTTTAAAGTGACAGAAAAGGCTCTGCTCATGGATTCAAAGAAGATATGGATCATCCAGGTTTTGCCACATATCTAGAATATCCTTCAGTCTCTGCAGATTGCCAGGTTGTGAGATTCTGTGAAGATGGTTGTATACACAGAACCAAGCCATGGTTAGTTTAGTTCTTTGTATTGACATTGGCCTTTTAAAAGCACAATATAAATCGAAGTTTGTTGGTGTTGTTCAATGAGGTTTATGTCCAAGCTCAGTAGAGGAAAGTCAGTGTAGCCTATGCAGTGCTTCCCATGCATGGTCCATTGCGTCTGGTGACAGAACCAAGCTTGTGTGACCCTAGAGACCAGCTTTTCACCAGGCGTACTTTGGACATTTTGGCAGCAGAATGGACAACATTGACTGTGAAAGAATTCACATAGTCTGGTAATGAACTCCAAAGATATCTGGGTGGGTACAAAACAGACCCTAATTTATCCTGTAACAGCTACAGTACAAATACAGTGGTGGTCCTGACTATTGCAAGTTTTAGCATCAAAATATGGTTGAACTATTACAATTACTACTTTCTAAGATTGTATACATTGCAAACATAAACTGTAACCATTTATTTGAATATGATATCATGCATTTGCCTTATGATGCATTAAATGCAAGATTAAACAGTAAACAAAAATGTTCCAAACATTACACTTTCAATGGACAACTAAATTGTTTTAAATATACCAGTGATCTCTTCAGTGGGTCTTGTTGTGTCCTTCTTTGGCCTTAATCACCACCTGGCACTGTCTTGGCATGGAGGCAATAAGTGCTTGGATATTCTCTGTGCCAAGTTCATGATGTCATACATAGATCAGGGTTTTTAGAGCTTATCTTCATACTAGGCTTATTTTAACAGTGTTTGACCATAGTTAGATGATAAAACTACAGTCCTTATGTACTGTAGCATGTGCTGTAACATATTGTGTATGTTAACACCTGAGAAGACCACCTGTCTTTATTTAAAACAGTTCCTGAAGAGGTCAATATAAGGAGGTTTGACAGTACCAGGATATGTACGGTGATGCACTATTCATGAAAACCACTGTATGATGCTCAGGTTATTCTGGCAGGAATCTGTATATACAGTACTGTATATTGCAAACTGCAGGCATTCCACATATCCAGTATTGCTGCAGAAAACAGTTAATTACATTTAAGGTGTTCAGCCTTCAATAATAATAGAATCACTAAGCTGTTGCTCCTATTCATAATATCAAGTCTATTATACGGAAATCCATATATTCCACCAAATATAACCTTATTTATTAATTTTCTGTGAAGTTCATATCCAATTCAGTATTGCATTTTTAGAAAGACTCATTTTCTAAACTTTTAAAATGAATTATCTTGAAACCTATAATAATTAAGACATTTAAACTGACAATGTAGTCACTGGCAGACCCTTTCACAACCAAAGTTTCTGAATATATACATGATTTTGTTATACAAGTTCTTTCGAGCTTCCTGACGGCCTGTTTAGGTATCTGTGATTGTATGTACTTTTAAAAAGTAAATTGGTTTTGCTGGGCATAAAATAGGGCTGCATTAAAAACATTCTGCAGCAATATTATTACAACATATTTTAGAAATATGTCTAAAAAAACAGTCTATATTGGCCTTCAACAGTTTAAAAAAAATAAACATTAAACTTCTCTGTATTAACATGATGTAACCCAAACAAACCAACAAACTGCATGTAGATGGAAAACGTTTAAAATGCCTGCAGCCACTCTTACTGTTTTAAGGGTAGGAATTAATTTTATTAGTTACTGATGTTTGGCCTAAATTAGGCCTCATTTAAGGAAGAACACTTGAACATTTCCATTTGCATAAGCACTATAATACTCCAAATCATATAGGAAAAAAATGTGTCTCAGAAAAGGCCATTATTGTCTCCCTGGGTCATAAACAGTTAGAAAATAGATAAGAATGTTATTGCAATATGTTCATCGTCAGTGAATAAAAGAACACGCATAACAGCTGAAATTGCTGTGTACATTCTGTCCATTATAGACTACAATTTTTTAAGCAAAACTATCTCAGCTTTAATGTCTGTCTTCTGGCTGTGGTATGAGTATGTCCATACTGCAACTAAATAGGCTTTGTTCTGGAGTGAATTTCTGAATTGTGATTACCTTGTTGTTACATTTTGTAGCAAGTAGAGTTATAAAAAAAAAAAAAAGTGAATATAATGTATGTATAATTGGCTTGTTGATAATATACTTGCTAGCCTGAAACGATTCAACAATTGAAAATACTTTACCCATTTTATGGTGTCTAAATTAAGAAAAAAAAGAAACTCAGCTATTTGTCAATTTTTTTTTGGAAAATAAATAAGATATATATTTTCATTTGACTTCATTTTTATTTCTACTCCTTTTTCTAGAATGAACCATTGCTGTTACAGAGAAATGTTCCCATATACATTGTGCTGCATGTGTGTAATACATTACAGCAAGCACAGCTGTTCATTTCAAAGTGTTGTTGAAAATTAGCCATTTCCATAATGCAACAATAACAGTGGCATATATTTAAGCAAACAGCAATGATTTAGAAAACAGCCAAGAGGTTTAATCTGTTAGGGTCAGTGTTTACTTACATCCCATAGCCATCTGTTTAATGTAAAATAATAAAGGAATATTGTAAAAGGAAACATTTATGGAGCCTAGTTAGTTGCTTAAAAGCAGAAACAAAGTACTTGCCTACATTCTTTGTAACTGAACAACAGAAAAACTGCACCTCATAAATTCAAAACTCACCTTTCATTTTCAGTAATGCTTGTGTTTCAGCAAAATATACGTATCTACATTTATTGTACTGTTACAAAAGATACCTAGTAAGAAGATAAGTGTCAAGAAAACCCTGATTTGGCCATGGCATCATGTACTGGCATAGAGAATATCCAAGCCTCAGTGTCTCTATGCCAAGCCAGTGTCAGGCATTGATCACGGCCAATGGAGGACCCACAAAGACCCACTGAAAAAAAATCACTGGTAAAGTTTAAAAAATAATAGTTGTCCATTGAAAAAGTATTCTGTTTGGAACATTTTTGGAGAGTGTTTAATGTGAATTGTATAGTTTCATAAATGAAGTGCATCATATGGCAAATTTAAATAAATAATTACTTCTCTCTTTCTTGGACAGTATAGTTTGTAACAGTTCAAAACTAATGAATAATTGTTCAAAAGCTTGAGGCAAGTGCTTACTGCAAATCAAGCCATACACAGTACTTGCAATGAGATATATTTTAATGTCATATACAAAAAACACATCATTTCTTTAATTGTAAAACATAGTACAAATGTTTTGGAAAGAGTGAACATTATAGAAACTTGAAGTAAAATAATATCAGTACCAGCAAGTTTTCAGTTTAAACATTTGGGTACTTTCACGTTTTATTGCTTGAGAAATGGTGTATAATGTGTGCTGTCTTTGTATAAAGTCCTTGTGAACCGATAGTGTAGACAACTTTATTCTTCAAACACCATTTCAGTAACTGAAAATAGGTAAATATGACCTCACCACCATATACTAGAATCTACTTTTGGTATGCTGTTGCAAATTATAGCTAGAACATTTAAGGTTGCAGCATTGCTTGCTGGTTCAGATTACCACTACTGATCATTTCCCAGAACACTTTTTTAATACAAGTCTTAAGCCAAGTTATATACCTGGCTGGCTGTTTTCACATAAAGCATAAAAAGTGTCCCTCTCACACTAAACACAATTGCTATTAATACATGTCTCTTAAGATATCTTATTATAATGTACAGCAGAGTATGTTTGTGGCACCTCTTCATTAAGAAAAAGGAGTATGGCATAGCAGTGTCATTTATTTGATTTGTTTTAGCAAAGGGATTATTTGTAGAAAAGGACAATGCTGAGAAGATCTACCTGACTCTGTCATATATGATATCCAGTGATAAATATATTGTCTTGTACAAAAAGTTTGTACATAAATTGTACATGGTTTCATTTTGTATTTTCTCAAATTAAATTGATGTATTTGTGTTCTAAGGTTGGTTTGTCGTCACGTTTGTTACACAACACACAGCAAGTCTACCCCAGACATATAATACAAAACAGACATCAAGTCTCATTGGCTATGTTTACAGCAACTTTTTGGACCCAGAATGCTACATTCTTCTAAAATGTCATCATAACATCATTGTACTTTTATTTTTCAGATTTTGTAAATTAAATTATTGTGTGGTATGCCCAAAGGGGGTAGGCCAGGTCATTTTTTTTTATTCAAAATATGTCAATTTCTGGGGGCAGATCCAAGAATGATCATCTTACTAAGACAAAAAACTATACTTTGTGATCTTCTGTAATCTTGTTGAAAATCTTGTGTTATGAAATGTTTATTGCACAACGTAAGGGCCACTGAAACAGTATCGAAAAAACTAACAAACATCTGAGAAAATAGGCCCAGAGCTGCTGCATTAGTGCATGATTATGATTGTCAAAAGTATTTGATATTTGAAGGCATTTCACAACATTCTTCCCTCAATCTATAAACCATTGAAATCTGTTTCTACATTTACTAGCTACAGTAGGCTATATAATATAAAAGTTTCTGGTATATTTACACACCTCCACCAGTCTCTACATGATAAAACTTCAGACATCTTCAGACATCTCAATAGCCTCCTTTGCTATCCTATAAAAACTATAAAAACATTTAACAAATAATTACATGTAACCATTAACAAATACAAAAAAAGAGTAAATCAGTCTAAAATCTTAAAAGTTGTTGTAAATACTCTTTTTAAAGCAACACATATTTTATTATGTTATAGTAAAAGTGACAGACAGTTTCTTGTTTAAACCCGATTATGTTTTCTCGGTCGTTTCAAAACTGATCGGGATGCCATTTGGCATGCTTGGTGTCCTTGTCACAGAGATTTTTTTTTTTTTTTGGTAAAGATTGTGAAAATCCGTTTGGTAGTTTTAAAGTTACAGAATGGCGTAAATTAGTTTTTACAAATTATTCAGACAATTTTCTGCGCTCAAATAACTAAAAAACGGTTGTGAGTTTAAATACCTCCTTTGGCAGGTTGGTAGAAGTCGTTAACGAGGAGTGCCTTTTTGTGGAACCAACAAAATCAATCAAGTAATTATCGAGATATTTGGACTTTTCTTCCATATCGTGGTTAGTTTTTTCATAACTATGAAAATACGCCTGCGCACTTCGGTCAAATGTTAGAACGTTTGGTCGCCCATTGATTCTCTTGTTAACTTAGGTCCGAGCCGAGCTGAGGAGTGATTCAGAGTCCGGCTATGCAGTACCTCTCTTTTACAAAGCAAGGGCTGCATTAAAAAACAAAATAATAGCAAACTACAATAAAAAATAATAGACTTTTCAATTGTTTATCCTAGTGTAAGCAGAAATATAAAGCTGAACAATGTATAGCAGCCATACGTGTTTATGGTAATAGATGAACCGCATTTATTATATTTTATTTGTATAAGAGAATCGGTAACTTATTTTTGTAATACTGCAGAAGTCTTGTTGCTTTTGCTAGGGGGACTTAGTCTAAAAAGTAAAGTTGTTTACTTGAATTATTAGACAGGATGTTACTTCCTGCTTTGCTCTTGTGGTCTAGACTGGAGACAGACACACAAGATCGCAATGTAAACAAGGTTGAACTGTTGTTGCATGGGACGGTGGAATTTATTTCAGGTTAAATAAAAACCTATTTCATTGATTAACGATGCATCAGAGTCCTTAATAAATACCCACACTTACACAAGCTACGTATATAAATTCACACAAAATCTCAGACTCACCGTTGGTTGTACATCAAATTAAAAATCCAGTGTTGTGTGAAAAAAAAGACTTGCAAGTCCACTCATTCAGAACTGCATTCAACAACAGCTTGTCTTATTTCAAACCCAGCAATTTTTCAGTGGCAGTTTACATAGTTCAAAACACAAATTACAATACTGAGGTAAGCATATCTTGTTCTGTTCAAAATTAAATCCTACCGTTACAATTTCAGCTTAAAGTTGACCACAATGTTGGCATTCTGTGATTCTTGAAACGTGTATTTTTTGTGACATCTGTAAGAGTTAAGTCGCACAGGGTAAGGGCTTCTGGTATAAAATAAATAATAATAATTCAACAGGAATTAACGAGTTCTATACTTGGTCTCTGTAAATTAAACTGCCTTATTTGTATGCTGTATAAATAATAGACACATCATTATAATTAAAAAACAATATTTTAAAGATAGAACCAAAGTCATTGTATTTATCTTGCTCTTAATTGTATTATTACTTGTACTGTGATTCTTGAAATTTATTTATTTACGACTGTAAGTCGCCAATAAATAATAAAAGAAGACTGAGAGGATAAGGCCCTTATGCTACGTGGGATAAGGGCCTTGTCCTTATACTGTAGCATTTGCTTCCTATCATGACTGAACTTTATATATATATATATATATATATATATATATATATATATATATATATATATATATATATACAGTACTGTGCAAAAGTTTTAGGCAGGTGTGAAAAAATGCTGTAAAGTAAGAATGCTTTCAAAAATAGACATGTTAATAGTTTATATTTATCAATTAACAAAATGCAAAGTGAGTGAACAGAAGAAAAATCAAATCAATTTTTGGTGTGACCACCCTTTGCCTTCAAAACAGCATCAATTCTTCTAGGTACACTGTTTTTGAAGGAACTCGGCAGGTAGGTTGGCCCAAACATCTTGGAGAACTAACCACAGTTCTTCTGTGGATTTAGGCAGCCTCAATTGCTTCTCTCTTCATGTAATCCCAGACAGACTCGATGATGTTGAGATCAGGGCTCTGTGGGGGCCATACCATCACTTCCAGGACTCCTTGTTCTTCTTTACGCTGAAGATAGTTCTTAATGACTTTCGCTGTATGTTTGGGGTCGTTGTCATGCTGCAGAATAAATTTGGGGCCAATCAGATGCCTCCCTGATGGTATTGCATGATGGATAAGTATCTGCCTGTACTTCTCAGCATTGAGGAGACCATTGATTCTGACCAAATCCCCAACTGCATTTGCAGAAATGCAGCCCCAAACTTGCAAGGAACCTCCACCATGGTTCACTGTTGCCTGCAGACACTCATTCGTGTACTGCTCTCCAGCCCTTCGGCGAACAAACTGCCTTCTGCTACAGCCAAATATTTCAAATTTTGACTCATCAGTCCAGAGCACCTGCTGCCATTTTTCTGCACCCCAGTTCCTGTGTTTTCGTGCATAGTTGAGTCGCTTGGCCTTGTTTCCACGTCGGAGGTATGGCTTTTGGCCGCAAGTCTTCCATGAAGGCCACTTCTGACCAGACTTCTCCGGACAGTAGATGGGTGTACCAGGGTCCCACTGTTTTCTGCCAGTTCTGAGCTGATGGCACTGCTGGACATCTTCCGATTGAAGGGAAGTAAGCATGATGTGTCTTTCATCTGCTGCAGTAAGTTTCCTTGGCCGACCACTGCGCTCACGGTCCTCAACGTTGCCCGTTTCTTTGTGCTTCTTCAAAAGAGTTTGGACAGGACATCTGGAAACCCCTGTCTGCCTTGAAATTTCTGCCTGGGAGAGACCTTGCTGATGCAGTATAACCACCTTGTGTCTTGTTGCTGTGCTCAGTCTTGCCATGGTGTATGACTTTTGACAGTAAACTGTCCTCAGCAACCTCACCTTGTTAGCTGAGTTTGGCTGTTCCTCACCCAGTTTTATTCCTCCTGCACAGCTGTTTCTGTTTCAGTTAATGATTGTGTTTCAACCTACATATTGAATTGATGATCATTAGCACCTGTTTGGTATAATTGTTTAATCATACACCTGACTATATGCTTACAAAATCCCTGACTTTGTGCAAGTGTACCTAGAAGAATTGATGCTGTTTTGAAGGCAAAGGGTGGTCAAATATGGATTTGATTTAGATTTTTCTTCTGTTCACTCACTTTGCATTTAGTTAATTGATAAATATAATCTATTAACATGTCTATTTTTGAAAGCATTCTTACTTTACAGCATTTTTTCACACCTGCCTAAAGCTTTTGCACAGTACTGTGTATATATATATATATATACATATATATATATATATATATATATATATATATATATATATATATATATATATATATATATATATGATTTAATTAAATGGACTGTAGGCTATAAACAGGTGTCACAGATTACTGTACTGTGCAATTGCTGTGCAGATGTGCACTCTCCATTAATGATATTATGTGTGTGTCTATAGTAGGCCCGACATCTGGAGACAATTAAAAATAAATAAATAAATAAACTTCAGTGCATTTCTAAAACTCAGATGTACAAGAATAACAACCCCCTTTTTATCGCCATCTACCCAATTTCATTAAAGAAAACTCGATATCCCATATGGAGGCTGTGTGGTCCAGTGGTTAAAGAAAAGGCCTTGTAACCAGGAGCTCCCTGGTTCAAATCCCACCTCAACCACTGACTCATTGTGTGACCCTGAGCAAGTCACTTAACCTCCTTGTGCTCCGTCTTTCGGGTGAGACGTAATTGTAAGTGACTCTGCAGCTGATGCATAGTTCACACACCCTAGTCTCTGTAAGTCACCTTGGATAAAGGCGTCTGCTAAATAAATAAATAATAATAATATGGCACTACGCTGGTCACGTTAAGGTCACAAACGCATTAGCTGCTGTTCAGCCTGTTCAGTCCACATGGCTGTAAAGTAAGTGCATTATTAAATGAGAAAAGAAAACGTTTATGGTAAGCTTGTCTTCTATTCTACTTCTACCATTGTTTACACTGTGTACTGTTTTGCATGTTAACTTTGTAAGTATGGTTTAGTTAATCTTACATACATAGCTTAACATGACCAATGGAATAGTCCAATCAATTATGTGTTTTTATACTAATATTCAAATCAATTTTTACAGCAGTTATTTGATGCATTTGTAAAGTATTGTTCCCTTCAACTTTTTGTTTTATTATTATTATTCCACATCATTGCACAGACTCCATAAATAAACATAAAATTAAAATACACTGTCTATTAATGAGAAGTCTATGTATAAGTGTATAATGTATTTAAAATGTGATCATACTTGGAAATATTTGCTTTAATAATAGAGGATGTTGCAAATACTAAGATGGTTTGCAAACCTAAAACTTACAGAGAAACCTACAATGGAAAAACATGGTGCACTTTCCATTGCATATGTATACAGATATTTTAACTCAGCATTCCAGTAAAAAAAAAAAAGGAAATTAAAACAAAAAACTATTTTAAGTGACAGTAAGAGCTGACAAAGCCGAAAAAGACGTGAAATTTTCAGGTAAGACCGGTAAGAAATTGTCAAGTAAGAAAACTTTTGAAATCCTCAGCAACCCACTGACCTGCCCAATGGTGGTGACTACCTATGTTGTCTGAAGTGAACCCACCTACTGTACCAGTTAAGCAGTGTGTGCTGGAAAGCCTTGTCAGAACATGGGTGAAGTAAGAGCTCAGTGGCGGTCTTACCTGACAATTTCCCGTCTTTTTCGGCTTTGTCAGCTCTTACTGTCACTTAAAACATAGTTTTTTTTGTTGTCAATAAATAGTATGGTTCATATGATGCTTGCCATTCAAAATATTAGCATAGCTCCTCCGTTATGACCATAAAATTACCTGACACCGCAGATTGAAGTAAAAAAAAAAAGAATATGGTCATTTTTTTTTTTTCAGGAATAAAAGCACCACTATAATACTGTGCTACCTACGTTTTTGTTGTAAACATAATGCTATTGTATACAGTACAAATGTATTACTTTAAGGGGCATTACATGGATTATTTAGCATTCCAAACCGTCCAACTTGACATGCAGGTGCAAAATACACTGGCAATTATTATTTAATTGTCAGAACCAAGTTCAATTACAGAACAATTACTGAAGTTAGTGACTAAACAGAGGTAAATGACAACCATCTAAAAAGCAAAAGCAGTACAACCATTTTACATCCAAATTACATTATGAAGAAGGATGTTCTTTTATATGTATTACTAACCAGAGAAAGAAGTGTTTCTGCAAAAGGAAAAACAGGAATTGAACTAGCCTCCTGATAATTTAGCAGCCTACTTCATACAATTAGGCATTCCATCCTTTTAATGTTCTTTAGGAACTAATGGAATTAAGCAAATTTGCATACACAGTGTAGAGCAATTTGAGCCAATTAGCTAATAACTTATTAATAGAAACATACACATTTAATCAGAACCAGCCATTCCATGAAGTTGTAAAACTTAGGAGGTGTTTGTGTGTGCAATGAGTTCATGTATTCAGAACAAATACATTTAAATTCAACAATTACAGTTCAATTTTATTGTATAATACGCTTTATTCATATTGTAATTCAAAGCTATATACAGATAAAAGCACTACAAAAATATTTAAAAAGTAACAATTTACTTTCAGCATCACATACCCAGGTCTTACCTTGCCAGAGCATTATTCATCTAAGCTAACCTTAGCATTGTATAGCCTGCTGTCTAAACCAGGTCTGTATTAAACTGAGGGCATAAATCACTTTGGATGCAAATGTGTATTTTCTCTGTGACAAAACACTGGGTTAGCGTTTGATAAACAGACTAAAGGTAAGGGGTATGTTAATGTCACTCTCTATAAGATGAGACTGTCCTCTCTCAAGCTTCCTGATGGACAAGTATTGATTGGAGAGCCTAGCATTAGTTAGCTTTGCAAAGAGTTTAATGAGAATTTGTAGGCTTCTACTTCTAAAAGTCATGTTTTGTTTACTTTGGCATGTTACACTGGAATTTCTATTTAGTATTTAGATTCCCATGATTCTTCTGGTATCAGCCAATCATCTCTAATTGTGGTGGAAAAATAAGCTGACAAATGGTTTTTGATTCAAAAACACTTTATATACAAGAAAGGTATACCTCGAATACAATCATATAAGCACGAGTTACAAACTAACTTTGGACCAGGCCTCAGTACAGCTCAGTGCATATGTTTGTATCGGAAAATACAGATATCCGCGGAGTCAGTTCAAAAGAGATTAAAAGACTAACAAACTTTATAAGATTTTATATGTATACCTTTGTAAGCAACTGGCGATTCCCCTCCCATTTGTCTTACTTCTGTCCAATGATAGGGGTTTTCACTCTATCACTGCACACTCCCTGTGCGGGGGAAAGGGTGGGGTTGCACTCTGTCCATGACACGTTGCATCCCACATTGTATATAGCAGGGCGCATCCATCTTGTCCTCCGGTCAAGAGTCCAGAGCCCTAACCACTACTACACACTGCGGCTCCTGTGACTGTGAAATTACCTGCTTAAAACAGTGTAAATTCAAACATTTAGAAAAGGATGGTGTATTTATATGTGTATGTTTCTAACTTGATGTATTCTTTCCACCTCCTTGCTTCAGACATAATTTTGTGTGTGCAGGAGTATTAAAGTACTTGGAACACTGACAGTTTTATTTGTCATCAGTCAATTCAAAATGGCAATCAGGTCATGACTGTATTATTACATAATTTTAAGTCAAGCCAAGTAGTAATGTTTTACTACATTAAGATTACCTACCTGGTGTAAATTCCTTAGTTGTATACATTATTCTCAGAAACTTTGATATTATTATAATGATCTGTTTGTGATGTTTATTCCATTGATGTTTTTTCTGCCATCTTTGGTCCATCTGTCTTGTAAACCAATATTAAATTACCAAATATAAGAGGCAACTTAAAATATATAAAAGGTCAATGGCCTGTCTGTCCTGAACAAACCACTGAGATTCTGATCACTTGGACTTATCATCACATTAGTCATGATTTAGGCCTAGTGACATGTTATTACTTTCCCATCACTTAAGCCAGTCATGTTGTCACTCAGAGAAAATCAATTTTGATGTCAATCAATAGATCAGACGGGATGTGTAGCCTTTAAAAGACACATTAACCTCTGCCCAGACATATTTACATATTTAAAATAAAGCCATATTGAAAAAAAGGTTTGTAACATTGACTATGTATAGATTAGCTGATACAAATTTTGGGGGGACTATACAGCTTCTAAAATAGGAATATATATGCTTAAAGAAAGCATCTCCATTATCTGTGTTAAGTATAGGGGTGCAAGTTTGGTTCGATGATGGTTTTACCCCCATGCTCTGATTTTTGGTTCACATCCATCATTGTGTTTTTAGTGGTGCTGTTATAAAGCAATGATTTATTTTGTGTTGTTTCACAACACTACAGTAGGCTACCAGGAGTGCAATATAATAAATCCTTTCCAATTTTAAATACAACACCTTCTATAACTTCAGTAGCAGCTTCTTATTTCCAGTGGTGCACTCATTCTACTGCTGCCCCACTCTAGGCAGCCTGCTGTAATATCACATTAAAGCATTTTATTTCCAATCTAATGGCAGCATGTTAACATACTAACACATCTTAAAAGTTGCAGATCCTAATTTTGCCGCCCAAATAACTTTAACTGGAGGAATGCCAGGCTGTGTTTTAGCCTGCTTGTATCTGCTTACAAAGTAAAACTATATCAGTTAACTGTGACTGAACAGGTTGATAAAGTACAGTATTCTGAAGCCTCTGGAACTAATTTAACTAAATCTAAAATTTGGTATGGACTTATTTCAAGAAACTTTAGACAAATCAGATTTGTCATACCTTACAGACAAAAGGGGAATACTTACATGTGGGAATACTTTTGCTGTGTCAACTCAACTATTCTAAAGATACTCACTATGGATGCTAATATGTGTGCAACACCAATGTCAGTGTGATGCTAACCAGTCAAATCAAGTGAACAGCAGTGACAGCAAAATTAAAATGCTTAATAGGAAAGTGGCAAGTTAACTGCCTTCCAAGCTGTAACGTGATCACAATTTTATCTCTTTATTGGTTTGTTCATTCACACATGCACACACTTCAGTTTCAACATATTAACTGTCAGTTTCATCAGCTGTCTGAACTAGATATATAGTCCGTCCTTCCTTCCTTCCTTCCTTCCTTCCTTCCTTCCTTCCTTCCTTCCTTCCTTCCTTCCTTCCTTCCTTCCTTCCTTCCGGATAGTACTGGGTTTAAAAGCCCAACCTAGATATATGAGTTTGGCATTATCGGATCAGTTGTCTCAAAAAGTGCTTGAAAATGTTTGTCTTCGAGGAAACCACTGGGGATCCAAAATTGTACTTGAGAATTTGAAGTTAGTCTTTAGTGAAGAATAGAAGGCATTCTTAAGCACCAGTGACATATAGGTTTGATGCAGTTAGCTGAAATCAAAAAGTAAAATTCCATTTGGATGATATAATTGTGTGCCCATCCACCGCAGAGGAATCAAAAGAATGCAGTTTCTAGAAGCACTATTAATGGCCCACTTGCTTGACAAGTTGCCCTTCACAATGATAAGTTTGCACGCCCTCTATATGATGAGAGTTTAAATTCAAAAATACTAAAACACAAATCCAGTGACAGTTCAAAGAGTCTTTTGTTGGCTGTAGTCCAGCACCCATTATTCATCAATAACTCTTGTCTTGTGCTATAGTATATATTGTGCATAGGGGACCCTTTTTTTGTACCCTTATGCTATTTATCAATGCTGTCATTTTTTCAAAAATAGCATGTATAGAGTGCATTATGTGCATGACTGAGCTGGCTTGGGTTACATTTTGTGTATGATGCATCTATTGTATATTACAATATAAAAACAACCATACTATACCATAACTTGAGAATATTGCACAATATTGCACTTGTATAGAAATTCTCCCACTATTTACATAAAGTCAGATATAAGACCTTCATCACTAGAGTATAGGATTTATTTTAATAATCTAAATAACAGCAGATATTTATATCATCCCATAAAACTTGTAACTGTGAACTACCATGGACTTCTTTCCATTGTAAATTGTTAGTTATGCTAATAAGGGGGTCAATGAATCACCTATGACGGGGAACCGCCAGTGGGATTAAAATAGAGTTAAAGGGCTACTACATTTAGGCCTATCCATATATAGATTTTTAGAATAGACTCCTTGTCTTCCCTTTATTTCATGATCTTTAAATGCAAAAATACTACAGTTGCAGATGGACTAAAAAGCTCCAAAACTGAAGGTTTTTAGAAGTGCAGAGTGAAAGCAGTATTAGACCTTGACACGCCAAGTTAAAAAAAGGAATTTAGAAATTGAGCAGATGTTGGTTGCACTGCTGATTTGCAGAATGATAAGGGAGATGCATAGACAGTTAAATTGATGGCTTGTTAATGTGAGCTGGCCCCTTTGTGAGATGTTTTCAAAATGATTGATTTACAATAAAGTGGCTCCTGGTGTGTGCATGCAGGCAGAACTGATTCAGATCGATTCCAGTGAAACTGATTGATCAGCCATTTAAGTTGGCAGTGTGTTTACCAAAAGAAACGATGCAAAACCTATTCTTTCCTAGGCTCTCAATAAAACAAGCTATAGTTTCTTTTATAGGAAGTTTTACAAAGGAATTATCCCCTAAATAAAAACTAAATAAACACTCAAACTCTTAACAAAATAATCATGACGTCTTTTATGTTTGTGAATTATATTTGATCAAATTTAAAATATCAGACACTGTTGTTGTCACCATTTTTTATTTTTTATTTTTTTATAAATGTTTGCTCTGGAGCACCGTCGCATCTTTGATGGAGAACCGCAGTGACAGATGATGTTTATTCAGAGATGATAGTGTGAAAGCTACTGCCATTATCAGCTGCTACTGCTTGATCCTGAAGGGGAAATATTGTTTTCCTAGGCAAGACACAAAAGAATTTAAAATAGATTACACCAATATTTTTCAAAAACCTAATTAGGTCTGGAAGGCTCTTGCTTTGTAAAACTAAATGGGGACATTTAAAGAAGTAGATTCTACATATGTTTAAACAGTCAGCACTCAAATATCCAACCCTATAAAATTTTGACTTCAGTGACGGTTAAATGAGTGTGAAGCATATCTGACTATTTCATTTTGGCCCGTTCCAACCCTTGTCCATTTTTTCAAGGAACACAAAAAAGATACAATGTCAAAAATACATAGCTGAAAGGACTGTGTTTTAAAATAAGTAGACTTCCATTTAGATGCACTGCAGTTGGTTTTGTTGGTACAGTACTATATTTTCAACAGGAGTATTTTCTTTAATTCAGAACGATGATTCTGAAAATATCTCTTGCCAAAAGAGACAACTGTGGACACAAGGACTGTAATACAGAACATACTTTTAAATCCGGTATGTATTGTAACAGTATGTAAAATTCCCCATTAACGACCCAACAGCAAAATGAAATCAAAATGCTACCCATGCACAGAACTGCGTAAAACGTAAAAGGCAAAGCAATTTAGTAAAAGATTTAAAAAAAACAACACCACGCGTGACTGATGTGTATCTGGGTAACGGATATCTGAGTGCTGACTGTATTATAATTATCTTCTCCACTGAACAGTTTGTTATTGAAATAAAAAGATGATTCAAACTCATTTGCATAGTATTGTGTCCTGTCATCCCTACAATATACATCACCCTCCCCCATCTTATTTTCCATTGTCATTCTGTGTTAATCATTGTACATCAGAGTAAGTTATTTAACTGGTATCTGTTTACACTGATCAAAAGGGTCAAAAGTGACCTGTAGTTTCGCGAAATGTCCATTAAACCACAGGGGTAACATAAATGTTTTACCATTTTTAAATGATAAATCAAACACAAAAAACACATTTAATCACTGCACAATATAACTGAACTTTTCATCCAGCATTTGGGCAGCTGCTAATTTGTATTTATCATGCCTGCTCACCTTATTGTAAGGGAGACCTGTCCAATATGAGGACTAGCCATAGTAGAAGATGTGCACACTATAGAGCATTTAATATTATGCACGGATGATTATTTCCAAAGAGGACCCACATCATGTGTGGTTAAGTATCTTTAAGAGAACTTCCCTCAAATATAAAATAAAAATAAATAAAAGAAAGCAGGCATAATTTTAGGTTGAAAATCACAGTGCAGTATAGCCATGTCCAGCAAGGCCCAACATCAGAAAGCTAACCTGTTTCCATCTCATGACGGGGAGTGTGCTTCTGTATGACATTCCATAGATGCTGACCTGTTTTATAGGTTCCTTGAAATAACATTACTTTCAATAGATTATGATGTATTGTTTGTTCAAAGAGGAATATGGTAATTTGAAGAAAAAACAAATGAAACCCTTTAGTTTACATGTTGCAGTTACAATAACTAAAACAAAGCAATCATAACTATCCAAATCTTGAACGCTACTTCTGTATTCTCTCAATTGTAATCCTAAGGGGAATCAACTTCCATAAACAATAGCTTTGAATAGTTTTTAACCTTTCCCTCCTCTGCATTCACTTTTCCAGCACTGTGAAAAGCACTTTCCTCCACTGTTAAAACAAGGCACTTTAGCATTGCCCTACAACTCATTTGACAAGGGACACTTCATTCTGTCCTTTGGATAATTGTTGATGGAAACAGTTTCCACATTCTCACCTTGGGATGTACTAGCCCATCATGTAGCTTATTAGTGATTTTACACACTAAGTCACTGCTGGAGACTGTCAGTATGCCAATAATATTTACTGTCTGACACCTACATTATACACTAGAAGCCAGAGGGTCTGCTGATTACACAGATCCACTTGACAGCACCTTCATGCCCTGCGTTCAGCAAACAAACGTGTAAAAATGCCTTACAGGAAAAAGCCTAAAGCTACTAAACAGGCTTAAAATACATTCTTAGTATTACAAATGTAGGAAGGTAATGTTTTTTTTTTTTAATCCAGTGCTAACTTGTATGTAAATTGCCTGACAAGCTTGTCAATATACCTTCCATCTAAAAAGCAATTCAAAAACCTCTTTGTGAATAAAAACATGTGTAAATTAATCAATGCAGCAGTGTTAATCTTTCATTTTCTAGAAAGTGATTGACACAAACAGGTTGGGTATTTAATATTGGTTCACTATGACTATAGATTACACTACAATCGAATTCCTATTTAATGAACAGGAAGTGTTAAAAAGGATAATCTTTTTTTTTCACCTTGCTCATGACAATTTAGGGACTTAAAACAGTACTGTATATGCAGTTTGTCATGGAATGCACATTTTAAACACAGTAATTTTATTTTTAATATAATGGCAGCAGTTATCAACATACTAACACATTTTGAAAGTTGCATATCTTAATTTTGCTGCCCAAAAAATGTATACAATTTTAACTGTGTTTTTAAATGGTGCCAATTTGGTATCATGGTGGAATGATGGTCCAATATTACAAACCACTGAGAAAGGGTAAGAAAGCTGTGATCCCAGGATGACCATTGGCAAGGACAATGTGTTGGAGGTTATATTGAATGAACAAATACAATGGAACGTCTCAGACAAGGACAACTGGCCACATTGTACAGTAAAAGGTTTATGAAAGGATAAGGACATTTGAAAAATAAATATTGTTATTAATTTATTTCTATGTGCATAACCAAGACTAGGAGCTATTTTAAAGCTTTGCTGGTTGAGTTATACAGAAATGCTTTTTTATTATTTTATACCACACTATTAACAATAACCAGCAGTAGCTATGGAGTCTGCGTTGCTCTAATTATTCTTGTTTGTCTTATGGTTTTGAAAAGTTTAACAACAGCCATATACTGTGTCAAAGGTAGACAACACTGGGCGCACTATAATTTACAGTGTATTTCCATTTTTGTGTTCATGATACAAAATATTCTGTAGTTCTATATGAATATTTCCTGTACAGTGTTAAAATGAAAGATAACATGCAACTAAGGTGTTTAAGATGGCCTTTTACAAGGTTTAGAAGGATATGTTTGTTTTCATACTGAATAAGGGAAAATACAAGTCAATGCCACCATTATTGTCTGGACTTTTTACTGTTTCAATATGTACCCTGTGTCACATAAACATCATACTCAAGAGTATATTGAGCCTCAGAACTGTGGTGGTAATAGTTTCCATGACAATGCAGTGCACTTAGTGCATCAGTGCCACCCCAGATAAACAGTGATCCTTTACAAAAACAAGAAGGTCATTACGGCAGCTTGTCAAATCAATGCTGAGGGTGTCTCAGCTGATTAAGCCATCTTCTTTCAGCTCTGACATGGTGTCAATAGTACCAGGCGGCTGGTGCACGGTCAGATGATTGGAGTGAAATGCCCATCAGTCAGGGAGCAGGTGGACTAATGATTCCCTACACTGCCTATTAGAAGTACATGACAACTCAGTCCTGTTTGCCAAGAAAAAAGTGACCTTGTTGCTTCATTTGAAACTGAATTAAATTGACAAGAGCAGCTAATCTTTACCTTGGGCGATTAACAGAATTAAAGAAAAACAACAAAGGCACACAGGGTTTTGTTGTTTTGTCTTTTATTTGATGGTGCTTATAATTTGTGTCAGAATTTTCCTTCAAATAGGACAACATTTCCTGATGATAGAATAATGCTGGAAAAAAAAACTTCTATACAGAATCTGGAAAAAAAAAAGCAAAATGAAAGGTTGCATAACGTGAACCAAGTGAGCTTGGTAGAATACAAGAGAATCAAAGAAAGTAATACTGTGTTGGAGGACTGCACAAGTAGTACAAAACAAAATTAAACCATAGATTATGAATGCATTCTGAAATATCCAGGTCTGATTGTATATGATTCGTCTGCCTTACCAATCCGAGTACAGGAACACTTCAGTACACTCTGCTGTTAATAACAAATGGACTGTGTAACCAACCAAACACAGCATTTTCAAGAAACGTAATGTTCAATCAATCAAAATAAACCTACCATAGCAACCAAATCTCCAAAATACTTAATGGCCAACAACCACATACTTACTATTCATTACCTTTTTTTGTTAAACTATCAAACTAATTTGATAACATTTAACATTTAATGTCATTGATATAAACACAGGGATACAGTGTACCTGAGAAGTTCACTGACTCGTACACCTTGTCAGTGGCACCTTCCCTTGGTGCTCAGCTGGTGACTGAAAATGTTAAGCTGGTACTAGACTAAGTCCCTGCTGGTGGTCTGTGTAATGGGTATAACATCTATGCTATCCAATAGTTGGAATTAAAGAGCACTAAGTGCTTCCATCAGGGAACATGCTAATTGGTTGCTGTTAATAAAACAGTATTGCCTTCACTAATCTTGATTTACTTTCAAGCTGACAAGATGACAAAGATGGAAAACAGAAGAAAGAAAGTCAATGGCTTTTCAGCTCCTGGTATGATATCATGTTCGGTAAATCAAGTATTATCAAAAACAATGATTTCCCGAATATTTAACTTTAAAGCGGTGATATAAATATAAAGAAAGAGATATTTCAAACAGACTGGAAGAACTATACAAGAATCCCGGAACAAAAAAAATATGAAAATGGAAATAACAAATATCATATCCAATAGTTGTTTTTTTTGTTTTTGTTTTTTTACATGCTTAGTGAGTAAGGTTATGATTATGCAATAATGTATTTAACCTATTTTAAAATAATTATAGAACCCTAAATATGCCAAAATTAAACTATAAATTACTTCTTTATTTAGCCTGTCATGCAACAGTGTCACTTCTCATTTGGTCTTGCTTAGAATAGAAACTCATAGTTAATTTAAACCTTAAAAAGCTACACTGCATTGGTGCTGGATTAGGCCAAAATCACATTAAAACATTTTAAACAGTTCATATTCATATTCTGTACTGTGAGAAAACATTATAAAGCAAACATTATTAGACATACAAAAAAAGAATACAAAAAAAGCACCGATTTGATTTATGCACACTTTAATAAAAATGGCATGCTCGTAATAATGCTGCAAACCATAATAAATAGGGTCAATACTACTTGGTGTAAACAGAGAGACAGGCAGGCAGACATACAGACCAGAATGGAAGATATACAGATATCTATCCAATGTAAATGGCAATTACATAGACTAATATATATTATGTATACTCTTAATATGCTCTGGTTTTTTGTGTGTTTGTACAGCGCTTTGAGATGTGTGCATTTAGGCACTTTATAAAATAAAGATGATTATTATTATTTTTATTATTATTATTATTATTATTACAAGTAGGATGATAAAATATATCTCCCGCCACAAAATAAGAACTATTAGTGTCATGAAAAAGTAGATGACCACTACCTACATACGCTGGATGTACATGCACAAATTAAACTGTGACCCACATACATACATGTAAAGACAGATAGACAGGCATCCACTAATAAGCCCAGAATCTCTCAGTAACTTGTGCAAAAGTTCCAACCAAGATTCATTACAATTGGATAAGAGGTTTTTTTTTTAGATCATTATAAATCTTTACTTAAAAAGGCATATGTTCCTGGGCATCATGGAAATCAGTGACCCATATACACAAATACAAATCTGTTATAGCAGCCAGCTGCATAAAATAACCATCTGCTGAAGATATCCACAGTGTAACTGTCAGAACCTCCCCATTATAAATGACCTTTAAAAGATGAATGCCCACCTGGCAAGACCAATGATTACTGACTACCGGTAGTAGTCACTTTTGTTTTCTTAACCTCTGTTAATGACCCATTCCAATCCACAAAAGAAATGTCTCAGTGAAAGTGAATTTTATTGTTTTGACTGGGAATGATAGCAGAAGATAATTTTGTTGAAATTTGCTTTGAAATGAACAGCAACCCAGGTTCCTTAAGTACAGTGGAGCAATTCAATCCATGGATTTCAAAGAACTCATTCCCTAAAATGTTCAGACCGTTTTCTATTGATCACTCTGCAGTACTAAGTGAAATGCTTAGTGAAGTCAACGTCACATATCCCACCTTGTCTAGACTGGGGCATAGGTAGGTGTATGAAAAGGGTGTATTAGATAAACCTGAAATAAACAGGAGCTGGATAATTGGTTGAATTGCTAATAGGCTGTTTCCTGTGTTAAATTAAATCTTCAAAACCCCTCATTAAAAATTCTAAAGTTAAATGTATTAAGAAACTAAGCAGACAAACGAAGCTATGTGGTGTTCAAAGGGTGAATGTCAAGGGCTCACCTGGGATGTGTTCAATAGGCAGAGTGCTCCAGAGCATTCAGTGGCGTTTTCTATTGAACGACCTGCACGCTAACAGTAGCGAGTCAAGCTCAACGCTGACTCGCTGAAGGTTCATAATGGCCGACCTGCATTATCAGTGCGGTGGCTGCAAATGGATTTTTTCAAATATGGATTTGTATGACCAACACACGTGTGATAAGTAATATTTGTGTCGTCATTTTAGCTTTTTAAAACTGATTCAAGTCAGTCTGACTTGTACATCAAGATGTTAAATCAAAATAAGTGCCAGTAACTTTATTACAAAAATACAGTAGTAGGAATTACATTTTTAAAACATTATAATTTTTTTTTTTGCAAAACTCACTTAAAGCAACTGTTCCAATACACAGCAATGTAATCCCTGCTATTGTGAAACTGCTCGCTCCTAACAGTACACACTAGTCAGTAACTGCTAAATGTTGCACGTTTAAATAAGCAGACGGTAGTCCACTTCTGTGACACATATTTACTTTTTTTTTTTTTTTTACTAATGATAAACACTCATTTTTATTTATAAAGTCAATCCCAAATATTGTTGCCTTTTCTTAGGACTGTTTTATGCAAACAATTTAGTCAGTAATCATGATGCTGCTCCTACAAATATCAAACCAAGCAAGTGTAGATTGTTTTAAAACCAACTGGGCTAAACTTGTGCAAATTTTTATTTTATAAAATGGCTTTTGCAATTTTACAACCCATATACAGCATATGTTATAGTATCTGTGATGCCTGCTGGCCTGTTAGTTCAGCCACAGTACCAGCAGCAACACTACAGGATATTGCCTGCACAGCTACATTTAGCAGAAATACAGATGTAGGCAAGGTATATTGCCTGAAACATATACCTTTAGGCTCTATGGATATTGCCTATAATTACTGAAAAAAGCCATATGTTTGCACAGATGTTGCCAGGCTTTAAAACACAGAGAGGCTGGCTTTTGTATGGTCTTCTGTCCCAAGGGACATGTGTAAATTAGTTGACTGTCTGGCACCTTAGTGAACCTAAAAAGTAGTATGATTTTTTCGAAGTTTCCCACTTTCTGGTATCTGGGGACAGATATTGCATGGTTTTCATATGCAGATCCAAAATCATGTGAGAGTCAATGAGAATGTGTTTCAGCCAAGAACTTGAGTACTATTATAGCCTCCATTTTAGCACTAAAATGAAATCATATGGATTAAACATGCACTTGTACAAAATGTAGTATTTTTATTAACCACTGTCTATTTGTAAAGCTGCAAGATACTATGGTCCTTTAACAATTTCCTACCATTAAGCTATGAGTGTGCTGAATGAATAATGCTTCACTATTACTTCAACAAGAAGTCAAAAGAAATCAGCTCAATTCGGCATAAACATGAGCTGGCAATGGTCAATCAAGCGCTGTCTCAGTACATATTAGCCTCCAGACGTGATCTTTAGAATCCCACAGGGAATTACATCATATTAGTGTATAGAATGCTCAATTCATACAGAAAATACAATTTACAACAAAACATGTCTTTTTCATTGACTAACTTCCTCAAACAATTAATGGAATTCTTGCATGAAAATACAATTTACAGATACAGTTTGACCTGAAAAGTATCAATTTTAATAGTAAAGGCCGGAGACAATTTCTCAAAATTAAATAAAAGTTTAGTCTAGGATTAAAAGCACAAATTGCAAGACAAACACAAATACCATTTACAGTATACTACACAGTTCTACGCGTGTTGGGTGTTCTAGTGACTTCGTCCCTCTTGTTTTTCTGTCTTCCCGCACTTATTATTTTTCTGTTACCCACTTAGGACCATTGTGTATCCTCTCTCTAGCACTCTCAACATGAGCCTGCAGAACACTCATAGTGGAATCACTTCCAAGTTTGCAGTAAATGGCATCTAGTGTATGTAAAAGTGCCAAGACTTTTTTATTTTTATTTTTTTAATTTTTATTTTTTATAATTTCGTCGTTGCCAATTATTTTTTATTATTTTCTCCCCAATTTGAAAATGGCCAATTATTTTTAGGCTCAGCTCACCGCTACCACCTCTGCGCTGAGTCGGGAGGGCGAAGACAAACACACTCTGTCCTCCGAAGCGTGTGCCGTCAGCCGACCGCTTTTTTTCACACTGCGGACTCACCATGCAGCCACCCAAGAGCTACAGCGTCGGAGGACAACGCAGCTCTCGGGAAGCTTACAGGCAAGCCCGCAGGTGCCCGGCCAGACTACAGGGGTCGCTGGTGCGCGGTGAGCTGAGGACACCCTGGCCGACCTAACCCTCCCTCCCCCCCGGGTGGCGCGCGGTCAATTGGCGCCGCCCCTGGAAGCTCCCGTCCTCGGTCGGCAAAGGAATAGCCTGGACTCGAACTCGCGACGTCCAGACTATAGCGAGCATCCTGCGCTCCACGTGGAGCTCCTTTACTGGATGCGCCACTCGGGAGCCAAAGTGCCAAGACTTTAAAATAACTGATTTGCATTACACCATATTTCAACTTATGCCATTTAACATAATTTATATTCAGTTTTAAGTAGCCTATATATAAACATCCATAGTATACTTACAACTTTAAATGGCAACATCACCTTTAAAAAGTAGATATTTAGGCTTTAAAAAATAAAATGTTTAAATACAGTAGCCTACAATAGTTACAGTCTTGTGAAGGTACTGTCTATTTTAAATCTGTTCTTCAGATTCCTATTGAAGGTGCTGTATATGATAACATTAGCATTTCACATCAACATTTTTGCGCATAATCTAGAACCCTGTTGTTGATCTTAATCTAGTTGCATTTAAATGAACACTAATCTAAGACTTTGTTGCCTATTCTTGAACACACGTGTCTGAAGGTAGTCCTAAAACACATTTAAATGACACTAATTATCACATTTTTTTCTTTCTCCATTTGACTACTCCTACCTGAGAAGTCTCTTTTCTCGGTAAATGAGTCACTTTAGAGCAAGTGCAATTTCAGGAAAAAAAAACAAAAACTAAAAAAACGAAATAGCAGGGAGCTGATGCATTAACATCACAGGAATCCAGTTAGCATGAAATTGCTTAAACAACAGCTCTGGTTTTTCCACTCAAGATGTCAAGTTAACTTTCTAACTTAGCGTATATGTAAACGTAATATTGTTTAAAGTTTCATTAAAAGTCATCTTATTTTTTATTAATAATAACTGCACAATTCTCCTATTAAAAAGAGAAAACTAGAACACTAATGAAACAAAAAAACTTAGCCAGTAGGCCTTTATCATGAAATTTTGGAAGGGCCCTACTGCTTCTGATTCCTCTGCTTTCTTCAGGGAAACTTCCCAATGAAGGTCTACAGGCAGAACAATTGTTTCTACAGTATCCCTTTTTGTCCATTATAAAAAATGGGAAAATAACATACATCAGTGAGAACCTTTTTTTTTTTTTAATATTAAAATCACATCATGGCTGTCAGCTTAAGATCTCAGCACCAAACTATGCTGCCCCTAAGGAAATAGCTGGTTCACTTCTGCAACAGGAGAGTATCAAAGCACAACCACAATCAGACGGTTACCATTGGAAGGAAAAATGCCTCTAGAGGGCACTTTGTCTCTATACAGCATGCAGGCTCCACACAACGTTCTCTCAATCCTTTCTGCATGCTGATAATGTAAATAAATGTCAGTGTTTCCAGCAAGTTTAATCTTTTGTATTTGGAATTTAAAGTCAAGCATACCAAATCAAAGCTCAAGGCCTTAATGTTAAGCACTGAACAACATAATCTCCTTCAATAAAAAAAGGCATAGGGATTGCTACTGTACCGTAATGCTTCTGCTTTTGAAAAACAAAACTAAAAAAATCTTACTTCTGATTTTTCAAACTGTTATTAACACGGTACAGATTCTGCATATTCAAGGATATTATAGAAGACTAATGTGTACCAAATAAAATTAGCACAGTTTCAATAAGCCATTTTGACATCACTTTCACATTACACAGATATCTCTGTCTAAGAAAACAGACCAAGCATACAGGATTACTTTGTGGGATTTAGCCTAAACATGGGCACAAACAACAGATAGAGATATAGATTGTTTAAATGTATTAAAACTATTAATCAGAGTTTTTGTGAACAAAAACAAAGTATCCCCGGGGGCATAGTCTTTAAAGGTAGGTATGAAATTTTAAGACAATATATTAATTAACGAAGAAAGTATCGTTGCCAAGGGAAGATAAATATGACAATGGAAACTTTACTGCTTGTTATTCATGTAAAGGTACCTTCCCTTCAGGACAAGGAATTATGTTAAAAGTCTAATTTAAAATACTTTATTTAAACTAAATTATTTTGTACCAGCAAATGGTAGATTAATTACACTAGTAGTTTTACAAGACTGTAGGCACTGAATTATAATGTTTCCCAGTATTTTGCTATTATGCATAGCCTATCAAATACAACACAGTTTAATTTTCATGCAAAAAAAAATTAGCTGTAACTGCCAACAGATGGTGGTATCCAGTACATTTTCCCCCTCACCTCAAGTAGTAAAAGTGATTTATAACTGTGTGTTATTATTTATCATTATTCATATTCTGTCAGTAGCGCACTGGAGGGTAATAGAAATGCCAGCATGCTCACTGATTTACTTAGTAAAAATTTTATCCCAAGGTTCAGGTCAGATGACTGGAGTTTGTAAGTGTTACAAGATTCATGCATTATGTAGAGAAAGCTGACATGACCTTGAGCCATCACTGCCTGACTATATATTATGCCAGGTATGACCTTCGAGAGGCCTAAAGATACAGTTGATGTATTTTACTGTGTTTCCCACCATATTACTGACATTTTACATTAGATTAACTCATTTTATATAGCTAGACATTCTTTGTCCTTTAACCCTCATAAGGTAACCTGGGGTCCATTCAGATCCCACAGTGCTTTAGTATCAGTTATTATGTGGATCAGTGACTTGATTTTTGTGTCCTTTTAGACAGTTGTCAGGCACCCATCCTGTTACACTATGCAAAGGATAATTCTAGTCCAGGTAGCCTGGTTGAATTTCCTAAATAGTTTTAGGTTTGGGGTCTGTATGGACCCCAGGCGTAGTGTATCGGCAGGCCCGACCTTCCCGTGTGAATATCTCAGGCATTGTAATAGCTAGCTTCCTGATTCAAGGTACAGATTTGGAGCTTTCCAATGATGTATTGTATGTCCTGAACACACATTCTTAAGCGAAACTAAAGCAAACCGAAACTAAGGCTTGAGTCATGAGACATGAGTCAGCTCCTAAGTTTCGTTTGTTGCCTATTACTCGGTCGCTTCAAAGATAGCGTTCCGGTTTCAATGTCCCACTGAATATAAAGTGTTTGTGGGTTGCTTTGAGCTCCCTATGAGATATTTGGATACAAACAAGCCCAATATAAATTTGATACGAATCATATGAAAAGTTTGAAATGTGAATGCACTGTACCCGACATCGTAGGAACCTGTTAACCTGTTAATTGCAAGATGATATTTCCTAACTTTTACTTTATTTTCAAGTTACGCATTTTTTCAGTACCAATCAATAATAATGAGAAAGCGTCTTTGAATTGAATTTGACTTATCTGAGCACTTTATGTAGGCTTTTGTCTTTGCTGATCATAGCTGGGCATGAGGCTTTTTAAACTGTGTATGCCTTTATTGCCTTGTACCATACAACAGAAATCACATGCGAGTGATAATAAGCTGTTAATGATCATTTTAATTAACATTCAAACATCCGTGGGAACAAAGAACACAAAATGATGCGATATGGATCACAGACATAAAAAATGCTTCATTCCCAGGCAGTAAAGTACAAAAGCATTAGCAAGTGCATAATATAACATCCACTGAGGTTAATGGGTCAGTTTGTAAAATGTCCCAAACAAATGCCAACCTCGCGGGGCCCCAATTCTGCTGGGGGCCCTACGCTATAGTGTAATTTGCATATAGGTTAATCTAGCCCTGGGTGGAGGAAGTAAAAAATGTATGCACACAGTGTGGCCCTAAATGGTTGAGCTTTGGTCTCGTTCATTAAGAGGAATACCATATACCATATCGGGTTGAATCACGGTGTATTTGTAATTTAATCATTTTGTAGGGCTCTCAGCATTTGAAATAATTACAAAAGGTTGAAATCAGCCCATTTGCCATCACATGAAATTCTTTATGAGTGCTGTATATGAGAGTTTATCAAAAATGTTAGATCAAATGTACAATAGATCTTCTGCAATAGGTTTATTTTCCCTGCAGCAATGAACCTATTAATACAAGGTTTTACTGTGTTTTTGTTTCTGGTGTGTAGGGAATTGTTTGGCCCAGCTTCCAGATTTTAGCAGTGAAAGGAAAAAATCAATAACTTCAGTGTTAGCAAAGCTACAGCAACCTTTAAAATATCAAGACAAATCCATTTGTTTCATAAATGTCTTCATTTCCAAATGTCATTGTTTAGCAATCTAAGCTGTCAGTGTCATTTTATAAAACTTTTCTCTTAATCATTTCTGTGTAGCAGGAGCTATCATGTGGCTGCAAAGTAAAGAAAAATTCATGTCCACTCCAGCCGAACATATCTTGCTATTTTGTTTCTGTGCCCAGAAAAATTTAAATACTCTATGGTGAAAAAAGCCCTATTGTATTACGGTGTATAATGAGAAGTAATTACAGAGAAAAATGAAAGCTGCTCCTGCTGTTAGGGGAAATGATAAGGGAATACTGTTCTTTAAAAAAAAAAACCTTCGAGTCCATTTTGATATAATTGGTTCCAGAATTATTTATGACATTAATTGCTGCATTATCGACTGCCTGTCAGCTCTTCTGGCAGTCAGTCCATCTTTCTTACCATGGAAAGCTAGCTCAGCCCAAAGTAGAGTGACAAGCTAATTATACCCATCTCCCCCTCAATGACAAATGTTGCTCATCTGAAACCTTCCCGGAAATAGGCTCTTTCTTCTCCCTTCCTCCTAAGTCAGCTTCAGCTGATATCTTCAGGTACAGAGCTCCTATATGGGCTCTGAATGCTGGGGGTGATTAGTTCACAATCTCGCTTCATCCTCAAACTGAGTCAGCTAGTCCTATCAGTGTGTACGTCACTCACTGATATGGGGCTGGTTTTTCAGCGGATTTGCATTGGGTCATGTCTGTCACTCAAACTGTGAAGCCTAATAATTGATGACTGTGAATGAGCCCTGACTTTCTTGAGTCCCAGTGACAAACGTTCATCCTTTGCTTCACATTTTGATGAATTTAGAGCTTGTGAAAGGTGAAGAATATCACACTGTAGTGATGAAGCCCTCCATCTTTTCCAAAACAGAAGGCTGAGTGCAGTTCTAGACAGCTTAAACAGTAGAAGGATTACTGTATTCTGGAGTTTAAAAGGTCTGAAAGAAAAATACAGTACATGTGTGGTCTGTTTGTTTTAAAATTCCACTATAAAAGCCTTGATAAATACTGTTATGGCCCTCTGATTTTAAAACAGCTACCATTACTTTAATTGGTTACTATTGTTCTGTCATTAAATATATATTTTATATTTAATAAACATGTTGGCTTATTTCCTTGTCCCAGGTTTGAGTATACGTATAAATAATATTATACTTTCTAAATCATACTCAATATTGTAGAAATTAAAACTTACTTGGTGACAATGTTTACACAGTTTCAATACTGGTACACTAAGTCCCTGATGAAACAGCATGCTTTATATTTGTAAAGTGCTTCCCTTGAATCATATCAAGTAAAAAACGATGGATTGAAGAAGGGAAATGCCTCCAGGTTGCTTTTTTGGTTCATACCTTAATTATTCTACATGGTTTTCTTCTCCCTACTTACACAAATCCATGTCAAACTATTGCTTGTTTTTTCCCCTCAGTTTGTTTTATTTATACTGTACACACACACACACACACACACACACACATATATATATATATATATATATATATATATATATATATATATATATATATATATATATATATATATATATATATATCTTTTCAAGATGTACCATGACAAGGATATTAAGAGACATACACCAAACTCGGCATGTCCCGTAGCCAGCTTCCATGGCTTGGATGCTGTCAACTCCAGCTACATCAGTGGCAGCGCCTGCGACACATGTCAGAAACTTTTAAATGTCTGCTCTTTTCATCAGGATGCCTCTACAGCCCAGCCAGGGGAGACATGACATTTTGTGTTTGGGGGGGGGGCACGACTTGTTGTGGCTCTCTCTTCCTGCCTCCTCCAACTGTCAGTCCGAGTTACTCCAAACATATCAACACAGAGACAAATAAACCTTGTCATTTAGAAATGTTGGCACTAGTGACCATGCTCAAAAACAGCATGTCAGTAAGAATATGGGCACATTTTCTCATAGGATGATGCGCCACACAAAACATAGTGCTGTGCCCCCTTCTGAAGATTGATGAGCACAACTCATCTACTGTACACATGGTTTCCTTCACATTCATAGCCCTCTGCAATTTAATTGAAATAATTTGGCATATAAAAAGACCTGGTAGGGTATAATGATGCAGGAGTGTAAATACATGGCAAAATTAACATTTTGACAACAAAAACACTGTTAGAAGCATAAAGCTCTGTTCCTCTGGATATGCATTGGATCACCTCGGTGTAAAACAGTGTTTGACCTAACTGAGGTTAGATGCTTTTATGTACTATTGTGTAATTACATATCTGTTTCTAATACTGAAGTTCCTCAAAATTCCTATTCTCATTGTAAGTATTCTCATTAGAATTCTCCTTCAAAAGTTTTTAGTAAACATTGCTTAAAGAACCCACCTTTGTTGCAAGGCACGCTTATAGGCAGGGTCATGGTGCAAGCACACTATGCAATATGACCACCTTTGGGCAGAGGACAATGTTGTATCTCTACATAAATATTTACCTGTTTGAATGCAGTTTCCTTGCATCTTGTTAACCTTTAGCTAACAATGTGTTAATACAAAAACAAAGACCTGACAGTACATCTGTCAAATATTATATGGCCTTCACATTTATTGACAAATTTCAAGAAACAATCACTAACAACTTCTAAAATGATCGTAGCAATATACCAATATACCTGCTATACTTGTGGCGCCAGCTCACCAGTAGGCAACTGGACATTGAGCAACAGTATGTAATCAATATCTTCAGAAATTGTCCCACAGTTGTATAACACTATGCATGTTTCAACTAAGGTAATATTGCAGAGCTACCAACATCCATTATTGCTATTATTATTATTATTATTTGTACAACCCATTTATGTTATTTGTGCAACAGCTAAACGTTTTTATTTGTTTTTAATTTAAAAACACTTAATGCAATATGAGTATGTGTGCATGTGTGTGTGAGTGTGTGTGTGTATATATATATGATTTCCGTTACATAAGAGTAGGTGTTAAAACGTCATGCTGATACTGGACTCAGCTCTTGCCAAGATAAGCACCAACTAAGACATAGCTTTTTTTTACTGTAAACTAATGTGATCCATCTGCGTTTCCTTCCATCTGATGATGTAGATATCCTTCTGCCTGGTGTTGATGGCTTAAGTGCAATGCTGGCTCCAGGGATCAGCCTCTTTTGCCTCCCAGCACACACAACAGCTGCAATGCTGACTCCAGGGATCAATCACAGTGCGACCTCCCTAGCGCATCAGCATGACAACCGCCTGGACTGAGCTGAGTAGTGTACTTCTCTGGGGTCTTCAATTGTGTACCTTCCATCCTTGGTGTTTCGTCAACTAGCCCACAACACCTCAAGAGGGCTCGACAGTGATTCTGACGTCCCAGCATCGCCACCCTCCGTCCCCCACTCAGCTAACCCCATCTTACTTACCTTCCTTTACATCAACATTTTTTTTTTTCTACTGATATTCAAGTCCCCAACCAGAATCTTTTCGTCTCAACCAGAGCCAGTTGCTGCTCCTACTTGCTGCTTCAGATAAGTTCTTCACTATGCGTTGCAACTCTTGACCACTGAATCCGATGTCTCTGAGAAACCGGGTTGTGAAGTGTGCCACAAATCCTTGTCAACCCACCTCCACTGGGTAAACCTGGACTCTCCATCCTCGCTGTTATGCTTCAGCAGGTAGTTGAGCGTACCAAAGTTTCTTCCTTTCATACGCCTCATCCACAGCATCCTCCCATGGCACTGTTAAATCTACCAGGTGAACAAGGTGTGCTGATCCAGACCACAAGACAATATCAGGTCGAAGGTTAGTGATGGCAATCCCAGGTGGGAAAATAAGCCGTTGTCCAACATCTGCCACCATTTTCCAGTCTCAAGCAGCTTCCAGTTGTCCTTGACAAGTTTTAGCTTTTCTTGAAGATTGCTCCCCTGCTTGGAGGAATGTTGTTCTTTGTGTGTCACATCTTGCTGGCATTTGTAGCAACCTGTTGGTCATGCTGCGCTTGTCTTCCAATGCTAAGGCCAAACATCGCAGTACCTGGTCCTGACACCAAGTAAACCGTCCTTGGCTAAGACCCACCTTACACCCTGTCAACATGTGTCAATGGCGATGAACACAAAGGACACCACAGATCCTCTCCTACCCATAGATTAAGGTTCTGTGGTGATGAGAGAACGGATCCTGCTCTGTTCCATTGTCCATAGGTCTCGTTAGCTGATCTTGCGTGGTTCCACACTCTGCCATCTCGTCCATTCTCCCTGCTTGGCGTGGGAATAGCCTGGACGCACCTCATCTTCTCCTCCTGTTTTTGCAGTTTGTTTCCAAAATACACAACACATACGTGTTACATGTGTCGCCTTTGCTGTTAAAATATGCTTTTGCGATCCATTAAGAAAAATTACTGAATGCTAATTTATGCACAAAATAGCAAATACAAACAAAATCAAACACGACTAACATTTCATGTCAGAAACATGAGTCTTATGAGTAATTAACGTTTCTGTGTCATTTATAGACTTTTCAACGAGCCAAGCCGAGCCCACCACAGCGCGAAACCGTGTTGTGAAAAAATAAAATAGAAACTTCTTATTTGTTTTTCACATGTTGCTGAATGCAAATACAAACTGAATAATTTAATTTAATATTATTAAAGTTAGATTAACTACTACTGGTACTAATAATAATAACTTTAAAAAGTTTTTTGAAAAATGTCAGTAAACACTTCAGAAAAATAGATTCAAAGTAGGCCTATTAAAAACAAAATCTAAATGTAACATATGTAAAGATATTTCTTTACAACTTGTTTTTATATGCAATGTTATGGTATTTTTTAAAAATGACCATATTGAATGTGATTTTCAGATACTTTGCACATTTCCAATATATGTATCTTTTTTTCTGCTAAGGACTGGTTTATAAAGGAACCACAAAATAATATGCACAATTACTGATAACTTTATTCATTAGAAAAAATATATGTAATACAATTAATGAAACAGCAGTAGATCTTGCAGTTAACACACTAAGTTTTTTTGTCGCTGTTTTAAATACCTGTCAGCATTAAAAAATGTAGCATATTTATTTAGCAGACACATTTATCCAAGGCGACTTACAGAGTCTAGGGTTTGTGAACTGTGCATCAGCTGCAGAATCACTTACAATTACGTCTCACCCGAAAGACAGAGCACAAGGAGGTTAAGTGACTTGCTCAGGGTCACACGAGTCAGTGGCTGAGAAGGGATTTGAACCAGGAACCTCCTGGCTACAAGCCCTTTTCTTTAACCACTGGACCACACAGCCTCCTTTAAAGGAGAAATATTTTATATATATATATATAAAAAAAAAAAAAAAGTGCCAAAGCAGCAGATTCCAGAAGTCGCCGAATTCAACATATCGGCGCTGGCTGTTGCTGGTCGGTGCTATAGTTGACAATCATGTCTTTGGCAAACATAATAATCAGTGCAGGCGTGTCTTAATCGTTGGTCTTTCATCAACAGATAACTTTCATTATTGTTTTTACTGAAACTTTTGAAATGTTCTGTACAGTACCGTTTTATATTAAATCTGCTTTCTCCAGTGAATATTGTTATGTTACATTATATTATTAAACAACACTAAGATAATATCAACAACGTATTTGTTTTAAAATTGTTTACATGACTCCAAAAAGGATGCGGTCAATTCATGCACAGTTTATTAATGCTGACATCTGTGTGTGAGGTTGCATATTTGGTCTTGGCGTTAGACCAGAGCATTTAATACTTAGTCTTAATTTAAGTGGAACTATAACAAACATTGTTATAAAAAAGAGAAGAAAACAAACAAACAAACAAACAAACAAAAAACAACAACAAATAATGGACCTTTTGGAGTTTTGCATTCTTGCTTTCTTTTTCAAATATAATAAACTTAACAGGCAATGTTGTGAAATAGTCTTGGCCTGTAATATGCTGTAGAAACAAAAATGAGATTCAATATTACAGGGGTAGGTTTGGGGCAATTAAAAAATATGTAAGCCAGTCCATTATTAATACATTATTATTGTAAGAGGCCCCTTTGAAATGTTGCTTTAAATGTCACTGGCAACAGACATAGTGTCTCTATGTGAAACATATGCATTCTCATGTTTTTTAATGTTATAGTCACAATGTATTATCCCTTCTTTGAGAACATGTGCATATATGTAGAATTTAATGCAACCCTCAAATATGTATGTTTGCTTTAGAATGCCTGTGTGTCTTATTAGTTCCCTGTAACTTGCTATCCCATATGCCAAGTATAATCTGCATGATTTTTCATAGCAGCATTGCAATATGGCCACCAGATTATATAAAGTGTATTCTGGCCAGGTTAAGCTTTTGTTCCAGTGAAATATTTGCAGAAGAACTAACTCTCATACACAATTACGGGCTGTTTGCTGCTAGATTCGAAGCATTTGTTATTATTAATACAGTGTAAGACATCTTGAGGTAATTTGCTATACTAGTGTATAATGTAAATGTTAAAGCATTAGGAATGTATCAAAGATCCTCATAAGCACTGCTTAAGGATTGCTTTAATTTGTTATAACGAATATCAAAACAGTTTCCTCATGACATAAAATCCATAAGCAACATTTAATAGAATTATGAAATAGACATATTATAAAATATAGGTGGGCACCAAGTTACAAAACTTGATTTACAAGGAGGCAGACGGGTGAATCAATGATTTATCCAGTGTGTTAAATGCCAGAGAAATATGAATTATTTAATAAGTGATTGGTGAAGTCAGGAATGCAATGAAATTGTTGTGTCCAAGAACAACATATTCCAATGGTATCCACATATTAACCCACTTTATCAGTTCCTTTTTCAATTCGAAGACGACCAACAACCATACTTTTGGGATATGCCTGCCACAGGTCAGGTATTTACTGAGCATTTTATGTCAAAGCTGCCGATAGGCCCCTCCATGGAGTGACGTCCTCGGTCCCACCTACTGAGGGAATAAGTAGTCACTCCGCGGAGATCATGTTTTCTTTTGCTTCTCACAGGTAAGTAAGGTAGGTATACTGATGGAGTCTTTAAAAGAGCTCTCATCGAATTTTCTGGAGTTCCGTTGCAATTTATTGCTGGAAGTTGGCTCGCCAGTTCCGTGGAATCAGAAACTCAGCTTCTGAATAGTGAGCTAAAACGCTTTCATTTAAAAAAACAACAAAAAAGAGATGTAATCCTCCAGCAAGACCCGGCTCCACCATGCCTGCTGTTGAGTCAACTACTCTGGGTAAGCTCGGCACGCCCACTCACTTGCGTGTGGCCTAAAGCCTATCCCTTCAGCTTCTGCTGTGTTGATTGTGTTTTCTGTACTGCCTTTGCAGTATAAAAAAATAAATAATTGTGCTTCCTCCACTGGGCCTTCCTGGTATTCCCATATTTTTTGGAGGAGGTACGATCCTCTTGGCACCGACCGGCTTTGGTGCCACGTGTCTTAAAGCAGGCAGTCCCGCTGGCCTCCTTGGAAGGTGTGGGAGCACTGGGTTTAGCGGAGTCTGACCAGATCTTCATAAGTCATGGTGAAAGGACCCTAGGTTAAGCCCTCTCGAAGCAGCAACTGTCCCACTGGATTGTGGACAGTCTCGACTGCATATACTACTGCCGTCCTAACCCCACCAGAGGAGATGTTAAGTCATGGGCCCTCTTTAAAGGACTTTCATTGACAGATATTTGTATTGTGGCTAGCTGGGCTACTCCACATACATTTATCAGGTTCTATCGACTTAATGTGGTAGATCCCTCTATGCCTTCACTAGGCACAAGGGTCCTTGGGGTTGCACGCTCGCACCACCAACATTAGTTTAGAGGTAGTGAGACGTCCTTCGCCTGCTGTCTCCACTCACGCTCCCTCGCGATGGCTTTGATGTACTTTCCCAAAAGTATGGTTGGTGGTTGTCGTCGAATTGAAAGGGAACGATAGGTTACGGATGTAACCCCGGTTCCCTGAAAGAGAAGATGACCAACAAACCTTGCAAGGTCACATCACTTGTGTTCGTACTTTAGATGCAAAAGAGAACGTGATCTCCGCGGAGTGACTGCTTATTCCCTCGGTAGGCAGGACTGAGCACGTCACGCCCTGGAGGGGCCTATCGGAAGCTTTGACATAAAATACCTGACTGTGGCAGACATATTCCAAAAGTATGGCTGTTGGTCATCTTCAAATTAAAAGGGAACCAGGGTTACATCCGTTTTGCCCATCAAGTGAGCATACACTATATTTATCACTTTAATCACAATAATTTAGTCTCAGTATGTCACATATTGGAAAAACACGCCCCCTACACAGTCAGCATATAATGAGATCCTCGCCAGAATATTGTTAGAATTGATTTTTTAAAGAAGTCAGTTCAACCATTTTGTGAGGTAAAAAGATTTTGTAGACACTAAAATAAAACTAAAAACATAACAATGGCCACTAGCTAGATGTATTTAAATGGATCACATTTTTATATCAGGAATACACATCAAATTAAATCAGGGTGTCTGGGTTTACTATACTACACAGGTACAGGAAGTGGCTATTTATCAGTGAGGGCCTGAAGCAAGAGTTCTGTTTTGTAGATTTCCCTTTCTACTGAAAAGCCTTAGCCAAATTTAAGCGGTCGTCAGCAGTAAGTTTTAGGAAGTGTAACACTATTGAAATTCTGAAATACTGTGTGGACCCTGTTGCCTATGGCATATGAAAATAGCTGAAATTATAAAAGCACTACAAATGTTATTGAAATGAATTACACCTTATCTAAAAGTTATTTATCAAAGTAAATAGTTTGCTTTAAAAAAAAAAGTAATGGTAATAAAAAAAAAAAAAAACTCGTGAGTTTTGGTGATTTTGATAGCTATCGTTATGAGTTATGATAGTTGGCTTCCAGTGTGTCATGAATATCAAACTTTATTAAATTAATCAAAACAGATTATATATATATATATATATTATATATATATTATATATATATATAAATTATTTAATAAATGTGTAAGAGCTTTAGGAATATGGCCCCGGATAACAGTGTTTGGTCTACTCCAATTGTTCTTTATAATTTAAACAAATGTGTCATTATACAAATAATATTTATTTAGTGCAGTAGCAGATATTCATTAAATGGTGGATAGAGTCCAGACGAAAGAAGCTCCCTTGGAAACAGAGTCATGGCTTAATACAAATCTGTTAAAAGTCACATATCACATGGTTCTGTCAAAGCTATTCAATTGCAAAGCCTACATGTGTACATGTATGTAGCTCTACCCCAGAGACTGAGTGTCACGTGCCCTTAAATAAAATGCAGTTGTCCAAGAAAGGGTTAAGAATTTAGTGTTTCTGAAAATGCCATAAGAATATGATTATTTGAGCATTGTCACCTTTAAAAACAAGAATCTTTATTTCCTCCCAACATCCCAAAACTTTGTTTAATTGCAGAACAGATATCAGATATAGAATGAGTGACATGATTAAGCAGTGCCATTACATGTATATAAAAGAGAATATAAGTAAATGACTCGGTAATTACAAAAAACCTTAGTAATTGTTAAAATTAAATGAGCCCAGGAGTTAGCTCACATCCAAAGACTATAATGTTTCATAAAGACACAATATTATTTGAACCTTTTTAAAAATAATTATAAAAATGACATTCAACACATTAAGGATTCTACCAAAGATTGACAGAAAATAGCTGCGGATCTCTTAAAGAAAACACTATAGATTATCATGTATACAAACCTGGAGAATGGATTATGGTTTTACTTTACTTACTCTAATAATACATTTGGGACTTCCAATTAAGCAACAGAACATTGTACGAGATAGAAACAGAATGCAGTCTGCTTGAAGTGGACTAAACCACTGGTACGCTGTAATTGACCCCACATGTTTAACAATATGGAAAGCAGTCTCTCTCTGGAACTGTGTCATGTTTTCTTTGGATATAAAAACAAAATAAAAATAAACAATGTCATAAAATGTAATTCACTTTAATCAAATGTATGTTTATTTTGTGTGTGTGTGTGTGGGGGGGGGCAACATATCATTAATTAAATACTGCAAATGTATTTATATTGCAGTGTTTGTTTGGTTTTTGCCAAGATCTTTTCATTTCACAGTAAGCTGCCTTTGTAATAAACTTTTACTTTCAAGAAGCTCATCATCAGTGTGGTTTGCGCATGCTCAGTGCGGCCTCAGGTGTGACCTTTGCCCTTCCATGAGCAGCAGGTTGAACCAGGCAATCCATCATGAAGCGCATCTTGTCAGGCCAGGGACTTGGCTGCAGCTGTCTGTCACTCTGGTGGAAGGGGCCTGCTTAAAGGCAATCATGTCAATCGCGATGTGATTGCTCAGACTAAGATAGAAGGATGGTCTTGACAAGACTAGCAAAGTCAGCAGAAGGCACTAGAGGGCTGTATTTGGTTGTTTAAAATGTAGAGGTGATATGTGCTTTGTCTTTTTTTTAACAGTTGAAGCAAAAATGAGTAGTTGGCGATCAGAGCTGCTCATCGCGAATGAATCGGTTGCCTTCTGAATTCTTTCCATAGTAGACATACCGACATTTGGCAAATACACCTGAAAAAAAAAAAAAATGCAATTTAAAAATATTACATATTATAAATATGGTGGAAATGATAATTATGGCAACTGGTTTCAGTGGAGGAGGGGTTCTGTTAATTAAAACTGTATTTGATGTATGGATATCTTGTAAGACAAATAACATACTGTAGTGGGTCTCTCATTTTTATTTACTTTTTGTATAAAAACAGAAGTGAAGAGGCACAGAGGAAAGTGCCTGAGCCAATAATAAAGCTCTATTAATGCCACAGAATCAGTGATGGTAAGAGAAGGATTTTTGTCAGAGGAGACCATATCATATTTGTAATATGAAATAGTCTTCCACATTACAATTTAAAAAAAGAAATACAATCAAATGCATACTTTCAAAATGGAAGACATTTAAAGACGGCCGACGGCAAACGTTTTAAAAAAGAAATACAAAGAACATTAAGCCAATGGCGGTCAGGATCTTCTAGGAGGCGAAAGAAAACCAAACAGGAAGACAGGATCACCTAGAAGATTATATTTGAATATGATTCCAGATCTGTCAAAAGACAGAGTTGGTTCAGTTATGGTCTAGGGCTGTTTTTTGAATCTGAGAGAGTTAGAGATCTGGTCAAGATAACAAGGCGAAAACACTGGACAGGAATTTCAGTTACAGAGGGTTAATGATACAAGACTCAATATGCATTATCTAGAAAAGAATGACACAGATGCGGATCTGACAGAGATGACATGGCATCAACAAAAAACAGATACCAAAAATCAAGGCAAACTAAAGACTCTTTGTACCATACTGCAAATTAGATATTTAAATCCAGATGCTGAAGGTACAATGTAAGGAAGGTGGTTCTAATTTAGTGTATAGAATTTAAGAGTAAATACTGTAAGACAACTTACCAGTATATACAGTATAATATATGAAATTTACCACATGTGTATAGATCTCCTTTGTTCACTGATATGAAGTCATTTTCTATCAGCCTACTAATTTGATGCAAATGCTCCCTGTGAAGAACTCACATTTTATGGGGAATATGTTCATGGGAGTAAACTCATTGTGTGTTCAAATTCCCAATGGTAGCAAGGCATGCAAAGATAAAAGTGAAAATGTTGTTTAAACTTTGCACTTTACAAAATAAATTGTCAGATGGTATAAAACGCTAATTTATCATTGTTTTTTATCCACTACTAGAACTTGTTCACTCTTTCTATACAATTGGCTTACTTTTGTCCTTAATAAATACAATTATCATGCGCCAATAAAAATATCATAATCATAAGTGTTCGACTGTATTTTAAACAGTATTTATTAATTACTGTAATATAAATGTTATTTTATAAATGTATGGATTGTAGGAATCATGTAAAATATATATGTGATTACGACAAAACTCAGGCATATGCCAAATCTGTAACCAGAATGCAGTATATTTCCATCTATAATCTGATAACAAAACCTCTCTAACACTTGAATAAAATGACACTTCACCTTGAGGCTAATGCCAAAAAATGTAAATGTGGAACTGCAAGATTAAAATCCATTAGCATGCAAATCTGTGGTCTTTAGATGGTAGTTGCATGCACACAAGCAACTGGCCTAGGGCAAGCAGAATCTACCAGTAGCTCCTACTTTCATTAATGCAGTACAAATAATAAGAACTAAACTGCACAACTCATTCAAATCAGCATAATTAATGACCAGATGCCAACTCAGTGACTAAGAAATGTAGATTTTTTTTTTTTAGAGATGAAAAAAGAATAATCCTGATTAGCTTTAAATTGATGTTAAAACTGGAGACAAAAAATGCAAATATGTAGAAGCAAATTTTATTTTAGTTTAACATGCAAATTCTACAACTTTGCAGTATGTGTCAATTTTGGACTGAGAATCAAAAGGTCTAATTATAGCCATTTAAAGAATGAATAAGCAATGGCATAGAAAAAAATTCTAACAGAGTGAAATGTTCTGTAACTCTCAATTCTCATCTATCTTAGAAAGCATGTAAATAAAAGCAGCCAACATATATTACATGTTTAATAGGGAGGAAAACAATTTTATTAAAGCCAAAACCAAAAAAGCTGAATCTAAGCCTTTTGATTTATAAGATTTAATTGACTAGGAATGCATTGTAAAGAAAGCTTCATTGTTAGCATTGACAAAAGTCTTAATTGCTATCTGTTTTGGTTTTTGAAGGGCTAGAAGCAAGACTGTTATGAAACATCCTAGTGAGAGAAAAGTGCCACTTGATGAATACAGGAGACTGCAGCTAGGTGTCAGCGCTTAGTAAATGAGGCAAGGACAAGTGGTATTAATATTGTCAATGATCTCTCGACAGGAAAACAGATACCGCATTCACAGTCAGTTTTAAATAGACATCAAGTGCATTAATGACAAAAAAGGGCAGACTTCAAACAAAGAGGCTGAGTGATGTGTTGCTGAGTACAGCTCAGAGCTAGCAATAATGTGATCTGAAAAGACATTGTCAGGGCTAGAAAGACAGGCCCAGAATTGTACATAGTGACAGAAAACAGAGATGAGGACAGAGATACTGGTGCCATATTAGTGCCAAGCATATTCTAACACTGTCTTCAATGCTAACTCAACCTGACATCAACTCCTATCGCTTCAAAGTATTCTCCCCTGCATCTGCAGCCAGTTTTCTCCCAAGATGTCATTACAAACTCAAGTCTTATAAAATAAGTTACTGGCAGGCCTGTTCTGTCAGGGAGGAATTGGGCACAGAGGCCTGGGGATAACCTCAGTCAATCTAAATTTGGACTTTGTATTAGAAGAGCTCTCATTTTTCCTGATCTCAGCTACTTGAGGTGATCCAAACACTGAAGTGTGAGGAGCTGTCACCCTGTATACAATCTCGAACAAAAAGACGCCCGTGTTACTGTATGTTCTGCACAGACGTTGGACACTCTGGCAGTGGGAAATTACTTCCAGCTGCTGTTGCTCGCCGGGGGATAAAGGTGCTCAGGCTGAAGTCAGCTGAACATTTCAAAATCCTGCCGTCTGAAATGGTTTAATTTGAAGAACATTTGGCTCCGCTGAGATTACCTACCAAGATATATAGCTAAGATTCAATTGCCATGTCATCATCAAACAGGCCTTAAAGTACAGCTCAAAGGACTGTGCACATATTTGCTCTCAACAGAAAAATGACTCACAGAGGAACATCTGGTAGATATATTAAACACAATTTATACACATGTGCACACACATATTATACTGTATATAAGGCTGTAGAATTGACCAGCATAAAAACTGCAGAAGGGTGATCAATAACGATCACAGTGATGTCTTTGTTTCGGTGAGGATAACAATAAGCTTGTAAAAATCATAGGTTCAACAAAAAACACACATGGATATACATTGTACGTGTAGAGAGTCAAGAAATATCAGTGGTTCTGAAGATATAGCCCTCATTAGTTCAATATATCAGAGGTCAGAACTCAAATAAACGTCGGTCATCTAGATGAAACCCTTAATTAAGGATTGACCATACCAAGTTTCATCACAACTGGATTCACTTAAACCTAAAATATAGCTACAAATGTAAAGTTTTTTTGTTTGTTTTTTTAAACTTAAAAATTCACCCTTCTGAAGGCCATTAAATAACATGTTTAATGCCTTCAGGCACAAGAACCGTGGCAGATTAAATAGTGAGGGGGAAAACTCTATGAAGCCCTTTTGTGCTTTTATTATTATTATTATACCAATCAAATATTTATATTCATATCTTCACAAGATCAGAACAATAGTTTCACAGTATTCTTGTAACAAGAAGACAGTGAGTTTTCATCAGACCCTTAATTCCCCACTGGCATATAAAGCTTCTCAGTAAAAGTGTTTTCGGATTATTTGAACATTGACTCCATTTAAGATACAGTAATTGTGTTAGACCGAGAAGAGCCAGGACAGGAAAGTGGGGATGTACATTTCATGGCAACTACCATTTACCAACAAGCACATAAATCTCACCATGATAGTTTCCAACTAGTCATCTGGGAGAGAAAGCTGGAAAACTGTAATGAAGGTGGTATGAATACAAAGATGTGAAGTTTGCATCCCTGGCCAGAGGGACTGAGTGCATGTTCAGTGTAAACTGGCAGCTTAGCTGATACATGATAAAGTGCAGCTTGCTGTAAATACACTCCAGGGCTCCCAGCACAGCTGGAGACGAAAGTTGTAATTTGCAACAACAAAAAAAAAAAAAAGGAAAGAAATGCGTAGCTAGCTCTCTCTCACATAATCTGTTACTGGAAAATTGAGAAGCTTGTTCAAGTCCGTGGGAACAAGCTGATGAGCCGGTACTTCATAATAAACCTTGTGTCAGGGTCCGAGTCATAGAGATCTTTTCAGGCCACAAAGTATATTACTTTATACCAGTCCTGTCTGACATACATTTAAAGCCCTGCGCACATTAAGGAGCCATTAAACTGACAGATTAAAAGTTATCTTGAAGCTAATGTTTCCATTATGTGTATGCTGGCAGTGGAACAATCAACACTCTATTCCTCAGATGTCATACCACCTTTTTTTTATTTTATTTTTTTTAAAATTTTTTTAAGGAGTATATCTTTACCTTCTTGAATGACAGTGACCTGTTCATCTTCAGTTGAAGCCTGATTATATTGAAAAGTCTCTTAAACCTGCACGGACTATTCTGTTGACTAGAGTAGTGCAGTGCTAAAAAGTACAAAAAAGGTCTTCTCTTAAGAATTGTTTACTGTACATACTCCCTTTCAATTGAACACATGTATTATTTATAGTTTTAATTACTGTCCTTCATGGTGTTTATATTTTAGATAAATTATTAACCATCAGCATTTGATTATTTATAGGTACTTACATAACCTCCAACACCAGTTATTCGACAAGCTTGAGGCTAGCACATTGGTTTAGGAAATCATTATATCCTGTGTATCAATGGCATTCTCATTTATATGGCTGCTAGTAAAATGTCCTCTCTACCAGTAAACATTTGCTATTGTGCGAGGTCGAGATTTAATTAACCTCCTTGGATAATACATATTCAGTGGTCACATCTATTTTACTGTACCAAAGTATAATGGCACTGTATATCAGGCTGGATTAATTAAGTCAATGTAAATGTTTGTTTTCAACCTTTTTTTTCTGTGTTCTTACAAAATAAATTCCATAATTCCTACCTACACTTATATTTACTATAGGTCTCAATGTGCAGTTTTGAAAGAAGCACATGTCATAGCAAACATGTATTTTCATATAAAATAAATGACGCAAACTTTGCAGTGCAGTAACTGCTAAATTAATTGTGGCTATTACTAATACACACAACATTTAAAAGAGATGAACAAACATGCAATATGTAGATACTATTTTTGTGCATGGGATGTCCTTCACATTACTGATTAATTTCAGATGAAAACGGAACACATGACATAATATATGTAATACGGAAAAACCATTAGGGATTACAGACCGTTCTGTCATAATTAGCAAACGGGTCATTAATCCTGACTAATTACCTAATTGATAAATACAGTATGCACCTTTTTATTCTGACACTGTCCCTTGCATTTATAGGATATCCTGTTTTATTACATGTCTTATACCTTATTAGATGACATCAAGTTCAAGTACCCATAAATCACAAGGCTGATGCACAAACAGCAGTTACATATCAGTGTGTGCTTCCTTGGCCTTTTTAGCAATAAGACTTAATATTCCCGGTCATTTATTTTATTTATTTTTTCCTGACTGCTGTGAGGACAGGGTTAAGACGCAGTTTGAACATTGAAAAATAGCTGCTGCCGGAGCTAGCAAGGCCTCCTGTTTAACTAGATCTTTCAGGAAAAAACAAATTAATCAACAGCAGGCTGAAGTGGGTTTAATGATTACATTCTGCATACAATCAGCTTTTCCCTTTTCAAGGGCCATCAATATGTCAAGGAAAGACATATCCGAAGGATGTAGCTCTTAGCATCAAGTTTATCTATTCTCTGCAAGGCTCCGCTCCTTACTGGGCTGATACTTTACACTGCCTGTGGTCTAACATTTTCATCAACTCTGCAATCAATCAAGGTAATAATGTTGTGCAAAAAAATCAATTAACAACGCAATTAAACTTCTCAAAGGACTGAAATAATACCTAAAGAGAAGATAGACTTGCTCTGCGCATAACCCAAAGTGAAAGTGAATTATGAGATTAGGCAGTGCCATTATTTTTTAAACAATATATCTTACCCAGTTTGTTTTATCTGTTGCCGGCAACACTATATGATATAGTTACTATTTACTTCTTAAACATGTATATACATTTATGGATTTTCCTCTACTAGAAACCTGTAACCTACAATGAAGGGTTTATTTAAAAATTATTATTTCCCCAGAAACTAAGAAAGTGACCTTCCCTTGAACATAAATCTCAGCATCCTGACCCCCAAACGAGATACACCTGAGAATCAAGAACAATGTCGAGACCAGTAAGGGTTGGGTGGCTGCCACCGAACTTAATTACCACATGTGATTCTGACAGTGAAATACACATCTGTTATTATAAATTTCACATTTTAAAATAAAAACGTAAGCTGCCAGTTCCAATGCAATTATAAACAGCTGTTATTATACCTCAATAGCAATTCATCAAAATCACTGCCCCCTCTCCGCCCTCTTCCCCACCCTTTCATTCTCCTAGGTGATTTCAACCTCCACCTACACTGTTCCCCTGTTGCTTCTGCCCTTCTCCCTCTCACCAACTCGTTTAACCTCCTGCTTCTCCCCCCCCAATCTGGTAATACCCTGGACCTTATCTTCCTCTCCAGTTGTAAGGCATCATCATCAACCTCCCTCTGATCATTTTTCCTCCCCTCACCCCCTCACTCGTAATCTCCGTACCCTAGACACTGGTTCCCTTATCTCCCTCTCTACATTGCTTCTCCCATCTCTGATTTCTCCTCCCTTCACCCGGACTTAGCCTCTGCCACCCTATCTACTGCGCTATCCTCTTCCCTCAACTCCCTAGCCCCCCCACGCCCTTATTCTCCTTCATTTAGGCCTCCTCAACCATGGCTTACCCCTTCCCTTAAAATGGACCAATGTTCCTTGCGTTGGGCGGAGCAACTCTGGAAGTCCTCCTCTTTGAACATCCAAGCCTACCACTCCCTCATCTTCAATTTTCACTCTGCTCTGGAACTAGCCAAACACGACTACTTCCTAACCCTCAACACTACTCTGGCCCCCCATCCCCGTCAGCTCTTCTCGACCCTTAAGTTACTCCGTCCCCCTCCCTCATCCCAATCCCTCCCAACCCTCACTGCTAGTGATCTCTCTGACTATTTCACTACCAAAATCAGTACTATTTGCCTACACCTCTTGACTCTTCCCCCAGACTAGCCCCCACCCCCAGCTTCCCGTTCCACCTCCACTTGCTTCTAATGCCCTCTTTACTGCTTTCCTCCCCACATCCATACCTGCCATTGCCAAGGCCCACCCTACCTCCCCCGGACCTTGTCCCTGCCTCCCTCATACCCCCACTCCTCCCTCTTATCCTCCCTTACCTAGTCTCCCTCTTTAACTCCTCTCTCTCCACTGGTATCTGTCCTTCCATCTTCAAATCAGCTACCATCATCCCTCTGTCAAAAAACCCTCTCTCGACCCTGCCTGTCCTGCCAATTACCACCTAACCTCTCTTCTCCCATATTTCTCTAAGCTCCTTGAGAATCTATTCCACTCACACCTATCACACCAAAAATCCACCAATTCACTTTACTCCTGATTTCAATCTGGCTTCTGCCCCTCCCATTCCACTGAGACCGCCCTCCTCACTGTCCAGAATCATCTGTCCAACTCCTCCCATGCTGGCTTCTCCTCAATTCTCCTTCTCATTGATCTTTCCTCTGCCTTTGATCATCCTATCCTTCTCTCCACTCTTTCTAACCTTGGCATCTCTGGCACACCCCTGGCTGGCTGCAGTCATACCTATCTTCTGCTGTCACTTTCAACAGCCTCACTCATCAATACCTCCTCATCAACCCATCACAAACTGCAATCCTTTTCTTCCCCCTCCCCCTTTTTACCCCCACCCTGCCCTACCATCTCATTCCCTCCCTTGTCCCTCATTCCATCCCTCTCTGCTCGTAACCTCAGCGTCATGTTCGACTCCACTCTCTCCCTTTCTGGCCATATCTCGGCCATATCATGCACCTGCCGTTTCCACCTATTCAACCCTTGTGTACAAATCTCTCCAAGGTCTTGCCCCACCTTATCTAGCTGTACTGATCACCTACTATGTTCCCCCACATCCCTTACGCTCCCAGTCCCTATTGTCCCTCTCTGTCCCACCCTCGCCCTGTGTCCAATCCCATTTATGTTCCTTTTCCCTTCTTGTTCCCCTTCATTGGAATAGACTCCCACTTATCATAAAACAGGTCACCCACACTACGTAGTTTCCGCTTCTCCCTCAAAATGCATCTCTTCTCCCTAGCCCATCCTACTGATACTCCTGGCCCCTGAACTGTTCTGCCCCTGCTTGCCTGACCCTGACCTAGCCTCTGGCCCTTTGCTTTCATTGTACCGTTTTGTTTAAACTTGTAAAGCGTCTTGGCTAAAGGCGCTATAAAAATGTAAATAAATAAATTATACATCCAGTGTCCACATCGCTTTTAAGTGGTTCAACTCTACAAATAATGATGCTGACCAATTTAGGTTCCATACAAGGACTGTGATGTTAAATCTGTTTTAAGGTCACTTTATTGAACATTTTTTGTAATCGACACTTAAGGTTTTATCACAAAATGGTCCCCCCTACTCCAAAGCTGTGGTTGCTTTTGTAGGGGAAATGGTTAAACTAGTTCAAAATAAATGTTTAACCAAAACAAGCCTATTTTATGTCACGAATCATAGATGGCACAATTATTTCAGTTAAAAGTCCAGTTCATTTATTTTGCGTCACTGAATCAATGAATTGATGCATTGTTGAATGTCATACATTTTTGCCCAAAGGAACTGATAAAACTGTGCAAACCAATGATGAGTTTTGACACCAAAACGTCTATCGGTCATTTATATTGAGTTAAGATGTTACTCCCATTACCACATAGGCTCATGTTGGCTCAGAGGTGCGAAGCATGTCAAACCAAAGGAAATATTTGAAAATAAATAGTTATATTTATCCCCACAATGTCTCTATTTTTCTTTTGCATTTTACTCAGACCAACATGTCAGCCATCCTTCACAAACCTCAAAGGAAAGTTGAATGTAGGGCTTATAAAGTTAAGCTGACATTTGTTCTCTTCCAATAAAAATTATTTAGTCCATTAAACAAATACCTGTCATTATGATGCATGTACTTGGTACAAGCCTCCCGTTTCCCTCTGATGTTTATTACAACCAAACAACTGCAGTCCCTGCATGTTTTCAACTTTAGTGTATTGATTAAACTTTTAAATGGCTGCCACATAACCCAGGGACATCAGGAAGATTAATTGGCATCAATGTTCATCTGTAATTCATTAGCCATTTATACTCCACAACCACATGGGCTATCAAGAAAATGCAGGCCATTTTTCACTCTACCGAGCCTTGGGAACAGATTCTAAAATTTGTACTGCATACAAATAAGATACATAAAGGGGCTTAAAACTCACATCATGCTGCATATACCCTGCCAGCGCCTGCCTGTGTTTAGGGAATATGAAAAGAATTAAGGAATGCATACAAGTGTTTTGATGCCCAAGTATTTTCATCCAGGAATAAGAAAAGCCCTGCCCTCTTTAGCATGTTTTCTTGTCGCCTTAGAATTAACATGCAGGGTATTATGGCAGTCACAGTGCTATCCTCAATTTACTCTTAGACCCTAAGTGTTAAGGAGACAATGAGTAAAATATAATAATTACACTTGTGAAGTAGGGATGCTAATGAAAAGAGAATTTAATTTAATTCCTGTTGTATGGACTCTAAATTCAATATAAATCTGTGAGTTAACACATTTTCCTGTTGTCTTCACAACCTTTCAGTGTCAACAGATTTTTTATATTTATGAAAAATTTATTAAAATTAAAGTTATTTAGTAAGTCTAGTTTATATTCTTTCTGCTCTACTATACATGTTTCATTTCCTAAATGCATATCTCTCTAGTTAGGCCAGTGAAGTCTGTACCGAGGTTGCCTTTAAGCGAAGTTTCACTGCGTCTATGTACAAGTGCACATTTTGTTTTCATAATGTTCTGAATAAGTTTAACATTAAACCAGTAAACCTATTCAGTGGAACATGCCAATACCATATACATACAGTGCTCCCCCTTTATAACACTGTAGTCGGGAGCCATAGTTAAGAGGCCATGCTGTTTATGTTCCGGCTTAGAATGAGAATACTAGTACAAGTGTAATGGCATTATGGGGCAAATGGGAGCCATGACTGTACCGCCTTATAACCTGTTCCGCAGTATAAAGGGCTGCCTTATAAAGGGGGAGCACTGGATTTCAATGTCCCTAGTTTTCCTATAAAAGCAGGCACACACTTGTCCATGACCTTGGGTCTGCCCCACCAGAGAAATCAATTCGGTTTTTGCCAACATGGCGTCTACAGTAGCTGTACTTCTACTCTATTACAATATTTACTTTACAGTCATAAGTTCATTTCCTGACACAATTTGTCAGACTAGGACCCAAAAGTGCAAGGCTGATATGGTGAGTTACTGGTCTCTCAAGGTTATTCTCCTCACAGATGAAGAGAATAAAAGAAAAGAAGACTGTCGGACATTGCCAAAATCAGTCCCCACACTGACAGCTGGCAGGTGGCAGACCACCTCTCCCACAAAGTGTAGAATGGGGGGTGTATGTGAGTGAGAAATATGAAATGGCAAATAGGAATAACTGACTTTTGAGCTATATGTACATAATCAGTTTGTACGGGCCATCAGATTTGATCTGGATCTGAAGCTTCCTTGTGCTCAAAGGACTTTCTGTAACTATAAATTCCACAAATTTCCCTTGTACCTTGGGAAATAAATTTTTTCAGATAAAGCTGGTCTACTAAACTAAATTTAAATAAGTAAATATAATTTTTTAAATGGTTGGAACAAACATAATGTATGGACTGCAGACGTGTCAAATTTTACATTTAAGCTTTAAAAAGAAATGTGTAACTGATTAAAAAGATAGATTTAGCAAACTGCATGTGACAAGCATGGAAACTAGTACATGTGTGCTTAGAGTTTTGGGGGCAGACTTCTTCTGGCAGACTTTCACTGGCATTAAGGGTGAGGACACCCTTATGAAAACAGTGGTAGGAATATTATTTTCTTAAGTGTGGCAAAACTATTTGAATATTCTTACAAACATTGCTGCACATTAATTCGAAGCCACAAATCTAAAATGGCAAGTAATGTGTGGGATTAACATAAAAAACAACAAAGTGATGCTTCAGATTTGGTAAGCGAGTCAGAATCGAGGGATACAGCTGCAGGTAATGCACATCACTCAAAAATGCTTCACACTTTCCAGACACTGGCCAAACTAGCAAGGTAAATGTTACGTATAGTGATCAATGTTCTGTTGTGATCCTATTTTCTGTTATGAGGAGAGTAATAAACGAAAACCAAAATGGTGTTTTGTTTTTGTCTTTGTACAACAACCCCTTTTCCACGTATATTTTTTGAAGAGTTTATTTAAGTTAAATTTGACAGTTTTCACTTGCATGCACAGCTTTAAAAAAAAGTAAACCCCAGTGATGCTATTACTTTATGAAAATGTGTCATTTGCCACTTTGTTTATTGCGAAGAAACTACAATGGAAGGGATAAAAAAAGAAATAAAGAAATAAAGCGATGTCTACTTATGTACTGTTTCTGCCTGAAACGCACACGTGAAAAGTGTATAATTTTAAGTTTGACATCCTCTGCTTTTTGTATTAATTTAACTTAAATACGTTAGTAACGTACTTTAGCTTAGGTATTGTATTAAGTTATATGATTGATTAACCTATTACGTTTGACCTGTTGTCAGAGGAATAGCATTTTTTTTTTTTTATCTTCCAAAACACCAGATGTTTGTCTCCAGTTTATTGTAGAAAGTCTTGGAAAGTTGAGAGGGGCTGCTGTACATTTTAAAATGAGAAACAGTTTGGTTTTATTAAAAAAATACATGAAAAAACTTAAGTGCATATGTCTATATTTCCTTCATTTTTCATATGATAAACTAAGTATTGTTCGGAAAATTATCAATGCAGCCACCAGTAAGTGTTCAGTTACAGGAAATTGGCCTAAGAAACTGAGCCTGTCAAAGATCTTTTATTTGGGCTTAAAAAAACCTGTTTGGCAACAGTAAGAAATGCACTGTCGGCACGCCTCTGAAAAATGGCATGGTGGATATGCACTTGAGTTTATTTTCCCCTCTGTTTACTGTCATGCCATGTATTTCATTTAGAAACTTTTCATTTACATTTAAAAACATTGGAGCTAGAACATGCATATTTAGACACCGTGCTACACTTTTAATCGGGCTCTTAATAAGATGCTTATGCAACACAAGTGCTTTTGTTAGTTAACTTGAATGCTTGTTGCGCAGTAATTTTCAGAATATTTTCTAGTTTTAATTACATTAAAATGAAGAACATGCTATTTTAATAGCATTACAGTGAGATCTGTATAATTATTTGTTTGCAAGATGTTGTTTTAATATTGGTCAGGAAATTATATTTGCTTTCTATTTTTATTATTAATGGCGATCAAACATTGTATCATATTAAGCAGTTATTTCTGAGATGTATTAGCTGATTGGTGCAAGTGCAGCATTGCAACGTTTTGTTACTGTATGTAAAGTGTGATTGGATAGTCAGATTTTCATGACCATTTAAACATCCCACCACCACTACTCACATCTTGAGCACCCTGTGGCCCCCACAAGGTTTGGACAGTGCCTTATCTGGCCCGCCAGAGAATGTAATTGAGTACCACTGCCTTAAAGTCTGTTTCAAAGCTCTTTTCAAAAATGGCTGCGCTAGTGCCCTGGGATTTGAGATCACTCTAAATCACTGCAGAAGAGTGATTTAAAAAAAACAAAAAAACCCCACCACATAACAAGTGCTCTGGCTTTTCTGTTAAGTACCACATCATGGATCATTATTGTGCTGTGTTACCTGTTTGATAATGTGGGCAATAATCCTTACACTATCAGTGCACTAGAACCGACTACAATTAAACATGTTAATGAAAAGAAATGACAGATACGTTATTTAAACAGTTGTAGCAACACATGGGGACGTGCAACGCTATATATTTACTGTTTGTGGGGGTTAATTAAAAAACTTAATTATATATAAAAAGATAGTTACTAACAATAAAAAGGTCAGTAAATGTATAGTGTTACCATCACTAAAGACAATGCAAATCAAGTGGAAGAAGGTATGTAAAACAGCAGGTTTTGATTACAATAGACCCCAATGTGTTTACAATTAGGAAATATCTGTATTATTATTGACGTATCTGTAGCATTCCATTAGAATGTAGAGCCTTTAGCGATACACATTTTCTCCAATAACTCTAAGGTGGTGAAATGCATTACAGAGAAAAGGGGACTGTAAATAGATAAGCCAACATGGAAGAATTTTTGAAATGCACGCCAAGAAAAAGACCACTCATCTGATAAAAATGTAGACAGGAAGGATGCCAAAAACCAGGAGAGACAAAATTGGGAGATTTGATGTGGTGACTGCTGCACAGTTATCTTCTTTGTGAGGAGCTAGAAGCCAGATTTGAACTCAAAAGCCATGTCTGATCAATAGTGAGCATTTTCCCCCCCACATGTTTAGTTACAAAGGCATTAAATCTTTAGATCGGCTTAAAACATGTTTTTTGTACAAGGTCAGAATTAAACAATAGTTGCTACTGTGAACCCAATATATAACTGTTTTATTTTACCATTTCTATTTTTCAGATGCATGATAATGTGGGGAAATTGAAATCAGTTCCAGTCACAACTATCTAATAGTACGGTATACAGTGTAACGATATACAAAATATTAAATTATTTTCATAATTATATACTGAATAAAATAAGTATTCATATATAAAATAGAGCATACAAAACAGTTAAAAATGTGGCTACATCCTTTGCTATGTGCATCCTGTGGACCACAAATTATAAGGAATGTTTCTTCACTCCAAGTTTAGCATCATTAATAGGCTTCTGAAGCTTATATCCTTTAGGTACCTAATTTATTGATTGCTGTCAGGATACTGACCAAGTCCAATAAGAAGGAAATATCTTTTCAAAATTGTTACTGTATGCACAGTATCATTCAGTAACTCTCATTCTTTTGGATAACTGCTGTCCATGCAGATTCATAGGCTGCTCTTACATAGTTTGTGCTCACCTACACCTGCAATGTACTGACCATTTATTTGTTTGATTGGATTTTTAGCAAATATACATACAACAAGCATTTGTTAAGCACTGATCCATAGCACTTGTCAGCGGGGTCACTAGTTGACCAAAATCTACTGGTATTATATCACAGGAAGATGACAGCATTCATTAATGGAAGGGCTCAAAATTGTTATGTAGCAATAAAAGACTATCACTCTTGGGAGTATAACTTCTTTGAAATAAAGTAGATGAAAAGGAAATTGAATTCTAGAACACATACATTTTGAGTGAAGTGAGCGATCACAGTGAGAAGCTAATTTAAGGAAGATTAAATTAATTTCAGTGACATTTATTCTATTTAGTAGAAGCCAGGACAAGACATACAGTAGCTCTGGTGCCTTGAGATAAGGGGATAGTAATGCAAGGTTGGGCAAATTAAAACAGTCTATGGATGCTTAATCCTATTGGTACAACGTCTTACGAAGCTATCATAAGAGATTTACAGTGTAGCTGACAACTATTATTTAATTAAATGGATTTTGAAATATTTTTATTTAGGATGATAATTTAATTGACTGCTGAATCAACCCTCTTCCTCATAGATACACACACACACACACACAATTAAAATATTACTAATCAACTGAGTGCATCTATTTAAGATACACATAAATGACGTTAATATGCATATGTGTACTTGAGAGGAAAAATAAAACTGTGTTATAAAAGCACTAATACATATGGTGGTAGGATATCATATCCTGTATTAAGATTATGGGGATGATTAAGATAATACTTACATCTTGCAATTCATTCATTTCAGTTTTGGTTTAATATTAAGTGAATCCTGCTCAAGGTCTCAGAAACATGTGACTTATGAGTTAATCCTTTGCATAAATTAAACCTTAAATTAATTACCAATACACAATCAAACCATAACCAAATACACTGCTCTGCCAGAACACACCCCCAACTCACTTGCTGTGCTGATGAGGCAACTCAGGTTCTTCATTGAAATATCTGTTAATTGCGCAACACGTTTCAGAAGCTTTGTCACGTAATGTGATCACTTTAAATTTACTGTTCATTTGGGCCAACTGCATTTACTGCCTGACTGAGTGGGTGGAGGAAACAATGCTGAGTTCATGCCAGTTACACGGCACAGTTCTGCAATAAGGTCTAGGACTGATCTAGTCCTAGAAGTCTTTCAAACTTGACCCCCCTAGGTCCTTATTGGGGAATTGTGCCAACAAGGAGAGTCATAACACTTGACTGACATGCAACTTGCATGCACTCAGCATTGCTTGAATCCACCTGCTCAGTCAGACACAGTTTACTGCAGCTGATCAGATTCAAAGAGTACATTTAAAGTAAATACATGTGTCTAAATACACAGAAACATCTTCATTTACCTGCATGTTACGGCTTTAAAAATGTCATCCCGTGTTTCTAGTATCAGGGAATCAGCAGTTTCAAGCAAATACTTGTGTCCCTTTGTGTTCTTTTACTTTTAACTTGAAAAAAGTCAATAGAGCAATTATAACCAGGAGTATTATGCAATCTGACAAATGAATCAATAAACCACTCAGCATTCCGCATATCAATGAGGTATTGTAAGTCACCTCAGTGATAGAATGTAATTATTAAATACAGCACTGTCAGGAATCATTAACACTAGACAGGCTCCTGTGATCTATTTTAAAACCATCCCACTATGCATTTATAGGGATCATTCCTGAGCCCATGATAATATTTTAGTAGGTTGTTTGCAATTCAATTTGTCAAAACAGTGTACTGATCAGTGTTGATGAAAACACTGTCACATAGGATAGTATCAAAATTTTAGATGAAAATACATACTGTATTAAAGGTTTCATTTTATCAAAAAGATATAGTACTTAGCTATAACTATCAGGCGGTGCTTTTAACAGATTGAAATGCATTGCTCCAGGCATAGCTGCTATATCAAGAAAAACAATGTTAAAAACCTAGGTCGCCAGCACCTAATGTGTGTCAATGCTGTGAATTGTGGTCAGTTCAACAGACATTTAGTCTTTTCAGTGAAAATGATGTCTTGACCTTTTATTTCACAGAAAGAAAATACTTCTGATGTGTGTCCCAATTCTTACATTAGTTAAATATAAAAAGGGGTCTTGAGTCCCTACAAAATAATAATGCTTTCTAACATACATCTGCCAGGTCAAGTCTAACAAACCACACTTAGGCAGCTGTCTTCAAGACTGGCATCAATTACTGCATACCGACTGCCCTTAACGGTTTCTCAAATACACAGCTTGACAGCCACAAAGTGACAGATATCAATACTAATCTGCCAAGCCTGCCTGTAACTATACCCTCAGACAAGCCAACCTGCACCTGCCTGACCGCAGGATGCACGGCTGGTTCCTACCCCACAGAAACCACTAACACTTATTAGTTGCTTCCTAGCTTGATAAGTGGTCTGTGCTATTTTCTGGTTCCCATTATTATATTCATTTCGTTGTGGCTCCTGAAGCCTGATACCTCAGTACCCGAGGGTCCTACATCTGCAACCAAACAATGATTCAACACGACACTGTGACACAAAACAGGGAGAAGAGATGGAAATAAAAGAACAAGGGATCAAAACAACCATGGTTGGCTTACTGCATGCGGTGTGCCTATCAACACCAATAACAGTTAGCTGGGAGCCCGATGTCACAATGATAGAGGAGTCCGATCACTCAGATGAGTGCTTTATTTGACTGGAAGATATCAATCTTCTAGCATAATCCAAAAGGACATGCTAAAATATACTTAACCATCAGCTCCTGTTTTTGCTTAACTCTTCGACTTTAAATTCACACCGATAGTCGTTCTTTTGTCCCAATGGCTTCTCTGAGGGACAATTAGCTTAAAGACTTCCCCTACTTGTGGAATAGATGCAGGTTAAATGATCACAATGCCCTACTCTCCATTTGCACAAAAGTTCATTTGAAGACGACTTGCAGGACTGATTTTCTATTTGTTCTGATGACTAATACTTTTATCTGTATCACGTTTTTTTTAATTAATTTATTTATTTATTTATACACCCATGCGTTTTATTTTCCCGAATATGTTATAGGTTTTGTGGATGAGTGCTTCCAGGCTTCTTTCCAAATACACAAACAATGTAGCATTTTATTTGGTCAACATTTCTAAGGGAACTCATTATAAATAATAGCATAATTATATAGAACAGGAAAATGAAATACATGGTAGTGTCATCCCTATAAGCAAAGCTGTTATATCTATTCATTCTCAACAGCCTAATTTTGGAAATTTGGTGAAGACTTCCTTTCTTCCTAATGGATTGTTTTACTTTGTCTCAGCTTTTTACTAATTCAAATTAATAAGAAATGTCCCTTCATCATTCATTCTGGAGGAATGAAATGCTGATTAACAGTGAAATGTTCCTCATGAAACACAACCCTTCATCCCTGTCATCATCTGACCATCCTCTGCTGTGTGCACATCTCTGACAGGTAGAATAATAACGGTCATACATCACTGCCCTGAAAGTCCAATCATCTAAATCTTCACTTGCCACAGCCTCTGAGACTCAATTACTTTATTGACATGCAATCTTCATAAAAGGGAGAAATATTGTGCATGTAAGGTCACTTGGTTATGAAGACATATTATCATATTATCTGCATGAGGGTTGTAGGGCAAAGACCTGACAAAGCTAATTATAATTGTACATGATACAGAGCTCAGAGCACATTATGTGCTTCACTGCATGACTTAGTCCCAGCTGAGATATGGAGGTAGAGCTATGAAATTTAAAATTGCATGTGGACTACGTGCAATTCTAGAAAATGGTACTGAAAGAGAAATCTAATAGGATGTTCAACAGTACTGTACACATGATATCCATTTCTAAGTGTTAAACATAAAATCCTACACACTTTTCTCCTACATAGTCTGCTGCCTCAAAAAAGATAAGTCGGACCAAAAAAAAAAAAAAATGTTAAAGTTCACCAGATATTCCTCATTCTTTGCGCAGTGACTTGAACAGTGCCACTGCCCAAATGTCACAGTTAATTAGAGATTCTGTGAGGGCAGCCTGTGGCAGTGTTTCTGCTTTTCCAAGGTTATCTTTACATGGCTGAGTCCCAGCTTTGCAGATTTTTAATTTACTATTCTATTTGACCTTCCAAATATAGTCATACAAAGGTATTTTCCTAAGTTAAAATGTTTTAGTTTGTATGCCCAAGATGGCCTTAAAAGTAGATGTCTTATTTAACCAGATATATTTTTTTTCAATTACGATAATTTGCATGTTTAGACCTTTAGGTTAAAAGAAAAACAAATTCAGGCACTGATGCCTAAAGTGGCCGTGGGCCATGCTAGTAGCACAATGATTTGGTCTTGTGCAAAGACATGCTTTGATACTAAACCTTATTTATTTCTGTGCAACATCATTATATGGAGGAACATCTGTATCTCTTTAATTTTTATTACATTTTTGGTATCTTATCCTGCATAATTCCCCTGAATCCTAGTATATTACCATCTCAGGCAATGCCTAATGGGAAAGTCAATGGCTGGAGGAAGTATCATTTTTGTGAATTCCCAAAGGCTCAGCACTTAGCTTAAGCTTAATGGTGTCAAGTTAATTTGTTGCCTCCCAAGGAGGCAATCCTTTGGATAACAGTATTCCATCCAATACATCAAAACTTTTTTTTTTTTTTTTTTTAAATCAGGTATAAATGGACAAGACTTTTTTAGACTTTAAAGGCATTTTTAAATATATTACTACATAACATTAACCTTTTTCACTTTATATTCCTTGACTTTTTAATGTTCTGCTGAACGATTAATGACATTTCCTTTTATTAAATGTGCTAGTTTATTAAAGTCATCCTTCTTCCCAGTGGAACTGTTAATGTTTTCACACTCCGGAATATAGGGATATCCTGGAAATCTACACCAGACTGAAACTGTGTACATCACACATTCAATCAAAAGGTGTACACCTTTGCGTGGCACAAAATGAGATGCTAATATGCTGTGTTTTGTGAGAAAATTATTTGGCCAAAAACCACATAAAAAGGTAACCTATACTTCATATTGTCTTTATTGATGTGTAGTCTGTTTGCAAACATACAAATATAGCATGGATACTGCTGTATTTATAAAGATTGATATTATTCTTTGGTATGGTTAATAGGTAATTGTGGCAATGTGGCCACGCCCTTGTGCGTAGTTTGTGTTGTATGTTGCATGTTGCGTGTGTTAATGTTGGTGTATAGAGATGGCTGCACGGGATATAAATGGGTGTGTGCAGCACGAGTTATTTAAGATGTAATTGTATTTAGGCACGGGATTGCACATCACTGCACGTGCATTTAAAGTATTTAATATGTGAGCACGAGGTTGCACGTAATTAATTCACGTGCTGGGATTCAAGTGAATAATTAATTAGTAATTGAATCCCAGCACAACAGTATAAATAGATGCACGTTTCATTCACTTTCGTTGTTGGGTGTTGAGAGTGGAGAAGCGGGTGTGGAGAGGAGGTTTAAGTAACATAATAAGAAGAATAATAAGTGTTTTGTACTCACCGTGTTTGTTTGTCTCCGTGCACCGTTTGTTAAGTGTTAGTTCATTTTGTTTGTCTGTTTATTTTGGCGAAAGTGCCGTGTGCTGTTTTTGTGTTCTTTTATTTTGTTTATTAAATGCTGAGCACAACCAAGTGCTCAGCTTCACCAACCTCACTGTCTGTTGTGTATTACTTCCTGTTTCTGGTCTGACGTCACCCACTGTCCGGCCGTCTTTGTGACAGTAATACAGTAACATACATGTACTGTAAGCATTTTAGAAGGGAGGTAGTAGGCTAGTTAATATATGGCATTTTGAAATATTTTTGTACTGTAACATGTATCCATAAAATAGTTAATTAAAGACTGGTGTAAACTCTCTGAAAATATGGCCCTAAATACCTAAAGGGTTTGTTTGTTTTCAAATCAATCAGAGTTATAATGAATACTATGTGAAAATACAGGATATCCATCATATTTTTCTGACACCCTTCTCATAAATAAACAAATCTAACAATAATGACAAGGCCACCTTCTACAATTACTGTTTTGTGAAGCAGATTTCGTTTACAGTTGAAAGATCAACCATCAAATTAAATTACATTGAATGTGTTTCCACTGAATATTTGGAAAGCCGTTTGCTACGATTAAAGCAGCCTGGAATCAGCTGTTTAAAACTGACCCCTGTAATTCATTCTAAAACCACTAAATCATCTTGCAGCGACATGACATGTCAAAACTGATAAGCCAATCAAATTCTGAGATTGAAATGAGTTGTCCAGTTATGTTAAAATGATGAGATAAACTGTTTCTTCTGTTTAAAACTCATACAACATTTCATCACAACAGATCAAAAGAGTTGACATTTATTTATACTACAGCAATTACACTACAGGGACCTTTGGGATAATTTCGAATCATAATCATTACATTTTTTTTATTATTATTAAAGTAGAAATAATAACAACATTTAATTAGTATTATAAAATACAGAACCCACAATGCACTTACTGTGTTTTACATTAGGACATATCTTTCTTTCTTTAAATTAACAGCTCAATTCTAATTCAGAATGGTAAATCTCTCTAAAAATTATTTAACTGGCACCAATAGACTGATCCTGAAGGAAGACTTGTTATGCTAAGTACAACATGTTAGATATTCAACATAAATGGCCATTGAAACAAAGTGCAAATCATTTTCTCAAGCAGAAATTGTTGTACAGATACTAATGTCTAATGACAGAAAGTTCTCACTTTTTATATGTACATTTGAAACATTAAATCTAATTTTCATGAGAATCTTAAATTCCACCCTTGCACATCCTGCGGAGGGATGCTTCCCCCACAGGACAAACACCTCCTCTGTGTTAGGTGCCTGGGTATGCAGCACAGCTCCTCCGCCTTGCGGGACGAGACATACTGCACAATCTGCGCAGCGTCCCAGCCATGGACCCTGTGCAGGAGGCTCACAGAGTTCACTGATGCAGCTTCCTCAGCCAGCTCAGCTGAGCCCCCTGCAGCGTTGGGAGCCCCGTCCACCATCTGCCTTCAGGCCCTTCACAGAGCATACCCTGCATGCAGGCTCCAGCCTGTCGATCTTGCAGCTGCTCAAAGTCTCCATCAAGGAGCAGTAAACAGGCAAGACACTCGAGGCGGGCAAAGGACATCTCCAAACTGAAGAGCCAGATGGCTCAGGTTCTGGAGTACCTGGTCAGGCAGCAGGCTTTTCCCCTGCCCGACCCCAGCCCTTCTCTGGCACCTGCACGGGATCTACCCCGCCCTCACTGGTGGTCACCCCGGATGTCTCGGAGCAAGCCGTGGCAATGAGCAAGGGGGAACAGGATGTGATTTCAATTGTGGCATCCTGGGATGGTGACTCCTTCCTACAGGAAGAGACAGAGGTCCAAGAATTGACCCAGGAGATGGGCCCCATCTCTGAGGTTACCTCAGAGACTGGTACTACCCCTCCCTCAAGCTCAGTTCTTGCGCTTATGGAGCAAGCCTCCAAGTTCCTCCAGGTTCCCTGGAAGGTAGCGTCGCTCTGTTTTCAGAACGGCGCAGACTTCAACCCCCTAGCCCTTCCCGGTGTTTCCAGATTTTCTGGAGGAGGTACAGTCTTCTTGGCATCGACTGGCCTCGGCGCCAAGTGTCTCAAAGCAAGCAGCCCCACTGGCTTCTTGACCCTCAGGAAAGAAACTTCTTAAACAAGCCATTTGCCTCGTAGAACACACCTCTCAAGAGGAGGGGTTCTACTCAAGTACTTTCTAGTGCCAAAGAAGGACGGGGACCTTCACCTCATCCTAGACCTGAGACACCTCAACCGGTTCTTGAGGGAGAGGAGGTTCCAAATGCTCACACATCACCACATGCTCCTGTCCTTAGCCCCCAGCACATTCTCAAAGTTGCGTGGATGACTGGTTGATTTGCTCCCAGTCGCAGTCAACGATGCCAAAAGCCAATGAATACCGGAGCAAGGTATGGTTTACTTGGATCTCTGGCTGGATTCCCTTACAATGCAAGCTTAACTGTCAGATGACAGAGTGGCCGCCATTCACAACTGTCTAAGCCTGTTTCAACAGGGGCCTATCGGCAGCTTTATCTTAATAAACATGCCCTCCAGGTAAGTGACAGCAAGTAACAGCAAGTCACTTCATTATGATGCAATCAGGGCTAATTGAGTATAGCTCAATTTTCTCTTTAAAATGACAAGTTGATTCACATCTGCCAGGACATTAATATTCCTGCATTTCTAGAAGAAAAAAGAGTTGATGTATTTGTTTCTAACTAGGTACTCTGTTGGCCCTCTTAGGACACAGCATAGGCCACCATTAAAATACCCAAACCATCTGGCTGCATCTACCATGATACATCTCAGTGATAAATGTCTTTGTTTTGAAGTTCTAAAAGAAATGTAGTTCTGGCACTGCTAGAAACATATTGGTAACATTAGAATTAATCTCAGATGTTCAAATTCAGAGAAATATATTCCATTAGCAATCACTTTCAATCATTTTTCAAAACTTGTATTTAATCAGAGTAAATCATACAAAAGGCCTACCAGTAAATTATTGCTTACACAACTGCATTCAATTATAGACTAACAACCGCACTAAATACTCGACACTACCTTTTTTCCCTCCATTTTGCTTACTTTCAACATTGCTTTCTCAAATGAAGCTCTTGAGACTCATTCAACTACATCAAATAGGAAACCAACACAATAGTTTCAATGACATTTCTCTAAATACAATATAAAAAGAATTATTCAGAGGAAGACAGCACCATCATAGTCATGGTAATGGTACTTTGGTACTTTGTGGAGGATACTTGATTTCAAAGCAGTTTAGAAATGTTAGGCTGGAGTTTACACTGTCAAGGAAGTTAAGTCTTTCCTGTCATTTTAATCTAAAATTAAAAACAAGAGTTTTCCAGCTTCCCTAATGCCATGCTTCTGGCTGCATTTGTTTCTATCACATTTGGTGAAGTACATCTTTTCAAGCTTCAGATGTATTATGAACATTTGCTTGTCCTCATTCATCGTATTTTAATGACATTCACCGCAGAGCTTTCCAAACATTCTTGAGAGTTCAGGATGCTCCTCAGTAATAAAGTAAAAGAAACATACTTTAAACATAACAGTACTTCCAGCTGTGCATCAAAAGACACTAAGGCACACTATTCCCACAAGATGAGAGCTTTCATGCAAGATTCACAAAAAAAACTAAAAAAATCCTTTAGTTCCTAAACTTAGTTCCCATCAAATCACTGGGACCCTTATAGGCTGCTGTATTACAGGGTTGGTATCTGTTCACCAACTTTGCTTACTTAAGTTTCTTGGAACCACTAGTGTTCCTGTGCATTCTCTCTCTTTGCCAACCAACAATTGTAATTGTTGCATGTCACAGGTCTCCTTAGCAGTGCTTTAAATCATGAATGAATAATCCAACTGTTATCCCTAAATCTCATCCTTTCTAGTTAGCAAATCTCAACCAGGCAGGTGTTCCTGTGGATTGGCTTAGGGATATGATGACTTTTTACTTTAGGACTGCTGGTTTAATTTATGGGCTGAGGTGTGTAAAATAAAGGTATAATATACCTTCATAGGTATAACTCCTAGTAGCTATTGACCATGTAGACAACACAAAAATCAAAAGAAGAAACCAAAGATTTACAGGTACTAAGACATCTTATATTTAAAATGTAAAATAAAAACATACTGTAATGGTTCCTAACTTCATTACACAATTAAAGTCAGAAGACAGATATTTATATCAGTATCAACTATGCATTAAAATATGCGAATATGCATGCTCATTTCTTGAAACTGCTAGAAAGTGTCCCCCATTTTCTGAAAAAGGGCAAACATTAAATTATATCAGTACCTATTCAAACAGTGGTCTTTAAAATGATTCAGTCACCAAAAGGTTTCTTAAAGTGCACTAGCCTAACAACTCTAAATTATCTGAGGACTCATTGTCATCATGAGGGCCTTCATTTCTTCAGATACTGGAATAAATGTAATGAATAAGTTGCTTTATTATTCTTTTTCACTTATAATAAAATAGAGATGCTCACATGGCAGAATAATTACATATTTTAAGTTCAAGAAACCAGTAAAAAATTAAAAAAATTGGGGTGCATTCAATTGATATAAATCTATATCTATCTATCTATCTATCTATCTATCTATCTATCTATCTACACACATACACACACAGGGCTGGCGTTAGACTAAATGGGGCCCAGGGCAAAAGCTACTACTTACTACTAAGAAAATACAACAACACAATCCATCACCTAATCAAAATACATTTCTTAAGAATATTAACACTAGAACCGCCATATGGGTCAGTTTGACCCATTTTGCATTTAACATGTTAATTACTCTTCCGTTGTAAATCGTATGTGTATGTCCGTTTTAGACTTTTCCTAAATATATTAATTAAATATCCTGACGGTGTTTGATAGCCAGAATCGCAAAAATGATAAAGTTATAAACAGTTCTACCCAGAATCGCCACGTGGGTCCATGTGACCCATGCATTACAATACATGTCTTTTTTTAATATAACGCAAGATATTCTATTTTTGTAAATGCAGCAAACAAGACACGCCTCCTCCTAGCACACGTTTTTTTAAATTTTTTTTTATTTCAAGCCTTTGTTTGTAGATTGAATACGAGACAGATTGGTATGATTGTGGATTTGTCAAGATGCCAACTCAGTGAAAGCCTAGTTGCTTATTTTTCAATGTACCTGGGAGACAACAATCCTTCGTTTTGTCCCACAAATGCAACTGGGAATATATCAGAAGGAAATATTTAATCTTGAAAGTAGTCATTGTGATTGAAATACAGCAAGCTGTACTCAGATACATACAGCAAACTGAAATGACAAGTAGGATAACAACTTATGTGCCTAATATGAAACATTTTATATATCCTTTTTTATATTTTTTATATTACTTTTAGAAAAAAAGTTTTACAGGTTTGTATGTCCTAGTTACATGTGTTTACACAATAGTGTTCAATGGAACTGCGTCTGTGTTTACAACACAGCTCCTGGATGCAGGCACAGTCAGCTGACAGACACGTACGCTCCTCCATAGAGTACAATGCAGCCATCATACCGGAAGTAGTGTTATATTTTCTTTTTATGTAGGATTAGAAACAATGATTTCGGTTTTATAGTTTTGTGTGTACATGTACCCATTTACACCTGTACACGCGTATATGTACATACCCGTTTCTTTTAAAATGTGTATTTTATTATATTTCACTGTTTGTAGTCATGCTATATATGCGCTCATTTTAAAAATAAAGCCTTTTATGTTTAATTTTCCATTTAAATACGGTGTTTCTGTGATGAAAATGTTAGATATGGTGTTAATGAATAAAACTTTTCAGTTGTATCCAATAGTATGTCTTCCATTTTCATAACGAAGCAGTTTAAAAATGTATGGGTCAAAGTGACCGACATGGCAGTTCTAGGTAGTTCGAAAATCCGGTGATTCTAGTGTTAAACATGACAAACACCCCAATCACTACTAGAAGTGGACCTTCCTTGCTTTAGTGGAGGCAAAGTCTTCAATTATTTTGGAGAAGTCCAACTTCTGACAAATGTCGTGTTCAATGGAAATCTCAGCCAGACCATTCAGGCGGTCCTGTGACATTGTATTCCGTAAGTAACTCTTCAATAACTTCAAAACGCGAGAAGCCTCTCTCTCTCCTGATGCCACAGTTACTGGTCCGCTCTAAAGTAGACGCAATGCGATGCTTAGGTTTGGGTACAGATCCAACAGCTTTTCAGCGTAAATGTAGTTTAACATCTCCAGGGGTGAATTAGACACACCAGTTGGCAAGCCTTTTACAGCGGAGCAGATCTTGAGATTCAAGTCCTCAGCATCAATGTCATCCATTTCATGTGACAAATGTTGGCAACTTTTAATTAACTCGTCTGGACATTCATAAATCGAACATTGCTTTCTTCTTTCGTCTTCTCTGTTTGGGAAATGTTAGTTCAATCCCAATCTGTTCTGTGATTTCCCGAGGCGTGAGCTGACGCAAACCCATTTCTCTGAAATCTTCCAGAAATGTTAGCACTGCCTGAATTTCATTTTTAAGGGCTTTCATCCCTACAGTGGGACTCAAAGAGTTTGCTTGTGCGATTGCTATGAAAACATTGTGCCATACAACAATGCACACTGTGAAGTGTCCTGAAGATATCGCTCGTGCAAGGCTTTGTGCCTCAGCGGCTGTCACGCCATCTCTTTTCCGAACTGCATGATCTACAAGTGCTTCCAGGGCATTATGCACTTCGTGTACATATTATCTAAGCACCTTAACGCTGTCAATGTGGGACTCCCAGCGAGTGTCTGACAACGGTTTGACTGTAAGCTTGGTAACATGCTGTTTAAGTATGGACCAGTGTTGAGTAGAAGAACTGAAAATAACAAAAATATGCTGCAACACCCCAAAAAATGTCACAGACAGCACAGATGATTTTGCAGCTTCCAATATGACCAGATTCAGGGCGTGGCTGCTACAAGGCATGAACAGAGCCTTTTTGTTAATGTCTTGCACTCTTTTTTTGTACACCCTGCTTTTTGCCTTTCATATTCCAAATCTGTCCTCTGCAGTCATTAACATTAATTCCCAAAAAAGCATCACATAGCGCCTCACCAGTAATGTCCTCACAATAAAGTATATGAAGCACCAACAGATAACTCACAGTTGACACTGCGCAGTGTAACTGACAGTTGCTCAGTGTGGCTAGTGTCAGGTGTGCTGTCCATTATCACACCAAAATATTTTGCATGATGAACCCTTTTGGCAATGGAATGAAGGATGTGCTTTCCCATTCTAGCAATCAATTCGTTTTGGATATCTTTGCTGAGGTAATGTTCTGCGATTTCTCTTTTCTCAATTTGCCTCAGGTGTTCGTTCATTACAGGGTCAAATTTTGCCAGAAGTTCAGCTTGACCAAGGAAATGGTAGGATCATGTAGTTTTTCTGTAGTTCCACGAAAGGCCAAATTCCGTTCTGCCAAACGACAAACTATGTTAACGATTCTCATTAGAACAGATCTCCAATAATTCCTTTCCATATTGATTAACTCCATGTTGATACTGTCCACAGTTTTATTGTCACTAATTCCTGTTTTCATGTTCTTTGAGGATTGAATGAAGGTGCTTCCACGCATTGAAGCCATCCTTCGAAATAGCATTATCCCATTTTCCAAAAAGAGCACAACAAAAGCAAAATATTTTATCTGCCGACTCGGAATACACAAGCCACAATCTGAGAACTTTGTCGCCATTTTTAAGATGAATAGCTCTCCTTTGTAAAGCGTCAGGGAACTGTATCATGATTTTGGGGAAATTCGATGTCCAGTATTTGTTTGGGACCTGCTTTGCCTCGTTCACATCTTTGGTCGTCACTTATTTTTTCTGGCCATAAAGCTGGGTCGTCAGGTAATGCCTGAATGAGCTCTATGGACGTAGAATGCATTTGATTTTAAATGCTGCAGCAGCTGAACATTTGTATTGTTATTTATATGACTTCAATATGACTTATTTTCACTATAGCGATTAAATGACTGATATTCGCATTGTATTTTACATACCCGGCACTGTAAATAGGACGCAACATATTTACAGTGCCGGCCTTGTGTATGCATACACACACACACACCCCTTAGCGTGTCACACAGCTGGCACACAATCTTGAGTTCTATTAGCACATTTCACTCCTGGCATAAAATCTGAGGAAAGCCTCAAGGTGCAAATGATCTGCAGTCTATTTAGCAGCATGGTTATTTATTTTTATGAGAGCTCATTATTACTCTTTTCCTTAAATTTCAAATTTGTCCTAAACACCTCATCAATCTACAAACTTGTGCAACACCTCACATTCATTACTTTGGACATGCGACAGCTATCCACAGGATGCCATGTTTATTGTGGCACTATAAAGGTCTTGCTCACAAATGGGATAAATGCCATAGACCAGTGTCTATTTGTTACAGCATGTACAATAAAGGTTTTTACAGTAAACAATCTTTTTAAATATAGGTCCCTTTTCACAAATCTTTAACTCATTAGATGTTTTTAAAATCTATTTTCACTAAATATAAAGTTTGAAGTTCCTCACACCAATCTAGACCTGTTGGCTTATTTAACAATAGCCAAAAAAGTTTATGAACAACTAATAAACCAATCAAAACTAACTTTTATTGAGAATAATGAGAATATCTGTAAACTAAATGTTCTCAACCAAGTGTGATTACAGTAGTTCCTACTTAACAAGCAAAAATGCAGTAAATACAATAAATACACAGCTCTACACAGTATTACCAATATTACTGTGCCATTTTAGCTTTCTTAAAATATTCTTTGGTGAACCTAATTTGATCCAAGTTACCCCAAACTGCCTTTTAAGAAATCATAAAAGTTGACAACCTTTGATTTAGACTTTGGAGACTGTATCTTAATAGCAGATGTACACAGTTCAACAGTTTTGGAATTAATTATTGATTAATGTGACAATGGTTAACAAAGAAATGCTTTTAAGGTACTACTAATTTTAGTTCAGGCTGGTCCAATGCATGTCTTTTGTTTTAAAATAATGTTTATCTGGGGACAGATTGCACTGGTATAATAATTATAACTTATAACGGAATGTCTAGTAAGGCACGTAAATGTCTTCAATATGTTCCTTTTGGAATGGAATCTATGAGAAAAAAAACCCAATAAACCTTCAAGACTTCAAATAATAGATGGACAAACTGGGCAATAACAAAATCTGATTGATTTTTAAGTTCTTCCTGGTTATGTTAAAAAAATAAAAAAATAAATAAATAAATAAAAAAATGCTGGTATAAAGAGCATATGTGTTTAAATACAGGTCTGTGTATTTTCTTCTGCTATTTACTGAAAAAAACGCTTTATATTAAAACATAAGGATTTTCTACTTGGATAATATGAATCCTGATTTATTAAATCGGGGGATAAAACACTGAGGAAGCCATCAGGTGAAACGTTTGCCTACTTGACTTACCAACAGTGGTTGATATCAGGCAGCAAAATCTAAAAATGGTGTGTCACAATCTGTCGTCCTTCTGATGAGGCCTCTAATAAATCAGCCAAAGATGTGTCATATAAACGCAAATGTAGCACCGCAAGCCAAGATAGGATAGCTAAGTATTTTGTAATATTGAAAGACTGGAAATCTGCAGGATGGATAGTTGGATGGTCCATTACTATAAAAAATGAGAAACATATTAAATCCCAGGACTGGGGTGCTTGATGATTGCATTTGTTCCTGTCACATTTAGACGGTCCAAATTTTTGTGCAAGTAAGTAAACAGTCCCAGAAGGTTCTTCTAATGTTGGGGTGTGGCAATGTGCCCCGCCCCTGTGTGCATGTGTGTGTTACATGTTGCATGTTGCGTGTGGTGTGTTAATGTTGGTGTATAGAGATGGCTGCACGGGATATAAATGGGTATGTGAGCACGAGGTTGCACGTAATTAATTCACGTGCTGGGATTCAAGTGAATAATTAATTAGTAATTGAATCCCAGCACAACAGTATAAATAGATGCACGTTTCATTCACTCGGGGTTAGGTGTTCGAGAGTGGAGAACGGGTGTGGAGAAGGAGAGTAAAAATAGTAAAAAGAATAATATTAGTTGTTTGTACGCACCGTGTTTGTTCGTCCCTGTTTGTTAGTGTCTGTCCGTTTTGTTAATCTCTTTTGTTTTGGCGAATGTGCCGTGTTTTGTGTTCAAACCTTTTATTTTCTGTTCTGTTTAATTATTAAATGCTGAGCCGATCAGCGCTCAGCTTCACCAAAACCCCATCTCTGTTATTTACTTCCTGTTTCTGGTCTGACGTCACCCACTGTCCGGCCGTCTTTGTGACACGTGGTGTCATCGTGGGATTACCAGCGCCTCCTAGACGCAGACCAGAGCAGGAACCGCAATTTGTTGTTTAAAAAAAGACGGGAAAAAAAAAAATGACAATGGCAGAAGACGCCATCAAACTGCGGGACTGGGTCCTGGAAAATGCTGGGCTGGAGGCCCAGTCTATGCCCATAGCCATCCGGATCCTGTGGCTGATGGACAGGGAGAGATGGGAGGCGTATGAGGGGGAACACACCCCAAACTCCCTGGAGGAAGGTGTGGAGTTGGTCCTCAGCTACCTGGAGGCAGCTATAAGTGGAACAGCAGCCCAGGTAGCAGGATCTCCAGCAGGAGGATTCATGGCCAGCTGCACCTTCCTAGAGATTGGGAGGAGCCTGGCGTCCACAGCCCAAGCAGGAGGAGCCTGAGCGTCCACAGCCCAAGCGGGAGGAGCCTGAGCGTCCTACGCCTGAGTGGGAGGAGCCCGAGCGTCCCACGCCTGAGTGGGAGGAGCCCGAACGTCCCTACGCCTGAGTGGGAGGAGCCCGAACGTCCCTACGCCTGAGTGGGGGAGCCCGAGCGTCCACAGCCCAAGAGGGAGGAGTCGGTGCGTCCACAGCCCAAGAGGGGGAGTCGGTGCGTCCACAGCCCAAAAGGGAGGAGTCGGTGCGTCCACAGCCCAAAAGGGAGGAGTCGGTGCGTCCACAGCCCAAAAGGGAGGAGTCGGTGCGTCCACAGCCCAAAGAGAGGGAAGTCGGGGCTTCCACAGCCCTAGGACCCAAGCTGCCAGCAGAGGGAGAATGCCTGCTGGTTCCACCTCCACCAGCAGAGGAAGAATGCCTGCTGTCCCCATGTCCACCAGCAGAGGAAGAATGCCTGCTGTCCCCGTGTCCACCAGCAGAGGAAGAATGCCTGCTGTCCCCGTGTCCACCAGCAGAGGAAGAATGCCTGCTGTCCCCGTGTCCACCAGCAGAGGAAGAATGCCTGCTGTCCCCGTGTCCCCCAGCAGAGGGTGAATGCCTGCTGGGTTCCCATCCACCAGCAGAGTGTGAACGTCTGCTGGTATCACTTCCCCCACCGTCACCACCCGGAGGAGAGGAACAGGAGCTGCCTCTGCCTCCACCACAGTCCCCTGCAAGAGCGGTAGAGCCGCACCAGTCCCCTGCAAGAGAGGCGGAGCCGCACCAGTCCCCTGCAACAGTAGGAGACCACACGCTGCTCGCACCTCCATCGCCAGGAGACTACACGCTGCTCGCACCTCCATCGCCAGGAGACTACACGCTGCTCCCACCTCCACCGCTTCCTCCACTAGGAGCAGAAGAGCAGGAGCTGCCTCTGCCTCCGCCACCTCCAAGAGCAGAGCAGCAGGAGCTGCCTCTGCCTCCACCGCAAGGAGCAGAGCAGCAGGAGCTGCCTCTGCCTCCACCACCTCAACCGCTTCCACCAGGAGCAGAGCAGCAGGAGCTGCCTCTGCCTCCTCCACCAGCAGAGGGTGAGTACCTGCTGGTTCCGCCGCCTTTGTCGTGGGAGGACTGCTTGCCCCTCCCACCTCCACCAGCAGAAGGTGAATACCTGCTGGTTCCGCCTCATTGTCGTGGGAGGACTGCTTGCCCCTCCCACCTCCACCAGCAGAGGGTGAATACCTGCTGGTTCCGACACCACTAGGGAGAGGAGCAGCAGGAGCTGCCTCTGCCTCCGCCACCGCCAGGAGCAGAGGAGCAGGAGCTGCCTCTACCACCGCCAGGAGCAGAGGAGCAGGAGCTGCCTCTGCCTCCGCCACTGCCAGGAGCAGAACAGCAGGAGCTGTCTCTGTTTCCCGCACCTCCACCACAGGGAGTGCGGTGGCCGGAGCCCCAGAAAGGGGAGCTACCGGCTACAAAGACAGGGGAGAGGTCAGGAGACCACTTTCCCCAGCAGCAGTTTCGCTGCAGGAGTTCTTGTGGCGGAGCCCCACAGGAGGGAGCTACCGCTACTGAAGAAAGGGGAGAGGTCAGGAGACCAGCATCCCCAGCAGCAGTTTCGCTGCAGGAGTGGACCAGCATGCTGTCAGCCGTGCCACTACCGGCAGGGGTGCTGACAGCATTGCCAGCCATGGGCCCACTGAAGCCTCCCTTCCCAGCCCGAGACTTTGTCCTGGACTGCTGGGTTTTAAGGGGAGGTGGCCGTTGAGGCCATGTGTGCTGCGCACAAGGGGGTATATGTGGCAATGTGCCCCGCCCTGTGTGCATGTGTGTGTTACATGTTGCATGTTGCGTGTGGTGTGTTAATGTTGGTGTATAGAGATGGCTGCACGGGATATAAATGGGTATGTGAGCACGAGGTTGCACGTAATTAATTCACGTGCTGGGATTCAAGTGAATAATTAATTAGTAATTGAATCCCAGCACAACAGTATAAATAGATGCACGTTTCATTCACTCGGGGTTAGGTGTTCGAGAGTGGAGAACGGGTGTGGAGAAGGAGAGTAAAAATAGTAAAAAGAATAATATTAGTTGTTTGTACGCACCGTGTTTGTTCGTCCCTGTTTGTTAGTGTCTGTCCGTTTTGTTAATCTCTTTTGTTTTGGCGAATGTGCCGTGTTTTGTGTTCAAACCTTTTATTTTCTGTTCTGTTTAATTATTAAATGCTGAGCGCGATCACGCGCTCAGCTTCACCAAAACCCCATCTCTGTTATTTATTTCCTGGCTCTGGTCTGACGCCACCCACTCCGGCCGTCTTTGTGACACGTTGTGTCATCGTGGGATTACCAGCGCCTCCTAGACGCAGACCAGAGCAGGAACCGCAATTTGTTGTTTAAAAAAAAGACGGGAAAAAAAAAAAATGACAATGGCAGAAGACGCCATCAAACTGCGGGACTGGGTCCTGGAAAATGCTGGGCTGGAGGCCCAGTCTATGCCCATAGCCATCCGGATCCTGTGGCTGATGGACAGGGAGAGATGGGAGGCGTATGAGGGGGAACACACCCCAAACTCCCTGGAGGAAGGTGTGGAGTTGGTCCTCAGCTACCTGGAGGCAGCTATAAGTGGAACAGCAGCCCAGGTAGCAGGATCTCCAGCAGTAGGATTCATGGCCAGCTGCACCTTCCTAGAGATTGGGGAGGAGCCTGAGCGTCCACAGCCCAAGCAGGAGGAGCCTGAGCGTCCACAGCCCAAGCGGGAGGAGCCTGAGCGTCCTACGCCTGAGTGGGAGGAGCCCGAACGTCCTACGCCTGAGTGGGAGGAGCCCGAATGTCCTACGCCTGAGTGGGAGGAGCCCGAACGTCCTACGCCTGAGTGGGGGGAGCCCGAACGTCCACAGCCCAAGAGGGAGGAGTCGGTGCGTCCACAGCCCAAGAGGGGGGAGTCGGTGCGTCCACAGCCCAAAAGGGAGGAGTCGGTGCGTCCACAGCCCAAAAGGGAGGAGTCGGTGCGTCCACAGCCCAAAAGGGAGGAGTCGGTGCGTCCACAGCCCAAAGAGAGGGAAGTCGGGGCTTCCACAGCCCTAGGACCCAAGCTGCCAGCAGAGGGAGAATGCCTGCTGGTTCCACCTCCACCAGCAGAGGAAGAATGCCTGCTGTCCCCATGTCCACCAGCAGAGGAAGAATGCCTGCTGTCCCCGTGTCCACCAGCAGAGGAAGAATGCCTGCTGTCCCCGTGTCCACCAGCAGAGGAAGAATGCCTGCTGTCCCCGTGTCCACCAGCAGAGGAAGAATGCCTGCTGTCCCCGTGTCCCCAGCAGAGGGTGAATGCCTGCTGGGTTCCCATCCACCAGCAGAGTGTGAACGTCTGCTGGTATCACTTCCCCACCGTCACCACCCGGAGGAGAGGAACAGGAGCTGCCTCTGCCTCCACCACAGTCCCCTGCAAGAGCGGTAGAGCCGCACCAGTCCCCTGCAAGAGAGGCGGAGCCGCACCAGTCCCCTGCAACAGTAGGAGACCACACGCTGCTCGCACCTCCATCGCCAGGAGACTACACGCTGCTCGCACCTCCATCGCCAGGAGACTACACGCTGCTCCCACCTCCACCGCTTCCTCCACTAGGAGCAGAAGAGCAGGAGCTGCCTCTGCCTCCGCCACCTCCAAGAGCAGAGCAGCAGGAGCTGCCTCTGCCTCCACCGCAAGGAGCAGAGCAGCAGGAGCTGCCTCTGCCTCCACCACCTCAACCGCTTCCACCAGGAGCAGAGCAGCAGGAGCTGCCTCTGCCTCCTCCACCAGCAGAGGGTGAGTACCTGCTGGTTCCGCCGCCTTTGTCGTGGGAGGACTGCTTGCCCCTCCCACCTCCACCAGCAGAAGGTGAATACCTGCTGGTTCCGCCTTCATTGTCGTGGGAGGACTGCTTGCCCCTCCCACCTCCACCAGCAGAGGGTGAATACCTGCTGGTTCCGACACCACTAGGAGAGGAGCAGCAGGAGCTGCCTCTGCCTCCGCCACCGCCAGGAGCAGAGGAGCAGGAGCTGCCTCTACCACCGCCAGGAGCAGAGGAGCAGGAGCTGCCTCTGCCTCCGCCACTGCCAGGAGCAGAACAGCAGGAGCTGTCTCTGTTTCCCGCACCTCCACCACAGGGAGTACGGTGGCCGGAGCCCCAGAAAGGGGAGCTACCGGCTACAAAGACAGGGGGAGAGGTCAGGAGACCACTTTCCCCAGCAGCAGTTTCGCTGCAGGAGTTCTTGTGGCCGGAGCCCCACAGGAGGGAGCTACCGCTACGAAGAAAGGGGAGAGGTCAGGAGACCAGCATCCCCAGCAGCAGTTTCGCTGCAGGAGTGGACCAGCATGCTGTCAGCCGTGCCACTACCGGCAGGGGTGCTGACAGCATTGCCAGCCATGGGCCCACTGAAGCTTCCCTTCCCAGCCCGAGACTTTGTCCTGGACTGCTGGGTTTTAAGGGGAGGTGGCCGTTGAGGCCATGTGTGCTGCACAAGGGGGTATATGTGGCAATGTGCCCCGCCCCTGTGTGCATGTGTGTGTTACATGTTGCATGTTGCGTGTGGTGTGTTAATGTTGGTGTATAGAGATGGCTGCACGGGATATAAATGGGTATGTGAGCACGAGGTTGCACGTAATTAATTCACGTGCTGGGATTCAAGTGAATAATTAATTAGTAATTGAATCCCAGCACAACAGTATAAATAGATGCACGTTTCATTCACTCGGGGTTAGGTGTTCGAGAGTGGAGAACGGGTGTGGAGAAGGAGAGTAAAAATAGTAAAAAGAATAATATTAGTTGTTTGTACGCACCGTGTTTGTTCGTCCCTGTTTGTTAGTGTCTGTCCGTTTTGTTAATCTCTTTTGTTTTGGCGAATGTGCCGTGTTTTGTGTTCAAACCTTTTATTTTCTGTTCTGTTTAATTATTAAATGCTGAGCGCGATCACGCGCTCAGCTTCACCAAAACCCCATCTCTGTTATTTATTTCCTGGCTCTGGTCTGATGCCACCCACTCCGGCCGTCTTTGTGACATGGGGGTACATCACTAATCCATTTGCAGTTCTGAATTATTACAATATAAAATTCACATATTACTGTATTACTTGGCAGTGCTTTAATCCAAGAGGCCAAGTAGCTGCAAGATATCTAGTTGGATAAATCTAAGCAGGGCTTGGATATTATTTGATACAGAAAATGTACTGGTTGTGAAAATATACTGTATTTTTCATTTTCATTATCGCATCTTATGCTTGTCTAATAGGAGCACCAAGTCATTTGAAAATTAAAAACGTTTTTTGTTTATTTTACATTACTGATACATATTGGATGTGTTCTTATAAGCTTTTTATTTAAGGAGTTGACACACTTAAAAAAAGCTGTATGGCTTCACTCAAAATAACTTCAGCCTAAGGAGGACTGACAGCAGGGTGGAGTAGAGTTTTGGTGTTAGCCTGTGCTATACCCGGATAGACTGCACATGGATGCCAATGGCGGTTTCACAAAATGGCAGAGCCTCACAATGATCATGTGCCTTCTGTGAGGTTTTGGAGTTATGTCTTGTAGAGGAAATACTTAAGCTTACCACAATTAATTTTATTCAACTGTATTAAACTACTTGTTGGCCTCCCTGGACATTGTAACACTGTGAGAAATGGCATATGCAGCAGTTTTACAAGGTGGCATATTGGGTTTGTTACTGACTCTCAAACGCATTCCCAGGATTAAGAAAGGATGAGATGTGTTAATACAGCCCTAGAATACTGACTTCATTAAATTAATTACTTGGTCACTGCTAACATAGTACACCTGAATATGTTGTATGTGTTTTTCCTCTGAATTCACAAGAACATTCTACACAGTCTAAAAAAGGCAGGGCAAAAAAAAAAAGAATAAAGTTCTGGCACTGTTTGTAAACAAAGTCAGCTTTCTTTAATAAGGTTGTGAAAACAGTCTCTGCCAAACTGGAACCTTTGAAGTGTGAGGTGCTAGGTAGACATTCCCTTTGAATGTTATAATATCTGTTGTTTAAATGGTCTGTGGTCGCTGTTTTAAAGTTATTGCTTCTGAAGTGTAGACGTGTATTTTTTTTTAGTTTTAGAGATATAGACTGAGAGCTTTTCTATGGTGATAGGCTGCTGCAGAGGACATGCTTTGTCAGAGACAAGTTTGCTAACTAAGTGACAATGTTCCAGATGCATATGTTAATGGGATAACAAAAATACCAGCAGGTGTAAATATCAGTGAATTCCACTGTGTTATACAAGTCAGTGCCTAACACCCACAGCTTTGTCATCTGGCCTCTCGGAGTTTGCAAGTCAGGCAATTGTTCATGATTTTTCAATTTTTGGCAAAAATGTAATATTTTAATTAAATGCTCTGAATGGTTCCAGATGTTTGTTTATTTGTTCCAGTAAGCCTGCAAATAGTTTGCTGTTAGAAAAATTCAGATTGCTGCAAATCAACCACAGAGCAATAAAAACAAACTGCAAAAAAAAGTGAGAAGTCCCTGGGGCGTATTCAATAGAGCTTTGTCTTCGAAGCCGGCTCTACTCTGGGGGCTAGAAACGCATTTCTGTGCCATTTTATTATATATATAGTGAGAAAGTGTAGTCCGAGGGGGGAACACAGGACTACACCTCCCAGAAGGACACAGACTGAGAAGCCTTAATTTGTTTTCATTAATGTTTAATTGTTTAATTATCACCCACACCTGGTAATGATTGTAAATTAGTGCCAGGTGCAGGGTTTAAAAAGCATGCAGATAATCTGTTCTGGGCTGCTTTGTGTGAAGAAGCCTGCTTGATAGTGTGCTCAAGCGTATTGAAAGACAAAGGTACTGTGTAAAGCCTTTTTGTGTTATTTGTTTAAAAGCTGTGTGTTTTGTTTGACTTTGTTTTAACAGGTAAACAGCTTAGCTGTCCTGTTTGTTAGTTAGATTCCTGTTTCTGTGTGTTAGTGCTCAAAAAAAGAGCTAGGTGTTTGTTTTTGATTTGTTTATTTTGTATTATTAAAAATCCAATTTCAAAACATCAAGTTTCCGTGTCCTGGGTCTATTTTTAAAAGGGCAATGAACCAGAGTAGTGCAAACTCGGTCACACATACATACATTATATATACATATATATATATATATATATATATATATATATATATATATATATATATATATATATATATATATATATATACACACATACACCACAGCTGGAATTTCTCCAAGAATAATATAATTATATTTAATTAAATCTTAAGGAAATGTGGCTTGTGAAAGAGGAACGTTTAGCTTAGCCAACTGCCTTCTGCTTGATTCATGACAAATGCCCAACCCAATTTTATGAGCAATCAATTTGTGACCAAAAAACAGAATTTGGATAGTTTGGATTACATATGTAGAGGAAGGTTATCAAAGACCCTGCTGTTGTGGAAAAGCATGCCCAAACTAGAATGGAAGGATAACCTTTGGCAAGAGATGTTCTCTGAAAGGTGGCCACATTCAGTAGTGTTGACTACAGCACCATCTATGAAACATTGTGGTAGCCCAATAATTGTATTGCCTATCATATAATCCATCCACCTGTCAAGTAGACAAAGATTTCAGTGCATGCCTTCTACAGTAAGAGAAACCTGCAAAATGAAATGCAGATTTTTTTATCCATTTTCCTTTCCTTGAGGAGATTTATTATTATTCTGTTTGTAGGTACTTATTTATGGTGTAGTAGTATCAATACAGAATTATGTATTCATTTCAAATGTGCATTTACTTGAAATGAGATGTTTAATCCATTTCACCCTTTTGGCAAACCATATCACCTATTTTTGTAGTTCACCGATATATCTGCCATACTGTTTGCTCATTTCACTCTTACCTAAATAAAACACACAAAATGTCCCTTTCCTGCCCATTCTGTTTTAAACCCACCCTCCCACCTTCAATTGGAAAGCCATGCGGCCTCTGACACCACTCTATGATCATGAGTCCATGCCTTCACTTTAAAAATTCACAGGGTGACAGCAGCTTACCCTAAAGCACAGTCCCTTTCAGTTTTATCAGCACACTATCTCTCTCCGGAGACTTCTTGGTTCCTACTTTTCTGCAGGCACCTCCCCCTCAAACCTAGCGTATGTGACATCACACCTGCTGTTACTGAGAATGCATAGGAAGGGGTACCAAACCATGTACATCACTTTCTCAAAACCAAAGAACACAACCCGTCTATTCTATTTAGAGCTGGAACTATCTTGCACTAATGCATTAGGCCTAGCTTTAACACTCCTTGCTTTCACATTCCTAGTTTGAAAATTACAGTTTCCATTCAAAAAGTACATTCTAAGGTTTGTGAATTTGGGAAGTCAATATAGCAGTTGGGAAGTGGGTAGGGTGAACACCAGAACTACCGGAAAAAAAAAACAATTTCTGGCCCTGACTTTCACTAAGAAAGTGACTATACAGTGTTGTAGTACATAGCATGATGAGATCAATCAGAGAAGACAACACATCTGAAGGCGAGGTGCTTGTGTACAAAAAAAGAAAAAAATGTAGATGCAATTGTTTATACTCTCAATAATCAGAATATAATTTCTCTCCGGATGTCTTATTCATAGCCACTTGAAAAATCATCTTTATTTTTATATCTTCAGCAAATATGTTTTATTGGTTCCCACATTAATTTATTAATACCAGCCCATCTGTAACAGTTCTCAGGGTGGCACACATTAAACAGGTTCATGCGGATATACAGCAAAATCAATTGTGAAACATTAACTGCATCACACATTAAGGCAACTACAAACTAAAACTAATTATGATAAGTTGCTGTATAAATTACTCCACAACATCCTCAGCAATCAATTTAAAACTCAATGAGACCAAATCTGTGTCTGGAAAATGGGATGAATGCCTAACAACTGTGTCAATAATAATAACTTAGAGGATTGCCAATGATGCTCCGAGACAGATAATTACCTTATCTGAAGCTGTATTTAAGTTAAAACTGGTTCCAGTGCTTTGTTTCTCATTCAGCATTTTAATAGCTTGTATCACTTCTTGATGAATAATGGTACATCAAATTATATTAATCACCAACTGTTTACTGTTATACTTATCTACTGAAAGCTACTGATCTTATTATCTGTCATCGTTGCCTTCAAAACACCTACAAAGGCTTTGGCACATTTAACAGCTAAAATTATTGCGTGCTCATTGAAACTAAAGCTTTTTTTTTTTTTTAATACATTTTTATTATTATTAAATTTGATTTTCTTGTGATGGCAAGGGCAAAATAGAGACTTTACTTGTATTCTAGGGGTAGGCCAGAGTACAGGCATAAACAAGTATCCGTAATGAGTACAAAAAATACATGTAATTTAGCTATTACCCATTATTCAGAGAAAAAAAAAAAGTATATATATATAAAATGTAGTTAAACAGCTCCTATTTAAAGTTTGGCAGAGACTGTGTTTCACAAGAAACAGCTTTAGTGTTCACCATAGCTGGGTGGAACTTACTCCATGTAGTGTTTCAATAATTCAGAACTGTTTTTGGTTTGGTTTGCAATTTACCTTTGTTTTGTTACAAAACATACTTACCTTTATGACTTTTAGAATCCCTGGACCCACTAGGCAAAGGAGTGTAAGGCATCCCTGGAGAGTCAGACCTCAGATCCCTGGACTCCTGTGTAGTTACATAAAATAAAGATAACTTATATTGCAGCTCATTGATACACTTCACTTGAATGTACAATTTATTAAAGAATTTTGAAACTGAAGTATTATCCCTTATGTATTCTATGATCAAATCCGTTCAATTTTTTCAAGTTTGAGAAAAAGTACAGTAAACAAGGATGGCTGAAGCATGCACCCCTATGCCCTAATGTATGTAAGAAATACATCTGTAAGAAATGCCACACAGAACATATGTGCTGTTTCTTCCATCCACTGGGGGCAGAGTGTTGCAAGGGGACAGGTTAATTGCAACACTCTGGTGTACCAGCTGTTAAAACATGATTCTGACAGCTCTATTGAGGTCACAGAGTTAAACTTCTGAGTTTTAAAAAGATACCAGGATGTGATGACTGAAATGATATCACATTGATTTAGATAAGAAGAATACATTAGTTAAGATAATTATATTCATGACCCATACCAAGTTTTTCCTTAAGGTTTTGAAGCTTTGGCACCCCATGCCATGTTACTAGGATGAAGAAGAGCGCATGCGGGAATGTGATGAGAGCAAAGGAAAGCATTTATACACTGCTAATGTTACAAAACAAGAAACAAAACTATTTGAGTAAGGCCTTGAATTGTATTAGTCAGATGTTTGGTTCTAGTCTTGTAAAATGTACAGGTGTTTTTCTCCTTTTGCCAATTTAGTCCGAAATAAATGCTCTGAAAATAGTCACCACCGATTCCAATTCTTGATTCCACTTTACTATAGAGGGATCAATAAAAGTATAATAAAATATATATTATTTCCTATTTGAATGGCCATTTTGGGTTAGTTTGTGTCTTAAGCAGTGTAAATAGGACAGGAAATGGTGGAATGTCATTCCTTCTTTTATTACTATATTAGTACCTAGCTTCAAAAGAGGAAAGATGAGAAAAGCAGTCCGGCTCTGATTAGCTGGACCCCTGTTGTTTAAGAGGGGTCTGGGGAAGGTCTCATTCACTGCTGCTGAGCAATGAACTACGTTAAAGGTGAAGAGAAGGTCAGTTAACTGCTGAGGTTGACAATTTAAGTTGCTATGTGTTGATAATCCAACAGGTGGCATGAAACTACTGCTTTCAAACATCAGCTCTACTGTTTCAACACAAAGCCACTTCTAAAAGCTGGAACTGTCTCCATTTGGATATATTTGAGTAAGTTAAATTGATTAACTGTTAGATAAGAAATAAACATAGACTCTAAGGGGTTTGGATCATTTATGTTCACAGACATAATGGATAGCTAAAGCTTCTCAACTGTTTTGTTAAGGCCCAAACATCCCGCCTCTATGTTCACAGCTCTTCAAAACAGTAGTCAATCATGATACACTGATATCCGATACCTTGCAAGAGAAAAACACTTTGCGTGTGTGCTTGGACCAAAAAAATCAGCTCTTAATTATAGGTTTACACAACAGCTTATGCTTCCCAAAAATGTGAACCTGCGTGGAATTGATTGTTGTGAACATTTAGGGCCTTGTTTTTGGATAAAACAATTGTAAAGGTTTGAAATAATTTAGTTTCAGTAATCAAGGAACAGTTCAAATAATGTTCCCAGTGTATCTTACTAATTTATTCCATTCAGATGGTTGTATTCCTTTCTGAAAAATGTTTTTGCACTTGCTCAAAGCACTTGCTTTTCGGTGAACACATTTCCAAAAGTGTTTGACACACAATAGTGGAACCGCTTCAACTTTGCATTGGGACAAAATAAAAAATAAAACTATTATATATACTCACTGCATTTGTACAGCATGGAATTATATATATAAAAAAGGCTTGTGCCTTTATAAAACAGCAAGTCCTGAAGTACTAGTTCCATTTCGGGGATGACCTTTACAAGGACCATTCTTTAGTGAGAGAACCATAAACATAAGCTCCACACATATCTCGTGTGTGTGTGTGTGTCTGTTCAAATTTCTTGAGCCACATAGACATAATAAGGCTAACTAAGCACTTCTATGTACATTTCACAATTGCTGCAGTTATTAAAAGTGCAGTGAACAAAAAGGCCAAGAAATGTGGATTTATAAAGCCCTTGCTGCCAGCTATGGTAGACTCAGAAAGGGAGGGTATAGCCATTTGAAAATATCAGTAGTTTCCTTGTTACTTATTTCAATATCCTCTCGACATTTGGCTTTAATATCCTAAATACCATTTTTAAAGCCAGCTCCAGTCTGCCCTGACTAATTTCCTCTCAGCCTGACAGATCAGAGGCCTTCCCCACCAGTGTTCCTTTTGGACCCACAAAGCCCCTCGTAATCCTGCTGCTTGCCTACAATTAATCTTTCCAGTTGCCACATTATTAACACTACCACCCACAGGCAGAGGATGCCTGAGCACCACTGGACACTGGCCCTCCCACTGGAGAGACAGAATGTCAATCACGTGGTGGTTAGAAAGTTGCATGCTGTCAACATCAGAGATGTCCATCCCCTTCTGCCTGCTGATCAAACATTTATTTCCTCAGAAGATTAATTCCACGCCCCTCCCACTTCCTCCCATATCCTTTCTCCCTTTTCAGCTTATTCAATGACCCATCCTCAATATGAGAAAGGAGGTTGTTGATAAAAGGAATCCCCCAGAAACAAAGTTAAAGAAAAACTAAATTTAAATCCCAGCTGTTATCAGAATTTTTTTTTTTTTTTTTTTTTTTATACCTGACCGACAATGCACTGGTTTGATCACAGGCCTTAAGACTTTAATCAAAAGCCAAAGGCTGGTTTACGCGGTCTGAATTGATTAATTTCAGAACTGGATGCCGTGTAACTGCATGCATGAAACAGAATGCATCACCCTTGTTTATGCACATCTTTTCTATGTATTATAAGGCCAACATTAGAACAGACTACTAATGTACTGTGTATGTATTTTTTTAGAAACACTCAGAGGCTACTTTGTGTAACACTGGGCAGAATTAATTGGTAAACAACAGATGTATGTAAGTTTGCTTTTATTAAAAAACAAAAACAACAAGTTTTAATATAGGTTTTCCAAAGACTGCTACATCTGCAGAAAATTGCCCTCAATATGTCAGTCCAAATAAACTGTGGCTGTAACGGTAAGTGAGAATAGATGTTTTAACATGAACTGTTTGCCCAGAATCTAGACATTTTAAAACAAAATTTAGATATCACTAGAACCCCCATTTCAAACACAATGACAGTGTAAAGAATGGAAATACCCACAGTAAGAAGAATGCTTATTGGGGCCAAAGATCTCAGTGAGCTGTATAGTCTATTGTTAGCCTGACAAAAGGTATCATTTAATTACACTTCTATAGTATTGTTCATTCAAATGACGCACACATCTTAAAAGCTTAGATGTTCAGGAATATCTGGCAGCTGGGAGCTTTATTAGCAGCTTATTTGTGCAAAATCCATGGGATGTACAACCCTATACAAGGCTATTAAATCTGAGATCAATGGGATAGAATTGTTGTGATTATACTCCACCCTCAATATAAAGATTTTCAGCAACACCGCTATTACTTATTCAAGGATTAATTTATTAGCTCCAACATTCATTACTTCCTCAAATTATCAGCTTTAACTGTAAAATTTAAAATGTTTGGAGACTGCTGCTATGATTCATTCTTATTGGAGAGATTATAGAAATGTTACATAATGTTGTTAACTTTTTGATGAACCAATTTTTAAACTATTAATATATTGTGAGATATACTCCCTTTTGGTATTGTGGCTAGGGTGCTATCCTCACACAGTTTCCAGGTTGTAGGCAGACTACTGACACGTAATATGCAGTGAATAAGTGTTCTTTTATTCGAAGTTCAAAACACAGCAATAGGGTGACTGGCCCTTTAATGCAAAAAAAACCCCCAAAAAAACACTGTGTACAAAATTTAAAAAAACTAGCTCTCTCTGAGCTCTACCTTAACTTGGGTTATTTCACCCATTTAGTCCCTAACTACAAAAGGAGAAGGCTAATTCCTGCTCCCCTCTTTCTTAAACCAAAAGGCTATTTTAGTTTTACCTTTGTATATCCTGTTTCGCTACCAATCCTCCTTGGTTTCCTTCAGCAGTGTCTGCAACCACACCCCAAGTTAACACCACCAACCAAGGACTGTTTGAACTGGTCTTTTATACCAGGCTTTATTAGTTAATTGTAACCAGCTGTATAATTAACTAATTTGTTACACCCAATTGGCCTCATTAGACCATTGCCTTCTGGGAGGTGTAGTTCCCTTTCAATTCGAAGATGACCACCAAAACATTACATATGGGATACGCCTGCCTATTGGTAGGTATTTTCTGAGCTGCCGATAGGCCCCTTCCTGGGATGACACTGTGTCCCGCCTACAGAGGGGTTAAAGCTGTCATTCCATGGAAGCCGTTTCTCTTTTTGCCTCTCAAGAAGTTAAGGTAAGACCCTCTGTGTTGGTATCTGAGCGTATTTTGAAAAATAGCTTTGAGTCTACTGCAGTCCCCTTGCCTTCAGGCTGAAAGCTGGCTTACTGCTTTCACAGAATCAGTGACTCCTGATCCAGCCTTTTTATTTCTGTCTTTTCTCAGCAACCTGTGAGCTCCAACATTCACTACACAACAGTGAGTGTTGTTTTTTTTCCAGCCTTCTCTCGTGTGGGAGAACATGGTTAGGGTAGGTACCGCTGCTTCAGCTGCCCCCCGGTGCTTCGGTACCTTGGTGCACGCTCAGCCCGTGGTACTTCGGTGTGCCTGGTGTACACTGCGCTTAGTGCACTCATTGCGCACGGTGCTTGGTGCCCTCGGTGCATATCTCTGAACTACATTTCTCTGTCTCCACTGGGGTGTACATGGGGTGTACGCTCCTAGCGATACAGGGACCAATATATCTCCCGTCTGCAATTCTACCCCATACTTTACCACTATATATATATATATATATATATATATATATATATATATATATATATATATATATATATATATATATATATATCATAATTTAGATATTTTATTTAACATAATTTAATCTAAGAAACTACAAAATGATATCACAAAAGTCTACCGGAAGCTATAATAGTAGTACAGTATTTCATGTTAGATAAAAATTTTTTTCACATTTTTCAATTTTTGAAAAAAAAATTAATTGCATACAAAGCAGTATGCAATTAAATATGTTAACGTAACATTATTCAGCAGGTTTCAATCGACAATGGTTAGATCAGCTTAATAGATACTTTCACCATCACTATGTTAGGCCTTCATGTGTCACTCTTTACTGCAGCCAACAGAATTGCTAAGGAAGGGGAATAAACATGGCACACTGCCCCTTCATTAAAGGCCAAGTGTCTCAATACAAATTATAATTTCAAACGCGATACAACCTAGTACAAAGCTTGGGTGTAACATCACTGTTCCACAAAACTAACACTGTACAGTATGTAATACTTCCACTTTGTTCCAAGAATGAAGTAATGGTGCCAATTAAACTGCTGCAGTTACCTGCACTCCCTACACTGAGCAGATGGGGGTGCTGCAGTGTAGTCTATTTAAGATGCTTGCAGAAGTATCCGGTGAAGACAGCTCATCAAGTCGAGCATTGTTTTCATTTGCCAGGCCAAGGGCATGCTAGATGCTCAAATCATTATTGTCTTTATATACTACAAGTTATCATTACAGTTTATTATAATGCTGCAGAATTTACAAGCTGAACAACAAAAAATCTATAATAATGTGTTTTACAGAGAATACCTCAGCAGTACTTATACCTCTGGGACCAGACTGTCTGAAAATTATTTCTCTGTTAAATGTCATTATGAAATACAGGTCTGTTCTAGGAGTGTATATCAGGCATCATCAATCTTACACAATATGTTTTAACAATAAATGCCAAAGAATGAAAGAATGCGTGTGATTACAACTTGATGCTAATTGTTTTGAGAGACTGTGAGTTTTATCTGCCTCACTGGAGCCGTTTATACACGTGTGACCTGAAAATTCAACAGCATTTCGTAGCACTGCTGAAACTGTGGTTTTACAGGGAGATTTCCTGCGATGTCAGGTGTTTGTCTGACAAGTGGCTCCACTCTTTGCCCCAGCTGATTCCTGTTTTCTTCATCTTGATCTCTCTGAGAATCATCAGGAACACAATTTAATTACAGCTGGAAAAAAAGTGTAAACACAACTCTTTATCTCCTTATACATCTGAACAAGTAGACAATGTGTTAAAATGAAATAAATCTGCCCTGACAGTCACATCAAAGGGTTCAGCCAGGGGCTTACAGCTACTTAAGGCACAGGAATGTTGTTGCTAAGCATCAGCCATCAGCCTCGTGCCCTAAAGAAGGACTTTTCTCCCTTTAAGAGGGAGATGAGGAAAGTGAGAGAGTGGGAACTCGACAGTAAAGGGAGTTTGGGGATTTTAGGAGATTTGTTGCTTAAAGCAATTGTTAGAAGAAACAAGCTTTCTGTTTGTTTGTTTTTTCTCTTGACACCATTTCTGGTTGCAAAAGACATGTATACAAAATTATCTTGATATGTCCCACCATTGGGTGCAGATCAGTAATATTTTTATACATGGAAACCTTTCCTTTTTTTAACCAAGCACAGACTTTTAAGACGTGGTGAAAAACTAAAGTAATTGTAAAATAAAGAATTGTGTGCATATTTTAATAAACTAAAGCATTTATGTACATAAGTTAACAATTAAATCAAATAATTCTTAGTTTACTTTATCCTATCCAATACATCCCCAATATAGTCCCAATATTTGCATTGTTTTCTAAAGTGATTATAATATTACTCTGAAGAATTCTACTTCAACTGGTAGTTGGGACAAAAAAATATAATGAAATATTCTTTTTCAGGTTGTGACAGAAAGACAATGATTCTTGGTGGTAAATCTCCCTCTCGACCTGTGAAGGCGCTTAGTAACGGGAACAGAGTACCCTGGACTGTTTGGCCTGACACTTTGTTCCGAGGGTTAAAAGGAAGTCGGTCATGTAGAAAGGGGGCGGAGCTTCAGTGCACTAATGCATCGACTCGGAAGGGAAACGATGTGGCAGCCGCGGATTGGAGGAGCGGCTACAATCATTTACCGAGGGGTCATGTATGACGGTACAAAAAGGGGACGAAGCGATGTAATCTGTTCCTTCAGTTATGGTTACAGAACGATCCGGAAGGACCAGTGTTATGAAATATATCGTGAGTGTTTTGTTTGTTTTGTGTGAAAATACTGTTTGTTATTGTTTAGACGGCTAACACAATCCAGAGCTGTCGCCAAAGGCCAGCACCAACCCGGACAACATCACTGCTCTTTGTTTCATTAGGACTGTATATTCACTACAAGCACTCGAGCACTCACTGTGGACTTGTGTTTGTGTTACGTGTGGGTGAATAAGAACGGGATTTATTATGTTTATTATTTGGGAACCAACCGTGGATTTAAACAAAGCAATACACGCTGCTGTATTGCCTGTTAACATTGTCTATTATTTACTGTTGTTATGCCATCAGGCAATTGGATTACAAACCATTAAACAACATTGCACCGGATTATAATTGTCTGTCTGTTTATTGATCACCTGCACACTGTTAACCACTTTGCCACACAGGTGTACATTCATGTTTCATCAGTCATGTTTCTGAATCATTCACTCAGCCATCTACAATGATGACTTTAACTGTTAATTAGCATTCTGTTATAGTTATTAAAGGCTCAGCAAAACAGTCTGCAACAGCAAAAACTATAAAAAAAAATATATTCTTGCAAAAATACAGATATTACAGAAAATCCACTTTAATGTGTTTTTTTTTACATTAAATAATTTAAGAAAACTATGAAATAGAATCAAAAGATGTTCACTCCAAAGATGGTTTATTATTTTATACAGTAACAGTTGTGTACAAACTTCTAGAAAAAAGGATATATATTTCTAAAATAAAGCTTTTCATGACCATATTACTGCTGTCAGTTAATGTCAGATACTTCCTTTGAATTGTAAACACATCCGACTAACCTCTTTTGGCAAATAAACACAGGAACAGACCTTCTGAAACACAAAACACTGGTTGTCATTATCACATTAAGTAACATATTTACTAAAAGTATGTTTCCAATTCTCACACACTGCTTCTAAATAGGAATATTTTTATATTGTTATTGCAAATTGCTTTTGTTTGGGTCAGTGCAGAATCTTCAAACACTATTTGTACAGAATAAATAAACCACAAATAACTTTAAAGGGGCATAATGCATTATAAACCATACTTTAAGAGTGTTAACCAAGGCTTATTAATACCTCACCTCATGAGATTTGTTTTTTCTTTTACTTCAGTTTTGGAATATGCAGATATTTTAAAGACAATTCTAAGGAAGTGTAAAATGGCAGCTTCTGCTTGGTAATCACTTCCTGTGCTGTAGCACAGATTTGCTACAATGGACTTTAATTAGTTATAAATAGTTCTAAATAATTCATACCACATTACCTGCATTCTTCAGCAATGGAGCAACATTGAGGGAGAATCGTACATATTTCAAGAATGATGAATATGGAATCCCTAACAATTTACTGTATCCCTAACACTTTTTTTTGTAATGCATAATAGCTATACTATAATAAAATAAATATACCTACGGTACTACGATGACTACTACTACAGATACTAATAATAATAATCATAAAAATAATACATTTTTGACAACCAGTAAGACATTCCCTGAAACTTCTGTCGTTTAGACAGGAATGCAGCATCTTTAATTATATGTGTATTTATTTTGTTCAAATTCCTAAACTTAAGTCAAACTTAAGATTGTATAGTACTAGCACTATACATGCAATTTCAATTTTGAAGCTAGTGTTTTACCAATATTGTGGCATTGGATTAACAAAATGGTGCGCACATTACTTTGCCAAATCATTTTAAGCAGGCTACTTTAGAACTTTAAAAACACACTCCAACGTAGATTTGTTTGTAGACTCAAAACCAACAATAACACAGGCCTTTTGCATGTGCAGCCAACACAACAGTACAAAAAATCCAGAGATTTTATAAAAATCATCACCAAAAACACAAAACACATTCACAATATTTACTTCTCACTGGTACAGCATGTTTGAATATTTGAAATAAAACATACTACTATTTTAAATAAAGTAATATTGTTGCTACTGCCATGGCATTATGTAAAAAAATACCAATTGTAATGTTGTACTTGTTCTACCGATAATGCATTTTTAATTGTAATTGTGTGCATAACTATGTATTAATTATGTTTTGATAGGTAATGGCTGTACAAATAACATTTGAAGTAATGGCATTGCTCTTCACAGTTAAAAAGAGATGTTTGCATGATGTTTGGTCAGCAGGAATAATGTTGAGCATGTTTTTAATGATTTACCAGTTCTACTTGACTGAGCTTGCACTCAGTAAATGGATCATATGATCGCTGATCACAAGTTAAACTGCTTTTGTTTCATGCGTGAAGCAAAATTGGGGAGCTGTTGTTCAGTGCTACAGTTCGTGTGCAGCTCAATGTTAGACAAGTGTAGGTTACGTACAAGAGGCAGTTAAAGGCTCAGACCAGCAAGCCCTAGACTTAATTCGGCTCATGAGGTTGAATTTTAAAGAGTCAACTGACCTTGTTGCTGAAAGCTGTTTAGTGTTGCATAGTACCCATTTATACCAGTATGTGTAAACACTAATTCCTTACAAAAGTCAAAAGAAACATTTTAGCCAGCGGCTATTCTGTATTCCGGAATGAAAACCGTACAAGCAAAAATGATTTGTGTGGCTGGCTCTCTTAATCTTTTTTTTGTTGTTGTTTCCTGTCACTTTTGAAGCAGTCATTTGTAAACACATGAAATGTAAAATGTGTATACCTTTCTGAATAATGAAGTTACTTGTATTAAGGGGTGTGGCAAAACCCAATGCAATTCAAGAAGGTGAGTAGAAAAGCTTCTTATTACATGTCATATACCGTTTCATACATGTTAGCATTCTGAGAATAAAATATTGTTAAATATTGAACACTTGACTTGTTTATAAAAGTATTACATAAAGGTCGGTGCCCTGCACCAGGGCCCATCTTTCTCTTCCTCTGCCACTGACCCTACCTAAATCCCTCACTATCAGCCGGACGGCTAAGCCGTTTACTGGTCACCAAAACTACTTTTTACACAAACAAGTTTACACCGTACCTTTTCGGACCACACAGGTCTCTTTACAGGCTTCTCACAGACAGGCTTCTCACAGACATCTCCTCCTTACTTGGAACAAAGGTCAGCTTTTATGCCATGTGGCTGAGGCTTAATTGATTGACAATTCCCCAATTATGCCTCAGCCATATTCCAGGCAAGGACTCATTTAGGCAGGATTCTTTTTTTTTTTTTTGCCAACCACCACTCACACCAGTGAACACACACACACACACACACATCCAGTCCTCTCCATTCCCCCACCTTGCCACAGGGGACAAAACAACATATTAGTGCATTAAGATAATATCACCTGCATAACTTACAATAATAAAACAATCCGTCACACATTTTGAAAATGTTTTATATACAGTATATCTACCTACATTTCTAGGATCGGTATTTAACACCAAGCACAGTGAAGTAAAAACACGGCTACCTAATACTATATCCATCCATCCATCCATCCATTATCTGTAACCACTTAATCCTATAGAGGGTCGTGGTGAGCCGGAGACTAACCCGGCAGACACAGGGCATAAGGCGGGACTACACCCTGGACGGGACGCCAGCCCATCGCAGGGCAACTAAGGGATCATTTAGAGAGGCTAATCCACCTAGCCAGCATGTCTTTGGACTGTGGGAGGAAACCGGAGTACCTGGAGAATACCCACGCGAAAACGGGAACAACATGAAAACTCCACACAGACAGACCCTTCCTAATACTATAACATTGCTAAATTAGTCAGAAATATTATGAAATTTAAAATAAACCAAAAAAAATATGATTTAAAAAAAAGTAGTGATCTTTTCATATTAACTGGAAGCATTAAGTATTTTTCCAAGTTTTCAAGTCATAATTAGAAGTCTCTCTTATAATCTGTTTTGACTAAAGTAGGTAGAGCGCAAAAACAAACTCCTTCTTCATAGGAGGAACGAGTCAAATGTACACTACAGAGAACTGCATTGCAAGATAAGCATTGCTAAGTAACCATTATGTTTCAGATTGTGTCAATAACTAATTTTCTTTAAGAGTTCACACGTCAGTTCAAGCATTTTCTGGGCCCTCTTAAAATGTCTCAAATAATTCTAATTGGGGTGAGGGAAAAAAATACATTCCAGACAACCAGGTGTGAAAGTCTTGCTCGCTGAAACTTCAATTATGAAATACTCCACACACATGAAAACATTCCTGACATTAGACACAGCTCCTAATCAGTTGAGATGGCATCACCACGTGTCACAGTCTATGCTTGCTGCAGAAAAAAAAAAAAAAAAAAAACTGTATAAAAAGACAAACATTGTATGCTGGTTTAGAGCGATGCATTATTCAGTCAAAAAATTATATTGTTATACAGGTTGTGCAGGAATATATGGCACCAGGAAAACATGATGCATATTTTCAAATGTGTTTGAATTATGAGCACACATGCATTATTGTCATTTGGTATATGGTCCATGTAAGTGATATCTACTATGATTGCAGCAATACAAAATGCTTGAGTCACATGGTAAATTTGATCCATTGATGGCCTTCTTGTTTTCAATCCAGGACCCCCTTGAATATGAGATGTACACTGCTGTGCAAAAGTCTTAGACATGTTGCATTTTTCTACTCTGATGCATTATGAGCATCAACAATTTAATCAAAGCCTCCACTTGTGTTTTCTACTATTATAACAACCTTGACTTACATAAAGCAGGAAAAACATGAAGTGAAATAGCTTGCATCACTTGATTTTCAAGGTGTGGTATCCAAAGCATAATCAACAAGTACAGAGAAACATCATCTGTAATTGACAAACCTAGGACTGGAAGACCCAAAAAGCTGTCTAATAAGGATGAGCAATACTTGAAGATAATATCCTTAAGGAATAGAAAGAAGACAAGCGTAGAATTGATAACAGAACTGGCAGAAGGCACAGGTGTGGTTGTCCATCCATCAATAGTCCAAAGCACCTTTGACCATTGTTCCGTAGTCCAATTTCTGTGCTCCTGTGCATATTATAGCCTTGTAGTCTTGTTCCCCTTTCTTAACAGAGGTATTCTTACTGCAACACATCCTTTAAGTCCTGATTTCAAGAGTGACCTTCATACTGTTGATTTGATGGACAACGACACCTGTGCCTTCTGCCAGATACAATGCCCTACTTAATTTACTGTATATAATAGATCAGAGTTGCCTGAAGCTGATCATAATACCGAAAAAGTACTGAAAGTTATATCAAGTGATCCAGGAAGATAGGAAACATCACAGCAAAGTCCAATACAGGCACTGTTATACCTTTTATGGCCATCATAGGAGTTTTTAAAAGGCTCTGGTTGTTACTTCTCAAGAATTCAAATCAGCTGCAAAGTAATACATGACAAGTTAAAGCACAGGGCACAAATTTAACCATTGGTTCAACCTATACTGTCCTGTGAATGTAACAAGCATAAACTGCACCCTTATAAAGTCAGATAATTCCAATATACAGTCTTTGGTTTTAGTTGCATTTTTGAATTTTCTTTTTGAAAAAGAGGGTTTTAGGATTTAGAGGGTTTATCGGTAATCAGGACCACAGGGTTATCAACACAGGTATATGCAGGTTAATGCAGGCGCACTCACAGGAGCTCAAAAATAATAACGAAAACCAAAGGCGAAATGAAAAGGGAAAATAAACACAGTAATAAAACTACAAAACAAAAAGTGCTGCTTACGCAGTGTTCCCACTGCCGCTATGCCGGTCAGCTCGGGTCTCCATCCTACGCTTCGCTGTGCACGATACACGATACACTGGGGTGGCCAAGGTTCCCCTATCACTACACACGTCCCCATATATTTTAGTAATTGGTTTATTTAAGGCTGGCTGTCTTCCTCAGCCGTGCTTGCCTGATTTCCTGATTTCTGTCTGGTGTTTGTTTACGCTTGCCTCCTCAGCTAGCGTCACTGGGTTTCCCCGGTCATGGCCACCGAATCGCAACCAAGCGCAGTTCTTATGAGCTGAGCAACCCCCAAGGCCTGCCTCTCAACCACTCAGAGAGAGGGAAAGCCAACACACCTTCCTCCCTCCATCTCCGTGTAATTGCCATGATTGACAGGCGGATCTTACGAGGCTGCTGCCCCCCTACTGCAGAACCACGCGTGCGCCAGACAGTCAGCACAGATCTCCCCTGTTACAGACCGCTGTATAATATTTGTAAATCCATTATATTTGGTAAATAGTGAATTCACTACAAACAGATTGCATAATTTGATGTCTTAAATCCAAGTTATGAATTAAAAATCAGTTTAGGCAGAGCACCTGCATCACAATTTCGAGTATTTGCCGTTTTTTTTTTTTTATTAAGCTGGTTAAACTAGAGAGTTAAGGCTTCGTAGGCCCTAACTATATGGCCTCCTTGAAAGAGAAGGACTTATGAAGGTGAGTGGCTTGATGACAGCCAGGGAATAAGAGAGACAAAACCTGGATAAAAATTAAATAAAAAGTAGCTGTCTTAAACTGTAATTGCACTCCTTTGCTGAGCACGCTTTCAGATATATAAACTTGATTTACTATTATCTTGCAACTACAAATCAGGTCCTGAGAAACACTTGTGCTATGAAATTGTTTAATCTCATCAAGCTCAGCTTTCACAGCAAGCCATAAATCACAAAGTCTTTGTTATCATAAACCTCCATGAGCGCCTCTCAGGCAGGCAATGGATCGTGGGTATATATAATCCTGACTGCACAAACAGCAGGGTCGTCGCTGGCTGAAATACTTTCATATTAGCCGCGGTGCAGCTGGTGGAACACAAGGCTATGATGGATATCTCATTTCCTACAGTCGGCATCTATTTCGAGCAAATTATTACCACATAAATTTCTTGTCAACAGAAATGACCAATTAATTAAGTAAAAATTTTACTTGTGATCACATCTACAAACCAAATAGAACTGTGAGGCAATTTTCCAGTTAGTGAATAAACCGCAGGTCAGTTTAATGAATAATTTTTTACTTTGTCATAAACTCACAGACAGGCCAGTATCTACACAGGAGCCTAACTACAGACCCACTGCTGACAGTTTTACACAACATGTATTTATGTGAAAAGGCAACAGTTGACAGCTGGGGTTGAAATAAACTTTATTAACGCACAAAAAGCATTTCATAAGATTTGTCACTAAAATCATCATGTAACTTGTGTTCTGTGCAGTTTTTCTGATGGGCCAATCAAAATAGCTTTAAACAGCATTTGTTGGTAAAAGCCATTAATCATGTGTCTAACTCTCATGTCAACAATTAACTGAAAGATTTATTTTTATTATGGCCTCTTTTAAGATAAATCAAGTCTTCTAATGATGCCTGGAAGAACCCAACTGTGACCCCACAGTGAACTAATGACATCACTATTACCCAAAGATGCTCCCTGTTCCCATTTTTTTTTTTTTTTGATGGACACAGTACAAAAGTAAAGTGCTTCTTACCATGGATTTAATTTAACTAAAGCATTTGAATTACTTGTTTTTATGAATGTTTTTATGTTTTTTCCTAACAGCTTTTAATGGCTACATAAGACGTTTTGCTCACAGGTAATTCAAGATAACTGTATTAAGTGCAAATCGACTCGATTCACAAAGCTTTGTGAGGTCACACTTTATTTCATGGATCAGTTTTTTTACTTTAATACATTTTGCTCATTTTGTGATAATAGTTAGTTAATTTTGTGACCCATTTATAAACAAGGAAAAAACATGATCTCATTTGCTAAACATACAGTAACTACAGTGACATACTATATTATGGCTATGCAGGGATCTAAATGTATAACTGATCTTAACATTTATAAGATTGCTCCACAAAATGTATTGTTTGCTAGTAAACATCAAATATGTTTTTTTAAATTTTTATTTCATCTGCTTGATTAGTAGAAGACATTTAGGCAAACGGGTACCTGATGATTATTATAACATTTTTTTTTTTTGTCTGTATGTGTTGTTGAATTCTCGTGCATTTTGAGCTAAAGATGCACCAAGAGCCAGACTTGTGACCAGTTTTACAGCTGTTGGGTTGACATATAGAAGCTGAGGTATTTTGCCTCAAGCCATACTGTAGACCCCTGACTGAGGTGGAACTGAAAACAAGGACTTCATCGCTCCCTGTAATTAACCTCATCCACACAACATCATCAAAACATTAAAACAGCATGTGAATCTACTGGAATTGTGTCTCCACTGATAGCATTTAGTAAATGTAAATGAGCCATCCAATACCATCTTGGCTTAAAATTCCAATGTAAATGTAAGAGCTTGTTAAAGTGGGAATAGCTATTAAGACATTCTTCTTTTTTTCTGTTGAGTTTTATACACACCCTGGGTCAAATGTAATAAAGATTTGCAGGACTGTAAAAGACTCTACACTGTTTTAAGCTGTAAGTGGCAGTTAAAATAAGAATAGTCAAGAGGGAATCCTTTTTTTGGTTAAGGTGCATTTAAATACTTCCAAGGTCGTGTAATGCATACTGCAGCATGATAGCACACCCAAGCATGTTGAAAACAACATTTTAAAGAATAATGTCCCTGTTGGTTTACAGCAAGTCACCTAACTAAGCTCCAACTTCACTTGCTTTGGAAATTTCTTTAATATAGGAACTGCACTGGGACTGCTTTACGTCAAGCTTTTGAGTGGTTATTTAATTCTGGTGTGAAGTAGGGGGAAAAAATGTAAACTGTTATAAGACCATTTTTTTCTTGCAATACAAAACAGCAAGGGAATATCTAAATGAGAAACACAAAATATATTATTTATAACAGTTACAGCCTGTCCCCTGATTAAGCCCAAAGAACTTTGTTTTACTTCACTTGCTCTTCAGTCTGTCTCTCAGTGATATAAATTAGTGTGCTGCTTGCCAGTTCTCTCCTCTTTGTGGTTTTTTGTTTAGCTCTGCCTGTGACAAGCCAAGAGCTGATGCATCTGTTTCAATGTGTAAAATACATTTTTGGTCAAGTTAGCTTTTTCCTTGACAGTATTATGTCAAACAATCCCATCACAACTGGGTCGAAACACTTTGTTGTTAGCTAATAAATTAGACAGTATTTATTATCTGTGATCTTTTTTTCCCTTTTTATGGTGACACATTTGTGGTAAATTAAGACCAGCTTTATAAACTAGGCAGAGGGCCAGTATCGGTCCCTGCCTTCTTGTGAATGTTTTCTATCCCCACCGGCCCCCAGGCCTAGTGTTAAATCACGTTAACTGTCACAGAGCACTAAGCTAGTGTGCGTCATTGGGGAGGGCAGGAAGCACTGGGTATAATTCTGTCCATCAATGTAATAGATGATATCAGTAGCTTTGTAATCTTGTACTATAAGTTATGGGAACTGACACCTAGGAATTCAGTTTGAAGGCAATGTGTTCATCAAAATTTTAAGTACAGCCAGACCCAGTCTGCAGAGAGTTATTTTGTTTACACAAAGGTTCTCAAAACGTTAAATTGACATAGATTCGTATTTACATGACAACATTTTACAGCCTTACTATTTCATCAACAGAACTTTAACAAATGCTTTAACAGAAAGGAGAAGGATGCACTTAAGGTAAAGTCATATTTTACATTAAAACCATACCCGCCCACTTTTAAAGGAGGGCATCTGTGAGCACTGATTTGGTGTTTAAGAAAAAAAACAAAACATTTTTGGCACATGACTTGTATCAATCAAACCAGACATCTCTACACTACATCTGGGAGGCTCCTGGAAGTAAAAATGAGTCTGGCAGGCAGGGTTGGAATTCCAGAGAAGACGTCTTATGCTGCGGATAAGCTCTTTTTTGTCACGAATCACTGATATTAGTCTGTATCGCACCTGGATTTCCACCAAGTATTTATTAACTGCAATCGTCTAGATGAGGAAAGAGGTGAACATGTTTAGTTTCTGTGTTGCTTCAGGAGAACATTTGACGAAATACAGAACTTTTCCAGTGTTTCGTGTAGTGTTTTGGCTGAGCACAGGCACGGCAGGTGCTCGGGTTAAGGGTGTCTATACGCAGCTGCAGCAGCCAGTTCCAGTAGAATGTTGCAGAATGAATAAAAATGGGATTAGGGGCCGTAAAAGAGAAATCCACAAAAACAATCTCAGTGTGACTGCTGGGATAACTATAAGATGCAAAGTATTCCTAATGAATGTGCACTTTGTTTTAGGCATAACACACACACAATACATTACATGGTAACCCATTCCAGTTCTAGAACGCCGAGGCTTTTGCTTTTTTATTATTGGTGGTAAATATAATTGTTGGCAAAAGGTTTCTGACCCACTGGAGCTCATCTCGGTAATAATGCTGCTTCAGTTGCAACTGAACACAGTCCCTGCTAATAATAAAATATTTTGAGACTGAAACATCAACAGAAATTATTAATAGGTACACAACATGCAAGCGTATCTCACATTGTTTTTTTTCTGTTATTTTTTATTTATTTTTTTTCTATGTAAGCTTGTGAGACTACTAACTGCTAGACATTACTGGCACAGTTACCTTTTCAACAAAACGCCCCAAAAATCTAAAAATAGATATACTGTGTATGCAATCATTTCCGAGCACACATTGTTGTGATTTCTTAAAAATGTGATGGATTACCTACCTACCAATACATTATTTTGTTTGGTCTGCATCCTGTTTATGTTATAATACATATTTATTTTATTAATGTAAATAGTATTGTATTTCTGTTCCTCCTTGTATTCTGTATTAAGGCTGTTTCTGCATAAACAATGTCTATTTCTAAAGGATGTTCTTTACATTGTTAATTTACTAAGAAATAATGGTGCAAAATCCAGGTGTCGTCTGGCCCGCGGATGCCTCCTGGCAGGGCTGTATCAAGGGCTGAGCGAGAACGGAACTTCATTTTAATATTACCGCAAGGGGGCTGTCATGGGGGATTCCCAGTATGACCTTCATATATTTCCTGCAGAACATTGTTTTGCAATATCGATTCCAAATTACAGTACTTGCTGATTGTGATGATACATTTATGCCTCGCTATGGTACAGGGGCAGCAGTGTGGAGTAGTGGTTAGGGCTCTGGACTCTTGACCGGAGGGTCGTGGGTTCAATCCCAGGTGAGGGACACTGCTGCTGTACCCTTGAGCAAGGTACTTTACCTAGATTGCTCCAGTAAAAACCCAACTGTATAAATGGGTAATTGTATGTAAAAATAATGTGTTATCTTGGAACAATTGTAAGTCGCCCTGGATAAGGGCGCCTGCTAAGAAATAAATAATAATACAGGAATCCTCATGATAGACAGGAACGCAGAATAACATAAAACACAACGCAAAAGTAGCATACATTTTTTTTTAATGCTTCATTGCATTATGACAAATTCAATGAGAAAGGACACTTTCCTACATAGACAGGAATGCACAATAACATCAAACAAAATTAAAAAGTAGCTTACATTTTAATTTTAAATGCTTTACTAGGTTATGACAAATTTAATGAGAAAAATGCTCTTTCGTTCTGTGATCAGCTTTAGAACACCAGGTGTGATAGACGTGACCGCGATACGTAGACAGTCCTCCAAAGATTCTTATGTCAGCCTGTTTCGTGCATCTATTTTTAATATTGCATTCATTGTGGAATAAACCGCTTTGCATGTGTAAGTAGATCCAAACGTGGAGAGCACAAACAGAGCCAGCGGTACTTATCTGGACATATATAGGCGGACCAGAATGATTCCAGATTTGCTTTGTTAATTAATTCAGTTTTCAGCGACAATGCCTGCAAATATACTACTAGTTCTAGTTGCTGCTTTGTTGATTACGGGAAGCACTTCTTTGCATGGGACGAGAAATCACCATTGGGGTTAATTGAAAATGGATCACAGACAAATATGACTACGTACCTGGGAATGCTGAAGTTGTCAAAGCGAGCACTGAAATTGTCTTTCAGCTGTACTATATGTCGTTAGGAGTCATTTTTAGTTATGTTTCGCTTACAACATATCGGAATGTTAAACTAAACTAATTTGACTCTTAATAGATACAACACAGATGCTATATTATTTAACTAATATTTATTTGGAGGTTACAAAGACATACTATCACAATTCCTTTTTGGTTTGTTTTCAACCAACTTGACCAGTTATTTATTTATTTATTTTTTATTGATGAGTCGGTATGCCTTGTGCCATGCTACAACACATTTTTTTGGGGTATTGCAAGTGGCCCGCTCTGCGGCTGCCCGCGGGTCATTTGGCCCGCTGTCAAATTTAATTGCTGACCACTGCTTCAAAATAAGCAATGTCTCCCCTCTGATTCTCTTTATTTACACATCAAGATACTACGCTGATATCTATTACAGGTTTGCATCCTCCTAGACCTAAGAAAAATAACATTCTCAATTAAAACCAAGGAATCAATAGTATATCTTTTGTGATGTTTCAAAGAAAAAGATGCGCAAGTCAAGAACAAAGGCAAATAACACAATCATTACATCTCCTTAATCTCAAACATAAAATGCATGTTCTCTTTAGAGCTACACCACTCCTTCTTTGGTTTTCATGTGAAGTTTTTTTTTTTTTATCTAGGCACTTTAATTTGCATGCCTTTTCTGGAAGGCAGCTCCCCCTGATATGTTAATTGCAGGGTACTTAAGTACTAAAAGATTAACATAAAGCCCTTTGCAAACAAGCTAATAGTTTATGATAATTCTTACACAGCCTTTGTCTGTCTATCACTGCATTGCCGCTAGCTGTAATTTTATCAAGGGGCTGTAAAATATCATTTAAACAAGTTCATTTACACATAATTAATACTAGAATCACATTATTAAATTGAGCTACTCCTGCCTATTAACAATCCAGGAACTAAAATGTAATTAAACTATTTTATTTTATGAACCTATTCATTAAATTGTGCTGGGGCTGGATCTCTCAGCTTTGAAGGATATGGCAATGCATCGTCTCCAACTACCAATGTAACCATTGTGGTTTTAGTTTCCCCTTGTATATTTCCTGTAGCTTGTCCAGGTTAAATGTATTGTTCCCAAAACAATATCTTGAGACATATTATGAAACTGTTTGCTCCAGCAATTAATTAATTATTTTAAAAGGAGAAATGCAATGCTAATGTTACAAAATAAGACAAAATGTAAAGTTATTTGGTTCGTGTTTTGTAAAATTAACAGATGTGTTACTCTTTCAAATTAAAGTCTTGGTTATCAAACTCAATCCTTAAATACAGTAAATAACTAGTTCACCTTGCTTGGTATCTCTGCAATGCAAGTAGAAAAAAGAGGTTGCCTATGATATTCCCTAACCTGATTGATATTACTTGGTGTATTCATGGGGAGGCCTTGTAGGCATAAATCATGAGATTTGGATGGATGAAGCTTACTTAGAGAAACCGTCTATTGAGAGAACACTTCAGAGAGGCAATGATTTAACCTTCAATCCCTACAGCATCCGTGTCCTGAAACCCTGATCCTTAAGGTGGGGCATGCAGGGTTTTAAACAGTCAAAGATCAGAGCTCAACACGTTCCAGATGTTTATGAAGACCATGCAGCAGTCTCACACAGATTGGGCTGTTGGGAAGAACGTACCCCTGTTCCCACAGTGCCAATGCAATACAAAAAAGTAAAGGGGGGTGGGGGTGTTAAAAACACAGTTTTAAAACTTTTTATTTGTTAAAAAAAAGTACAGAAAACGAAAACCATTCTCTATTCATGTCTAGATCGCAACTTTAACCATTTCTACTTCCTGTAAATTGGTGACCTTGTTCATCCATTTCAGTTTATCAGTTGTACAGCCCTTGTGAATATGTATATAGCTTTTCAACCTTGAATTCGACATTGAATGCCATATTATGCTAATATATTCCATGAAAAGGTTTCCATTGTTCTAAAGTACATCAACAGATTAACACCACATATTTTTCACATGTAATCTTCATTGTCATGTTATAATTGGTAGTAAATTGGTAGGCTTAAACAATCTATTGATGTCATGGAATAGTGGGCTTCATTAAGAAAGGCTTCTATTTGAAATGGTTACATAGCCAATTCAAACAGGCCAAGGCAATCATTTTAAGCCGAAGCTACCAAAGTGGTACAATATTTTCCTGGAAATAGGAGTTCCCTGAGGTATGGAGCTGTGGCAGTTGTTCTCAATTCATACTGCATGAGTCAATGATAGGTTGAAATGAGAGGTTTAACCTGGATTTGAACCTGCTTAGCTCAGATTTAAGACAGTAGGTGCTTTGTCTCCACATTGCTTTGGTCTACCGATCACTTTTTAATAATTCAAGTAAAACGTACATCTAAATCCTCTCGCTAGAAAGCTGTCATTTACACAAACCAGGTGCAATATGTAAAATACCTTTTAAAACTGCCTGTGGAGCTTGAGAGTTCATCAGCAGGAAATCTGAATAACAAGGTTCTGTGTCTGTGCAAATTCATCACCACTGACAGCTCTGTTGGTAGGCATTCAGGGCAGAAGAGTTCAAAATCCAAAGCATAAACATTTCTAGGAAAAAATGAACACATTTTTTTACCAAATCTTAAAGGTGATAAACGCACACAAAAAAATGGGAGATTCAATAATAAAAAGAGCATATATGGGACTTTTTTTTCTACTTGAGTTGCACCTCAGAGTCTGCTTCACACATGACAGAACTGGAATAAGGAAAGCAGTTTCAAAATTGTTAAAATATTTCATGCAATCCCTCCTAGTCACAAAGAGTTTTGTTGTTTACCTTTTAAGTTAATTGTGCTGATCACAGACAGTGAGGCACCGGAGACAAGATACCAACCCACATAGACAGCCTTCCAGAAACACTGTGCAACTCTTCAAATGACCTTATAGGATAACAAGGCGTTTACACAGACACTTCACTTAAGTAACTCAAATTACAACATGAACCGGAAAGTAGATACTGTACAGACATACTCATCAGTGAATTCATGCAGAGCTAATGCTTTCTACCAGAACACCTTTCTTATACTGGAGATGTTAAAACATACATTCAATTTAATAATGTAATCCTTAGTCACTGTGTCCCCCATGTTTTTTTTCTTTACAAGATTGGATAACATTAACATTTGTTTTGATATCTGAAGAAAAAAATACAGGAAATCCACAGTGTCTGTATGCTAAAGCAAAATCTAGTCCTATTCCCCAAGTGTCTGCATTGATCGTAAGTTGTCCTAATGCATCTGTTATTTGAAGCTCCATTAATAAGCACATTGTATTGTTCCTGAATTGATCTTTCATCGGTCTACAGAAGGTCTGGCTATAGCAGCCAATTATCTGTTGCCATATTCTTGTAAATTATTCAAACGACCAAAGTAAAAAAGTGCTCAAAAGCCTATTCATCTGCCCGTCATACCTGGAGCGTAGCAAAATGATTGGTCTGCAGCAAAATGTTCCAAAACAATTTGCTTCAAATTTAGAAGAGAGTTATTATGTTCTTTTCATAGGAAGACAGCCAGAACCAATGTGCATAATAATGTTACAGAATGGTGTGACATTAAAACTACAAGACCATGACATTTGCATGATGAATGCATCAGCACACATTTACTGAATTCTGTTCTATTGTGTGGGTTGAGAAAAGTGCATGATCTGTTACTGAAATTATATATATATATATATATATATATATATATATATATATATATATATATATATATATATATATATATACAGTACTGTGCAAAAGTTTTAGGCAGGTGTGAAAAAATGCTGTAAAGTAAGAATGCTTTCAAAATAGACATGTTAATAGATTATATTTATCAATTAACTAAATGCAAAGTGAGTGAACAGAAGAAAAATCTAAATCAAATCCATATTTGGTGTGACCACCCTTTGCCTTCAAAACAGCATCAATTCTTCTAGGTACACTTGCACAAAGTCAGGGATTTTGTAGGCATATAGTCAGGTGTATGATTAAACAATTATACCAAACAGGTGCTAATGATCATCAATTCAATATGTAGGTTGAAACACAATCATTAACTGAAACAGAAACAGCTGTGTAGGAGAAATAAAACTGGGTGAGGAACAGCCAAACTCAGCTAACAAGGTGAGGTTAGGAAGACAGTTTACTGTCAAAAGTCATACACCATGGCAAGACTGAGCACAGCAACAAGACACAAGGTAGTTATACTGCATCAGCAAGGTCTCTCCCAGGCAGAAATTTCAAGGCAGACAGGGGTTTCCAGATGTGCTGTCCAAGCTCTTTTGAAGAAGCACAAAGAAACGGGCAACGTTGAGGACCGTAAACGCAGTGGTCGGCCAAGGAAACTTACTGCAGCAGATGAAAGACACATCATGCTTACTTCCCTTCACAATCGGCAGATGTCCAGCAGTGCCATCAGCTCAGAACTGGCAGAAAACAGTGGGACCCTGGTACACCCATCTACTGTCCGGAGAAGTCTGGTCAGAAGTGGCCTTCATGGAAGACTTGCGGCCAAAAAGCCATACCTCCGGCGTGGAAACAAGGCCAAGCGACTCAACTATGCACGAAAACACAGGAACTGGGGTGCAGAAAAATGGCAGCAGGTGCTCTGGACTGATGAGTCAAAATCTGAAATATTTGGCTGTAGCAGAAGGCAGTTTGTTCGCCGAAGGGCTGGAGAGCGTACACGAATGAGTGTCTGCAGGCAACAGTGAAGCATGGTGGAGGTTCCTTGCAAGTTTGGGGCTGCATTTCTGCAAATGGAGTTGAGGATTTGGTCAGAATTAATGGTCTCCTCAATGCTGAGAAGTACAGGCAGATACTTATCCATCATGCAATACCATCAGGGAGGCATCTGATTGGCCCCAAATTTATTCTGCAGCATGACAACGACCCCAAACATACAGCGAAAGTCATTAAGAACTATCTTCAGCGTAAAGAAGAACAAAGAGTCCTGGAAGTGATGGTATGGCCCCCACAGAGCCCTGATTTCAACATCATCGAGTTTGTCTGGGATTACATGAAGAGAGAGAAGCAACTGAGGCTGCCTAAATCCACAGAAGAACTGTGGTTAGTTCTCCAAGATGTTTGGGCCAACCTACCTGCCGAGTTCCTTCAAAAACTGTGTGCAAGTGTACCTAGAAGAATTGATGCTGTTTTGAAGGCAAAGGGTGGTCACACCAAATATTGATTTGATGTAGATTTTTCTTCTGTTCACTCACTTTGCATTTTGTTAATTGATAAATATAAACTATTAACATGTCTATTTTTGAAAGCATTCTTACTTTACAGCATTTTTTCACACCTGCCTAAAACTTTTGCACAGTACTGTATATATATATATATTTCAATTCAAACATATATACTTTTTTAACATATGCCTTTAAAGGAGAGCTAGCAAATGTTTTAAAATCAATGTCTTGCCTCATGTCCCCAATTTCTTTTGTTGAAGAGCTTTTGATTCAATGCTTTTTTTATACTTCCAAGTGATCTACCACAAAATAAGTGATCCAAAAAAAACCCATCTACTGTATACTTTTTGAACAGACATCAATAAGTTATATGACAGGTGAATGTGATGGAATAGAAAATGTTGCCCAAAGTGTCAATCTGTCTGCAGATATATGGCCATAGCTTTGATTCACTAGTCACATATAGCACTGTATCAATCCAAGGTCTGAGAAAATACAATGTATAGTCGTATTTCTAAAGCTGTACATTACAATAGAATAGCTATATATCAGGCACACTGGTGATATACAGAGCTATGGAAACATGCAATGTAGTTAGCACACCCTTTTTATTTTGTGTTATTTGTTATGTGGAAAGTCAGTATCCGGTTTTGGTAAAAATCCCAAAAAGCTGATTTGTTATCAGGGTTTGTGTGTCCAGTGGTGCAAGGAGCATAAAACAGAGTCAGCTGTTTACTTGTAATGTAGCATCCTGATGCTTATAAATTCTCTTGGGGACAAAACAACCATCATGGAGAAAAGGAATTAGTCAACGCACCAAAATTCGATGGGTAGAGTTGCCACATCCATATGTCCACAACTTCCACTGTGGCCTGTAGAGGGCACTGTTTTTCATAATTCAATGGTTCAAACCATACGCTATTCAATGTGTTTTCCGTTTGCTTAAACGACAGCATCCATTCTAGTGAGGATTTTGTAAGCAACATAGGTGAGCTTTGTACTTGTTGGCATAATAAAGGCACATGTGTTGTTCCAAGACACTGTTAACCTGTTAAGTGTACTTAGTGCTGGCTTTTATACAGGACAGATGCTAGTTAATGTATAATAGGAACAGATAGCACACCCTATGGGCCACATTGGAAGTTTGAAAGTTGAGCACCGTATTTAGCAACTCTCTCAATACTTTTTTTGCCATTGCTGTTTTTTTGTGTGCAATGCTTTATAACTACCCTATAAGTATATGTATAGAGTATCACCAGTCTTATCTTAATTCATGTTATGATACTTGTTTGCAAAACAGTTGCATGCTTCAAAAAGTGACCGCTTACCAATGTTTTGCTTCAATTCAAACATTGTAAGTGTTAAGGCTGATAATGGTTATAGAAATCATTTTTAAAAAGGTACAAAGCACCAGGATCATCATTGTTATCTTTGAACGGTCTGTATTTTGCTATAGAAAACTCCAGGAAGTCTGTGCATTAAAAAAAAAAACTATAAAATGAACAGAATATACCTATATGCAAAGTTTGGCAACAGCTTTGGTGGCATTACAATTTTAATTTCATTACATAATGTCGAAAAGTGTCTAATATTATTAAAACACCAAAAAAATTCACCAGAACATTATAAAAAGATAACCATATTGTATTTTACAGAATAGCTTTTCTATAGATCCTGAAAACAAGATCTCTATAAAACTAAGAATAAATGAATCAATATCACATGTGTATCCTTTAACTGTTTTCGAATCATAAAATGACAGTTTTATGGGGTGTAACATGTATGGCAAGATTAAAGTACTGGTAGATTTTTAATATGGTTTTAATACAAACCCATTGGTCTTATAAAACTCCAGATTTGTATTTTTTTTTTAACTAGCCACTATGGTGAAAGACACCTTGCCATCCCTTAGATAAATAGAATACCATTTATTTTACTGTATATACAGTGCATTTTGTATTAGCCCCACAATTAAAGTAGGAGCATGCCATCTTTTAGAAATGTATTTGTCCCCATTATACCAAAATCAGCACAAATCAAAATTGTTTAAACAATGCGGTGTGGCTGTGAAAAAAAAAAAAAACACATTCATAGAAGAGCAATTAAACTGTAGGTAAAGGCACTAAATGATGGACAACACGATTCTCGAACAACCAGCACACATCATTAAGACATGGTAAAAGACATTTGATCAAATCGTTGGTCAACGTTAATAGTTTTACCGTTCATGTGATCAAACAACATTTGTGGACTGATGACATCTTTTAAAATTGAATTGGAGTGCTACTCTCAGTTTTACTGATAACAGACAATCCAATAGTGACAGCACAGTGTGATAGTTTTTTTTTAGCTTAGATACTCAGCAGGCATACCACCTTTGAGTATGATATTGCCAACATTTCAGAAGCTATGTAAGTGAGGCCTGGTTAATATTTGCATGAGAGATTTCATAAAATTCCAGGTGCTACAGAAAGTGGTGTTGGTGACTTACAGCATTGTTTGATCTGAGCTAGAGTTCAATCCCTGCCCCCTCATGGCATTCAGGGACATTGTGACGCAGGTGTCATTCTGAGGATGAGACATTAAACTAAAGCCCTGCCTGCTCAGGAATAGGACCATGATTAGGACAGACTATCCTGTTAGCCCTGGATAAATCCCAGTCAAGACCAATACAACTCTGGTTGGGTTAAATTCTCCCTACCTTGACTAACTCTGAAAAAACAATTCTCCGCTCACCACTGTCAATGAGAACATGTCCTCAGTTGGTGCTACCTGGTTGAATAAAGAATGTGAGCACTAGTGTGTGGCAGCAGTTTGTGTGGACAGACTGTGTGTTATTGAATGTAAAATCTTCTTGAACATGAAAATGAATTCAGCTGCTTGCACTCTATTTATTCCGCACTACTTAAACTACTCTCGGCTGTCATCTATTTTGGGCATATTTGGTTAAGCGTGCGATTTCTGTAATTGCTTGAAGTGGCTCAGAAATCCTTGTTTTGAAGGTTCAAGGAAACTGTTTTTGTTACAATTTGGAATAATGGATGTATTGCTTATGTGCATCAAGCATTCCACAATGCATGTCTTAAAGACAACTTATCACGAAAAAGTATGCAACAACCAACTCCAAAACAAACAAGTACACAATGAATTTGAATAATGGAGGTTTTTCTTGAAACACCATCAATTAGAGAAAGGGATGCATGTCCAGTTTATCTTTGAAGCATATATGTATAAACACGTGAATAAATTGTGGTGAAACTTCTGAAGTTTAGAACATTGCTCTACTTAAATTTGTGGCCAGCATTTGTATAGTTTCTAGTAGAGTTAAAAGCATCTGTAGCTCCTCATGAAACACAGTCTTATCTTTAACTAAACATTTACACAATCCAGACCTCACACTGACACTAAGCATTCCACTAAATATTTTATATGAAAGATACAACTGCAATAAATGTTAAGGGATAACCCATTGTTTACAGTTAAATTTAAAGTCTTTGATATGCTTTCAAGCAACTCAGGATAACAATACGATATAACTAACAGAGAACATCTGTTTTTAATTTGTATTCTATGGATAGCTACTCCCAATCTGAGCAGAGGTCAGGTTTAGTTCATTCAAATTAGATCATTAAAATATTTTGTTTGTATTTCTGTGTACAATAATCTCTTGGTGCCAATGAATAACTAGTTCATACTAAGACATTTTACCTAACAGTTCATGAGTTTTTTTTCATATTACACCATTGCTGGTAGACCAGGCTATTACTTTGCTCATAGTTGTATAGGACAATACTGCAATGGGGATAGAGTATATGTCTAACACATGTGCAAATTACTACTATAGTGTCACTGATTCCTGATATTCTTGAAAGTGTGCATGCATTATTCTGGTTGTCAGAACCAGTCTGTCTGACTTGTTTGTGTATAAACATGCATACATCCCGATCAGACTAATATTAACAGTTGGATTACATACTCTTTACGATGCTATAGACAGACAAAGTTTGTACTATTTAGTTTGTGTTTGTTTTTACAAAGCCTGGATATGAACATCAAAAAACATATACTGGATCATCTTGATACTTAACTTTGCTGTAGTAAAAATTAAGGATATATATATTTTTTTCTGGTCATTTGGAAAGAGTCCCAACCAGTCATTAAGGAAAGAGAGTCAATCAGCACTTGGTATAACTGTAGGTGTGAAGAGTGCAGAAATAATGAGGTGAGCAAAGATCCCAGTGTGACAGACACTGTACACCTGATTTCTACATCAGTGTAACGAGAGTGGGCTGACTGACTGTAGGCTCCTTTGAATCTGACAGTGCTCTTTCCCGATCAGCAATGGACTGGACAGCCTAATTGTGTAAAATAGAAAAAAATGAATTCTTCATCAAACTTTGTTTGATGTGTTTATCACATTGGTCTACTCTGTTACAGCAAGTACATCATACATGTGCTATTTGAACTTCTACAATATCATTAATGGAAATGCACTTTGTATTGTGCAATGGTCAAGACATTTCAGGTTATTTAGAAATTATTACACAGTTCATATTCAAAATGTATGTAGGGCTTACAAGATACCGGTAATTAGTTCAATTTTATGATTAAATATAATTGCAATGAATCCTGTTATTTATATTCCGTCAAAGTGCTATCACACTATTATATGTGAAACCATTTATAAATCATTGCCGAAGGACATTTTAAATACAGTGGTATACTGATAGTTTGAACTAGTTACAGTATAAAATCTAGAAAATAATCCTTTGGTGCAAATAGTTTGTAAACATGAAGTAAAATGGATATGTGAAAAAGATCTGTATCATTGATATGTCAAGAGGTTGAAACAATGTGGCAGTGAAATTCTTAATTTCTACTTGACAGCAAAACTAAGAAAATCAAAAAATATGATTGTGTACCAAACATTAAAACAATGACACAAAGTGTACTGTCTCTATACTGTGCTATGACTTGTACTTTAAAAAACAACTTGCACAAAAGGGTTAATTTTTCTTCTACAATACTCACGGGTGAGAGAATCACAGAATACAACTGTGTAGGGACAATGAAGCCAATGTCTAGAAAGCAAAAAAGTCACATGACCCCAATATGACGGGCATCTTAGGTCACAGGTCAAAGTGAATATTGCTCTTATATTTTGCCTGAGAAGTTTACATAACCCTGAAATGGTTTATGAGATATTAGTAGTTGTAGTGGGGGTGGTGGATTTGCAAACAAGTTACCCCTCACACAGATACTTAAGTAGATATTTACAGTTATGCAACTATTTTGTTTTAATGTCTATTTTTATTACTTTAAACAAAACCACATGAAATGTTTACTGGACTCAGTTTACTTATACAAAACTCAAAGGTTTCATAAAACAAAGAATATACAGTAGAGAGACATTACATCACTGCACTCACACTACCTTAACTGGGTTAAATGATGATCACAAGGAGTACAGTTCAAAGGAGAAAAGATGAGATTTAAAAAAAATAACAAGAGTGTTTTATCTTTAACACTTTATCAGAGTCCTCAATCTAGCATATGTTACAGATGTGTCAGAGTAATTAATTTCAGTCAATCAAATGCTTGGTAGGTGACCTCAAAATAACTTGTAATCCACAAAGAACTAGTCACAACAACAATCTCTTCATTCTTTTGAAAGGGAAAATTGAGCCAGCTATGTGTGGCTTGGGGCAGCCTGTGCTGTAAATCTCCTTTTTTTGATCTCTCCATAAAGATGAAAGAGCAGTGCCAGTCTGGATTATGCAGAATAATTACGTTTTCTAAAAACCTTGTAGAATCAGCTTTTTGAGAGTCCTAGTCATTAACAATTAACCACATTTTCTGACATCCTGTAATAGCTGCACCAATCCTCTTGAACACCCAAGCCCTTATATTAAGGCTTACATTTTCTAAAAGGCCTGCTAATGTTTGTTGACAATTCTAAATTGGTGTGTGTGTGTGTGTGTGTGTGTGTGTGTGTGTGTGTGTGTGTGTGGGAAGGGTACTTGTTGTTATGGCACAAAATACCCTCTTTTTTCACAGAAAGCTTGACAAGGAGGTTATTTTGTCAGTGCATTTTTATATCACGAGCGAATGTTTTTTTTGTTTTTTTGCTTCATGTCAATGGTTTCAGAGTGCTCCTTTCAACAAATCTGCCAATCAAGTGGGGACTGTTTTTTACTTTTAATCCAGAGGCACACAAAGTATAGAAAACACAGTATTTGTAACAAACTCTGAAACCTTTGTTTATAAAACCAAGACCGGGTCACAGAAAGCAATATATAGAATGACTTGATGTTTGCAGATGTATACTGAAGTCCACTGTTTTTATAAAACTTTTAAAGATCAGATTTAAGCTTTGTTCTACATGGCCTGTCATCTTGTGGTTACAGTTACATAAACAGCATAAAATATATCTCTTACTCTTCAATAAGAAAACTAAATATTTATACGTTACAATGTATTTAAAGATGTCTGATTTATTTTCAGACCTCTAATTCCCTTGTAAAATTCAATCCTACATTTGGGATACCAGTGAATTAAACATTACTGGCTTTACTACAGACTATATATTAAAATATTCAATACTTGTGCGGTACATGTTTTATAACTTGAGAAATACGTTGGGGTTTTGCATTATGTTGACTGTTGCCATGCGTACCACATTAAATATCTAAAGCATTACATAATGCACTATAAACAGGCTACAACAATGGTGTCTATCATTTAAAAATAAAGAGACCAACTTTCAAAGATTTTGCTGTGTTCCAATTCTTGTATGCCAATGTGCTCCTTACTTGCTCTCATGCGAAATGTTTAACTGATCCCTGTCTGGCTTTGCTCTGGAGCACACTATCAGGTATGGTAATGACGGACATGCCCTTTTAAATTCTTGTTACTCTGCAAAACAGGAGCAAACAGCAATGTTAATGAAAATAGGTTAAAAACAAAAGGAAGGTCATTCAGCTTTTTAAAAAGACCAATCTCTCTAATTATGTGTATGTCCCAGTTTGTGGTTTAAGGGCTTTAATAACCAGTAAGTTAAGGTGACATGTACAGGACCATACAACGGGTTTAGAGCCAAATCCAATCTGTTTTTATTAGTGCAGAATTCTGCAAAAACATAGTGATGATGATGATGATGATGATGATGATGATACGCATATATTCTGTTTGTGAGAGGATGTATGCTTAATGGACCATTTCATTCAAAATTAACCATGGATTTAAGTTTTTACAACAGTGAAAATATAAACATAAAATCAGGTAGTCACTACTTTTGTTAATTAAGATTGTAAATTAGTGAAAAATGATGGTCGTGGTCATTCTGTATGAAGTTGTATATGTATATACTGTACATTGTAAACTGTACAAATATGCATATATTGTTTGAAATAATTCAGCAAATCATCTAGGCATTCCAAGATGTTGTCTTCTGGCTACAGTTGTACCGGTACTAAAATGACCAGATATGTTGTACAAGATCTATAATAATAATAATAATAATAATAATAATAATAATAATAATAATACAAACTCGGTTATTTTATTTAGTATTTTGTATTAAAAAAATGTCCCCTCCCTCTATCATGCTGTAGCAGCTAATTTCAGAAATGGGCAAAATACATCAATTTTAATAGTGCAGTTTGTGAATTGTTCATTTAAAAAAAAAAAAAAAAAAACATTGAGGGGCTCCCGAGTGGCGTATCCAGTAAAGGCGCTCCACGTGGAGTGCAGGATGCGCTCTATAGTCTGGACGTCGCGAGTTCGAGTCCAGGCTATTCCACAGCCGACCGTGGATGGGAGCTCCCAGGGGCGGCGACAATTGGCCGGCGTCGCCCGGGGGGAGGGAGGGTTAGGTCGGCCAGGGTGTCCTCGGCTCACCGCGCACCAGCGACCCCTGTAGTCTGGCCGGGTGCATGCGGGCTTGCCTGTAAGCTGTCCGAGAGCTGCCTTGTCCTCCGACGCTGTAGCTCTGAGGCGGCTGCATGGTGAGCCCGCAGTGTGAAAAAAAGTGTGTGTTCGTCTCCGGCCCCCCCGAGTCAGCACAGGGGTGGTTGCGGTGAGCTGAGCTTAAAAAATAATTGGCCATTTCAAATTGGGGAGAAAATAATAAAAATAATTGACAACGACTAAATTTATAAAAAACAAACAAAAAAAAACAACAACATTGTGGACAGTTCAAACTGATTTGAGACTAAGGATCATTTTCAAGGGCCAATTTTCAGAGAACCAACAAGATCAAAGCAGTACTAGATCCACTTCATTTAAATCCTGCTTGCTTAGTTGGCATGTTTGTTTTTACAGACTCCAAGTCCAATAACATTCTGCTCAGTGTTCTTAATAGTTATATTAATTGTGCTAAAGATACAAAAAGGGGCCAAGTCAGGAAAGTAACATACCAGTGGGTTGGTGTTCAAATGGTGAATCCTTCGAATGATCAAACAGAATGAGCGGCCTACACAATGGGATGTTCAAATTTCACTATAGGGATTCCATTTGTGCTTCAGTGGTGAGGTTTGGTAATGCTGATGATGCAGAAAAGCTATGCAGTCTCTGGGAGCATAAAGGCACACACCTAAAACTATCTACAAGGTTTATAAAATCAACTGAGACACAGCTCAAAACCTGACCGGAAACGATTCAGGCATTAGCAAGTCATCTATGCCCATTTTAATTGGCTATTATCTGGCCCTAACAACAGCAACATATCTTCTGGCATGGAAATAAATTAAACTTATTTCTGGTGTCAGTACCATGAAAACTAGATGTAACCGTGACCTACATGCACAGCATGAGAATATCATAAATTAATAGGTTAATGAAAACCATATAGCTCAGAACTGGCAGAAAACAGTGGGACCCTGGTACACCCATCTACTGTCCGGAGAAGTCTGGTCAGAAGTGGCCTTCATGGAAGACTTGCGGCCAAAAAGCCATACCTCCGACGTGGAAACAAGGCCAAGCGACTCAACTATGCACGAAAACACAGGAACTGGGGTGCAGAAAAATGGCAGCAGGTGCTCTGGACTGATTGAAAATTTGACAAAATTTGAAATATTTGGCTGTAGCAGAAGGCAGTTTGTTCGCCGAAGGGCTGGAGAGCGTACACGAATGAGTGTCTGCAGGCAACAGTGAAGCATGGTGGAGGTTCCTTGCAAGTTTGGGGCTGCATTTCTGCAAATGGAGTTGGGGATTTGGTCAGAATTAATGGTCTCCTCAATGCTGAGAAGTACAGGCAGATACTTATCCATCATGCAATACCATCAGGGAGGCATCTGATTGGCCCCAAATTTATTCTGCAGCATGACAACGACCTCAAACATACAGCGAAAGTCATTAAGAACTATCTTCAGCGTAAAGAAGAACAAGGAGTCCTGGAAGTGATGGTATGGCCCCACAGAGCCCTGATCTCAACATCATCGAGTCTGTCTGGGATTACATGAAGAGAGAGAAGCAACTGAGGCTGCCTAAATCCACAGAAGAACTGTGGTTAGTTCTCCAAGATGTTTGGGCCAACCTACCTGCCGAGTTCCTTCAAAAACTGTGTGCAAGTGTACCTAGAAGAATTGATGCTTGATGCTGTTTTGAAGGCAAAGGGTTGTCACACCAAATATGGATTTGATTTAGATTTTTCTTCTGTTCACTCACTTTGCATTTAGTTAATTGATAAATATAATCTATTAACATGTCTATTTTTGAAAGCATTCTTACTTTACAGCATTTTTTCACACCTGCCTAAAACTTTTGCACAGTACTGTATGTAAAGTGTCAGACAGAATAGAATAATACCATTTTTCTGCTGCTGGTGGCTTAAGGGGACCCCAAGACCTCGTCTTTTTTTTTTCTTGCCTCCAGCCGCCACTGATTTTATATATATACTGTATATATATATATATATATATTATATATATATATATATATATATATATATATATATATATATATATATATATATATGTTACTGTTCTATCTTGTCTAATAATGTCCTAAACAGACCTCAGGAATTCCCAGAGTCAAAGCAAGGGCTTTTATTATAATCAGTATTCATTAGAGTCCTTTGATCCTTTGCTTTTCTTTGTACACATCACTTCATCACCTTTATTCTCTGCCATAATTGCATGTGAAAGATTTCTCCTTTGATACTGCCTGGATGCCAAATCACTATCGGGAAGAGTGTCGAAAAGTGTCATGTGTGCTGTCTGCTCTAGAAAGGAAACCTATACACCTGCGGAAGACAAACTATTTTTTTCAGAGATATGACATATCTATCATCCCTTTGCAGGATATGAGCTCTTCTGTCAACTTAATAGCAGAGGGCTTTGCATGGTGGAACAGTAAGTGCTGAAAGAAATTTGTTGCGCGTTGCAAACTGTCTGGCAGCTCGTTCCCCAGCCTCATCTCATCTCCAAACCCTCAGATAATTTGCAGACAGTGCTCTACTGGGCTCATCACTTCAGTGGTGAGAGTGGCTGGATAGGGCCCCCTTGTCTCTGCTCCCTGCCACACTGTCAGTCAGGTGTGTCTGTCTGCTGTCACCTTCTGACAGCACCACATGCTTTTCAATTACAGCCTGCCCTCTGCTTTCAACGCATCCTAACCACTGATGAAGATGTTAATTTGATACTTGCTAACATTGTTACTAAAATAGCTGCAGCTCTCTCATTGAAAAATGAACTTGGCCCCCTTTTTATTTTGTCAGGGTTTTACTCGTGGTTACTTTCCTGAAAACTTATTTTAGCATGTGCCAGGCACTGCATGCGCTGCAGAAAGAAACTGGATTGTAGCTGCCTGACTCCCCACAGTCTTTGTGTGTCTATAATCTATTTAAAACAACAACAAATATGTCTCTCATTTCTTTAAGACTTCCTGGAAATGGGGACATAGTTCACAGGCTTTTTCTAAAAAAGAGATTATTTTTCATATATTATTCTTGTCTACAAGACTTAATGGCGTTACTGTACTTCTACAAAAAAAAGTCACTGAAACGAATAAACTGTGCTACTTCAGCACAGTTTTTTTTATGTGTCAGTGCCTTTCTACTTTAAAAAAGTATTGAAAGTCTATGACTATTCTTCAAAAAGTATGGTCCAGCACATGTTGGCTCATAGATATTGCAATTACTGTTTAGATTTTATACAAAAGAGAAACGTAGGCATATACATGTGCAATTGCTGGACACAGAAAAAAACACTAGCACAAAGAATGCATATTTAATGTTCATCTTTATACAAACTTGGAACACATAACATATGAACATGTTCCCCAATAACTTGCTCAGCATAATATAAACTAAAAAAAAAGAAAGAAAAAAAGTGCACTCTAAGTTTGTGCAGATGGCGTCTCCTACTTCCGGCTCAGGGTTCGAAATATACTGTAGCTGTAGAAAGATAAATGAGCCTTACACCCCTGAAAGGAAACAGATCTCCTATCTGGCATCACACTATTTACTGACATTAGGAATGATAATATCCATCAACATGCTGCCAGGCCCCAAGTGGGCCGCACTGAGAACAAAGCCGTAACTATCTCTCTTTTGATACGGTTACAAGGAGATGTTGATGTACCTGCCATTCAGGTGAAAATAATGTCATCACCACTGCCCAGGATCAGGGCTTTTAACTCTAACACCGTGGTGAATAAAAGCCATATTTGGCTCTTTTTGTTTGTTTTCCAAGAGCATGAAGAGCAAACAGAGTTAATGAGATAGCAATCAACCTGGGATTATACAGAGAACAGCAAATACACATTCCACTCACACCTTGCAATAGGATGCTTCAGGAAGAAGCTTAGCCTGTGTTCTCTTTTGATAAAAAGGTGTAGGAGAAGGATTCATCTAAACATATTTTACCAGGGTAAAGCAGCTTAAATGTACCTTATCATTAAAGGCTGTTTTGGTGGCCACATGAGAATACTACAGTACATCTTCTAATAGATGCAAGTCTATCTGTGTTTTCTATTTTAAATGTCTGCTTGTTGACTGGGATTGACATCATTTTAAATGAACAATAGGGGTGTCCTTCTCTTTTCCAACTCAATTAAAACACATTGGTTCCTATGCCATTGGCTGAATAACCAGGTATCTAGGCAAGATAATTCAGTTTAATCTAGCCTGAGCATAAATCAGTTATACAACATCTACTCCTTACCGCTTTGTCATTTAGCTGATGAGTAAAGTACATAATGTAATGTTGTACAGTTTCTAGTCTGTACTAGTAACAATAGTACTAACAAAGCTAACAGAAGTGACAGAGCACTCAAATACCAGTAATGCTTTGCTTAGTGGGATACTTCATAGACCATACTGGGCATTTATTAGGGCACTGACTACAGTACAATTGTATATTAACTGAAACATAAAAAATCTAAATAATAGGCAATTAGCTAATAATAAGCATTTAGCTTAAACATGTAAAGGAGACAGATCCTATGGCAACATTATGCCTCAGATATAATAATAAAAAAAAATGCAATGATGGGCTGAATGGTCTCCTCTTATCTGTAACTTTTATATGGTCTTACATTCATATTTGACATGGAATAAAATCTATGATATATAACATTAAAATCAGGCAATAAGGCAAGGCATTAAATCAGGCAAGAATGCTGTGCTTTACAAAATAACGGTGTGTCCTGGGTAAAATGGGTAGGTGGCAAGTTGCTATTTTGTGTTCTCAAATATGTATTTTTTTTTTATGTTTGACTGACAAATGTTCTTGTTTACCAAACAGCACCTACTGTCACCTTAACAGTTAATAATTAGGCTTCCTCCTGCCTCTAAACAGAATGCCACAATGACAAAAGCCAGCTTTAAGTGTGTTAGCTATACTTGCCACTGGTATAAATATTTGAAGGGATGATTAATGAGTTGAGGAGTAGAACTAAAGCAGCAATCTGAACAAAGACAAAGCCCGCCTGCACAGCTGCCTGCAAATACAAGACAAGCTCTGTCCAAGAAAATAATTGAAGAAAGTGGCAAACAAACAAAAAAAAGAACCTTAATGGACAGCTTGTGAAGACTTTATTTAACCCAGGCATTATGACGTTCTCAGCCCTTGATTAACATTTGGACATGCTCAACTGAAAGGGTCAGACAGGATTAAAACACACATTTAACGGAAAATGCACATTCTTCTGCGACAGTTGGAGAAAAGTGTGAGAAAGGGAAAAAGAATGAAAAGCCTGACAATAATTTCAACAAGAACCCTCAATTCTCCATTGAGAAGCACGCCAGAATTGACTTGTTTTTAAAGTTATTTTGTAGCCAAACAAAGAGATAGACAGAAGGGCTTCAATGTCCCAGCAGGCGATTCTCTGCAGGGTTCTTTAAAGCTAGTCTAGGATCATGGGAAGGACCTACTTTTTTTTTTTAAACAGAGAAGGAAAAATAACTGTAAAATAATGTTCTTTATTTGAATGTAAAAGTATGTAAAAGAAAAAAAAAAAACTACTAGAGGTCTTGGCTTAGGGTCTGCAGTTAGAAAATGTATCTAATATCATTGATCGTGTACTATAAATATAATATCAAAAAATTCATAGCATATGTACATGTATAATGCTCCCCCAAGACTAAATAAAGGTAAATGCACTTCTGAGCTGATTTCAAAATGTAAGTGCCCAGTTCAAAGCCACTATGCCCTGCTTCTCAACACTATATTTTTCGACCTTTCTTTTCTCCTGTAGATTCTGCCATTTTTCTGTCTGTAAATATATGTGTTTTTTTAACATTTTTGCACCAGACAGCCGCTGGCAGATTTGGATAAGCAATTTGGAATAACTCATCTGTAATCTGTATTTTTTATTTTTTTAATAATACAAGCAATGATGTCTATTAATTCCACAACAGAGAACATAACAAAATGCATTATTTTGCCTTAACTATTTTTTCATGATCAGTTTGGTAGATAACACAAATTAACTGGAAGAAAGAATAAACCATGAAAACTAGTTCAGTTTGTTAAAAGTCAATTTAGCAATACAAAACAAGCAAGACTAAAAGCTAGGTATTTATAAAAAAAAAAATTATATGTGCCAACTCACCAATAAACATCCCTAATAAAACTTACAGCAAAATGATACAATACCCACAAATTCAGGATTGTGGGTGAAACTTGTCATGGTAGATTTATTTATTTATTTATTTATTCATTTGAAAATCAAATTCCTTATTGATTTGAATTTGTTGTATATCATTGTACCTAAGAGTGATGGCTGAGTATCATCCCCATCTGTAATCATACTTAAAACAGTGGGATACATGCCAAATGTTACACGAACCAACAAAACAAGCAGTTAATAGTTAATATTGGTCTACCATTATTTTAAAACTCATGTTGTGTTAAGTTGCCTTTACTGGTTCCAGTATACCACAATTAGGTACATTTTAATTAAAACAATGGCGGATCTAAATCTGCTTCATCTCAGACTGCTTTCCAATGTGCTTTGATTGTGTTGAGTGATGTTAACGGGAGGACAGACGGACAGAAAAGCATGATTTAAAAAGTTAACAAACGTCAGGACGTAGATCTAACACTGTTAAGATCATTATTATTATTATTATTAGTTTATTTAGCAGACGCCTTTATCCAAGACGACTTACAGAGACTAGGGTGTGTGAACTATGCATCAGCTGCAGAGTCACTTACAATTACGTCTCACCCGAAAGACGGAGCACAAGGAGGTTAAGTGACTTGCTCAGGGTCACACAATGAGTCAGTGGTTGAGGTGGGATTTGAATCGGGGACTTCCTGGTTACAAGCCTTTTACTTTAACCACTGGACCACACAGCCTCCTATTAAAATATATCCCATTATTTCTTAAATGTGTGTATTAAAGAAGACTATGACATATTGCATTTTATTTGAGTAACTAATAATTGATGCAACAATTTGGAATGGAAATACTTGCAAGCTGGCACATCTGTGCTGTAAATGTGAATTGTATTTCAGTTAATATTTAGTTTGACTCTTCCCCTGAGGTTTAGAAGTAGCTTATATCTTTTTAAACAACACTAGTTAAATATTCTGTTGATGTTTAAAATATTTCAGTAACATTTTTTTGAACATTTACAATCCATTTGCCATATACATTTTGTGTATCATTCTAATCAGAATATAAAAACATGATATAGAGGGAAAATTATTGCCTGATAAAATGTGTTTTAAATAACGTTCTACTAAGTACTGTAAAAGTATAGTGAATAAAACACACTTTAAATGCTGCAGGCTTAGCTAGACACTCAAGTTATAAATTCTAAAGATTAAAGTAATAACTTCTAGAGAGATGTAGAAAAAAGCCTGCAACAATACACAATTCTACGTGTAATGGGCTTTTGGTTTGAAGTAAATGCTTTCATAGCCCTCAAGTGTGTTTCCTATACTTGTTTTTACATTTTGCAAAATTCTTTGCGGAAAAATATTTTATCCACAATAAGAGATGGTTGCATCTCAGTACTATACCATAAAGTAGCAATGGTGCACAGATAATTTCAAAAGAAAACTGTTCCCCCACAACCAGGCCGACATTACAATCTCAGAAATTGCAATTGCAATCAAAGGTGTTCATTATAGATTCCTCACATGACCTCATACTTCAAGCCCTTTCTGATGTCATCTGCAATGGGCCTCACTGCGTACCGGTACCATCTGTGTGCAAGTCCCCGCCAAGTTCAATAGATATCAGGAATGCTGGGGAGCAGGACCATCAATAGCACTACAGACACACATTAACACAAATACTAATCTCACAGTCTTTTGTGTGCAAAAAGGAATTAAAATTCAAATCATTTTTAAAAATTGATTTTCCAAACAGGAGCAAACCCTGTTCTACACAGTGGAATTGAAGGACACCATCTCCTGTGCCATTCCGAGGCCTACAGGTATAATGAAACAGCAACCCATAGCTTAAAGGTATGAGTCCAACCCCTAAGTTATGTTTATGTGTAGATACTTCTGGAGTACTGGATGTTCCCAGAGCCTTTTTCAGTGAGCAAATCGATAAAGTACTGCTTGGATGACTACTCATTATATATATATATATATATATATATATATATATATATATATATATATATATATATATATATATATATATATATATATATATATATACAGTATATATATATATATATATACAGCCTCTAAAATGTTTCAAACGTATTATTCAAATGAAATTTTTTTCTCTGAACACGTACACTGTAGATTTGCTCCCACATAATGTTTAATTAGCCCCAATTTCTTGATTTCATCATAGTTGCTCACAGCAATCTTTTTGATCAAAGCCACACTCAAGTGATATCATAGGACTGATGCCTCCAATATCAATGATACAAGAGCACTGAAGAAATATCCATCCTACTGATGTTTGAAACAAAACCAAATATTCTTGATACATGATGACCTGATGATATGCTTTAGGTAAAATGCAGTCAAAGTCAAGAAGCACATATTACGTCTTTTCTACAAGATAGAGAAAAGCTGACTGAATTTACGAGTATGGCCTTAAGCCTTAATGCCAAGTGCAAATACTTCAATTGCAGCTATAAATTCTACACTGTTAAAATGCATGATGTCAAAGAAGAAAGGCTATTTACCTCTACTTAAGAATAATCATATTCCATTTACTGCCATTAAAATGTTACTTGTTTAATTATTTACAGAAAGCCTCTCAAATATCTGTATTTATCAGTATTTGACCAGGTTGCCCTACAAATATAAAAATTTAAAGATTTAAGTCTACAAAGCCAGGTTCCTACAGAAAGTAACTTCAGATCTGCCTGATAAATGTGTTGAAATTACTACTATTATTTTCACAACTGGACAAATAATGTTTTCCATTACATAAGAGTAGATGTTAAAACTTCAAATTATATTTATAACATTTTATAACATTTATATTTTTTATATTTTTGCTTTAACACAAAAAATGTCCCATATTAAGAACAAATAACCAGGAGGTCCCCGGTTCAAATCCCACCTCAGCCACTGACTCATTGTGTGACCCTGAGCAAGTCACTTAACCTCCTTGTGCTCCGTCTTTCCGGTGAGACGTAGTTGTAAGTGACTCTGCAGCTGATGCATAGTTCACACACCCTAGTCTCTGTAAGTCGCCTTGGATAAAGGCGTCTGCTAAATAAACAAATAATAATAACAAATACCAGTAATAAAAACTGGAACACAATATAACTGACACCTGGTGTGCAGTATTTTTTATACGCCCAAATATGATGGTTTATGTATTTTCTGATTTGTTACAGAGTCATTTTTACATGCACAGAGACCAGCTGTAGTTTGGAAAGGATGACATCTTGAAAGAAGAAAGCCAATACAAGAAAATGGTGTCATGTATGTAAACAAATTGACCCTTATGTTCACAACCACCTAAAGTATAGAAAAATAGACACACTTCTCAGTAAGATCATAAAAAGTAGTAAATCATCATAGCTAATATAAATGGGCTCTATATTAAAAAAAATCTACACTTTTTTTTTAAAAATAATAGTAGCATTTAGCCAGCGATACATTATAAGTACAATATGCTAATAGCCTCTGTTGGAGGTATCAGGATTGTGTAGGTGACAAATAAAATACATTAGTGCTACATGCAGTGGGATACTGTACAATACTGTGATCACAAAGAAAAGTGAGGTCAGGCAGGAACTTTAAAAGTTTTTGTCATTAGAAATGGCTTTGGGAATAGTTATAAACAGCCTGAGAGGCAAGAATGATCCATTACCACACACTGCAATTCCTTATTAAGAAATACAAAGCAAACACCTGCAGAAAATGCCAAAAAACATAAGAATCGTGTCTGGTCAAATCAGAGTTATGATTAAAACAACGAACAGTCTGTTTTAAATCATCAAGGGATCTAATTAGATTGTAACTCAAACCTCCTACTGGTACATGTCTTGGCCAATGCCTGCAATGCAGGAACAGCCAAATAATTTCATCTAAGGGTTTAGCCTACCCATCCCCACAAAAAAAAAAAGAAAATGGAGCCAGCCAGTCGAAGCCTCATGAGGGAGCTAGCAGATAGCTATCAAAGTTATCACTTCAAACTACACACTGGAACCTAAACAAGCCTCTGTTTTCATTTCCATATGCACCGCTCTGTCTTTTGTTCTGACAGAGATAAGATGTATAAATTATGAGCAGCTGACAAAGTATACTCCAGAGCCGGAGGCAGCTCATCAATCATTTGCTGTGTGTCAGCAGGTAACTGATGTGGCCCCTACAGGCACATCCCCTTTAGGTGAAGGCGATGGAATTAAAACTGCTGCCATGGTCCCAGGGAAACAGATGATCTGTAGTTAACTGTCCCTTTTTAAACACAAAAAAAAATGTTTATTTTATACTATGTTTGGCTTTTCTTTCCTGGTGTTTAGCAGATATGCATAACTGAAATGCCACAATATCAATTCAAAACAGCGTCAGTACTGAAGAAGAATTTCCACAAGATTAGCAGCAGACCACCCAGTGGCAGCTAGGGAGGAGCCCTGACAGGTTTTTTTTTTTTTTTTTTTTTCATGCTATCACACTAGACTTTAAAAAAAAAAACTGAAGACAGTCTGCAGATTTTCTTGTCTCTGGTCAATCTTAATGTGGAGCCTCTCCTAGAACACTAAAGGACCTTGTTTGTTTCCATGGTTTCAATTTTATTTTTTATTACATAGTATACATTTATTTTCAGATATTTTCATATTTTTCTTTCGCTATTGGCAGCCAAAAACTTCATGAAAGGCCCTTTGAGTAAGAAGCCATCTGTTTTAAAAAAGCCACAAATTTCCTTTTGTTGGCCAGTAATTTCAGGTTTTACAGGACATGCTGTACAGCACTGTATGATATTTTCACTGCAATATGGAACACATTATATAAGTGGCAGTACACACTCTACCTAGCATTTGCATCGCGCACAACCAAGATATTAGCATAATGACAGAACTGAAGTAGCTCACATAGATTGATATCTAGGGGGACATGACAGTAAGACATCCTATAAAGAGCAGCAAGTTCATCTTTTGAGAACACTGTGTGCTGTGGGATTGATTTAATCTACTTTCTCCAGCCCACCTCTCATCTCCTGCAAGCTTGATTCAGTTTCTAAACATACCCTATGCCCACCCCCCCCACCTTTGAACCAATGCTCCCCCGAATTCATAAACTATAATTACAAGTTTATACTTGAATTAGTATAGGGAAAATATCTTGGTTATTACATAATGTCTAATTTTCAGCTCTCAATAAGTAATTATAACTCTCCACTACATACATTACACATCAGATATATGTTTTTCTTTTATGAAACAGGACAGTCACACTGTAATTAACTTGAATTAAAACCACTTCCTTCCTATTACTGCAGACTTTTGTGAATCTTATGGATAGTTAGAACAGCGTAGACCCTTTAGGCTTCAATAATCCAGACAATTTTCATTAGCAATATCAAATTTTACCCAGTATATGTTTCCAATGTTTGTATCTTTACTGCAGTATGCCTTTTATCTACTACTTTATTAGTGTATTGTTTTATTGTAGTTAATTTATATTTAACATCAGAAGCCTTTCAATAATAAGAACATTTGTTTGTATTTTATTTGTCGAACCTAAAACTTGAATACAGTATACCCACTGTGTGACTCAAAACGCTCCTCCAATTAGGTAAAGCCTTCCATTGAAACACACACATTTTCACTTGCATAGTTGGCCTGCCCAATTGGAGGGGAATATACAGCAATACATCCCTGCCAAAACACAATATGTTAAAAAAAAAACCATCACAGCACATGACAGGCACCTTGCTACATATTCATATACATGTCATGGTACTTCATGCAAAATATATGATTCTTTTTGTTTGTAATCTTGGTAAAGTAAATTTCCATTTCTTTTACTATCTTGGTTTAAACAGTGTGTGTCAGACTGGCAGTGTGTCCTCACACAGACTAACATTCCGACACAATTCCAGACCGAGTAAGAAAGTTATCTATAATCTCTATTGGGATTAGTTCGTACATGACCTTTCAAAGAGATAACTGCAGCCAGTGGGAACTAATGCAGGGGTGTGCAATTTTTGAAAAAAACTTGTTGTCCAAGGGACAAAATACTAGAAAAATCTACTTGTCCTTCTTAAAAATCTACTTGCCCCCTCCCCATTGCACAAAACATCCACAAAAAGAAGAATATAACTTGTAGGATTTTGGTTTTATTTAACAGTGAACACAATCAATCAATTAATGATTAACAGGGGAGGATTTAGCCTTGTAGCTTGACGGATTCACAAAATTCTTCAAGATACACAAAAGGTTCCCTGTGACCCCAACTCACAACAAATGTATAACATACTTTAAGGAAATGTTCCTTTCAGTACAGTTTGGAACACATTAGTAAATTTAAGTAACATACTAAGAGTACAACTATAATAAGCAATATCTGGGATATATTCAAATATAAAAATAGCTTCTGCCTATTTTTCCACTCTTTCTCTATAAGCTGAACCCAACTCATGATGTGCAAGTGTTTTAGTTTGTTGCTTCACATATACAAAATCATTGCCAACTATTACTGCTGCTTTGTGTAATTCTGATTTTTCTTGACGTTCTTTCAGTTTTGTAACTGCTGAACCCCAGATTTTTAAAGGACTTGTGTATAACCTGCCAGGTTTCTCTGCATTTTGTACTGTTTTTCTACCAAAATGCACGCAATACTTACTGTAGGCTCCATTAAATTCTGCAGACAAAATTTTATTTTTTTGTTGTTTTTGTTTATTTCTATTTTATACTTTTTTAAAAAAGATTTGCAGTCTGTATTTTATTTTAAAATAATAAAATATTGTACAGATAATCTCATATATAAGCATTTAATTTCTATCATTATAAACATATTTGACAATCTTCATTTTTTATTAGTTTCACAAATCGATGGATTGTGCATGTCCAATAAATAACTAATATCGCTTCTGTTCAAGCGATATTAGTTATTAGTTGTTTTACTTCTGTAAAACAAATAAATAAATAATAATAAAAAAATGTTTTAATATAGCATGTTAAATCTAAATAAAATGTAAATATGGTAAATAGCAACACTAAAATCGAATGAAAAAAAATACTTACAAGTTTGTCTTGAAATGTTTCTAAACAGTAAACTTCATGTTTTTTTTAAACATTGACAAGTACTGTATGTACATGCTTGACTATAAAGTAAGTTTATAAAATTACACAACACGATTTTTTGTAATCCGTTAATACCTTAGCGACTACGGTGGGTTTTTTTGGAGGGGGGCGGGGTTGTAACTTTTACTAGATTGCTGCATTTAAATGTCAGGTTCATGCATTAAGAAAGCAGCACCATTTATTTGCTAGTTTACAAAAACTTAAATAATACCTTAAATTTAAAAGATTAGTCTGTGCATTGCCAGAGGCACTCTTGGAAGCCATTTCTGGGTTTCTTTGTAACCAATAGTATAATGGCAAAACTTGTTGTCCCTCACACAAATCTTGTTGTGTGGGGTGTCGGGCAATACGAATTGCAAACCCCTGTAATGCACGCGATTGATCTGCAATGAGCTGTGATGCTCAAGCAGTGGCAAAAATTTGTTTTCAAAAGTGGGGGTGGGGGACAGTTTCTGTAGCTGATGCATGCATACAGATTATTCTATCTGGAACAATGAAAAAGTGAGGGAGACATGTCCCCCTTGTAAATTACACCTATGTGTTCAAGGTATAAGAATAGCAGAAGGTTCAGTTCAGTTCCTTTTCCTCCATAGAGAAGAGAAAACACTCACTCTGCCATGTTTTGTGTGATCAAAATCCAGGATGCTCTAAAAACCGGTCTGGCAGTCCTGGGACATGAAAAACAAACCTTTTGATGAAAAGAGTTAACACGTCATCTCACTTGTGCATTGAGTCACTGTATGAAGTGTTAATGAGATTTTACAGAAGTCTGAGAGAAACAGATAAATATGACAATAATGACAACGAATAATATTAATATGTACCAGATACATGTTTAAATGTACTCATAAGATAAGAAAATATATATTTACTGTGCATACTACAAATGCTGTAATTGAGTTATCAGCTCAGCGCATTTTTTTCGAGGTATTACACGGACTGCAAACAGTGGCATTTGTTCCGCGGTGTCCCTATGCAAACTCGATTCCGAGACCCTTATTCTATTACCAGTACTACGGTATATCATGACTTTCAAACAGGGCAACAATGACTATTTACATTGCATTTTACTGCAGCAAATGCCAGTGCAAGCATGAGCCAATCCGCAGGTACTGCAAAGCGAGCACAACTGCTTAATTGGTGCAGAGATGAAGGTTTGGACTCTGCACATGCAGTATTAGTGCCCGGTATACTGGAAGGCACCGATATAGACTTTATTGAAGAAACCATGCACACCATCAAGATGCTGGGACGCGTGAGAGTAAGAGGCAAAACAATTAATGCCTCTATGAATAGTTTAATGGTATTTTGTGAGTGCCGTCAGTTAGTGAACCTACCCCAGGTTCCCAATGAAGTATTGCCACCTGGTGATCTTGCAGCCTGGAAGCTGGTGGTGGCTGATGGAACAACCATTGATTCTGGTGAAGCTATTAAAGCCTCAAGCTTTCAGGAGAGGCTTAGACAGCTACTGCAGGAAGAAGGGAAGACGATGCATGAAGTTCAGGCTTTATACACAACTGAAGCATTGTATTTTGATAGTTGGATGGATCAAGCCCGTCACATGGTTCAAGAGTGCGATTGTTCCAACAGAGAAAAAAGGAAGAGGATGGGGGAGAACTTGAAAAGGCCTGCTTTGGAGATTATTCAAGCAGTGAGGTCTGCCAATCCTGATTCTAGCCTGACAGACTACCTGGAAGCACTGGAGCGCACGTTTGGGACCCCTGAGTCGGGTGAGGATCTTTATTTTGCATTCAGATCATCAAGACAACAGCCTGGAGAAAAGCTGTCTGATTTTCTGAGGAGTCTGGAGAGGTCTGAAAGGAGGCATTCAATAAAGCCGTATTGATAATGTGTGCACTGAACAGCTTATACGAGGGGCTACTGAATCTGATTTGAGGTTGATACAGCTGAGATTAAGGGAAAGGAAGGATAACCCCCCTTCATTCCTGACTCTCCTGAATGAAATCCATGAATGGATTAGGTGTTGTACTAAATCAGGAATACCCTGTAGGACTGCGACCAGTAGCGTTTGGTAACCGGAAGTTGTTCAAGTCAGAACAGTGATACCCAGTACACCAACTGGAGTTCTTGGCAGTGAAATGGGCTGTTGTGGATATCAGAAGTGGACCAATACATCAAGAACTGTGGAAGATGTAGCAGACGCAAGACATTACCCCACAGAGCAGCTCCCTTGAAGCAGATCAGTAGTGAAGGGCCTTTAGACCTTGTGTGCATTGACTTTTTGTCCATAGAACCTGACTCTAAGGGGATAGCTAACATCCTGGTCATTGCTGATCATTTTACCCAGTATGCACAGGCCTTCCCCACAAGAGATCAAAAGGCTACCATAGTTGCCAAAGTACTGTGGGAGAAGTATTTTGTCCATTATGGATTTCCTGCAAGAATCCATTCTGACCAGGGTTGCGATTTCGAGAGTCAGTTAATAAAGGAGCTCTTACGTATGCTGGGAATACGGAAGTCTAGAACTACTCCATACCACCCTCAAGGGGACCCACAGCCTAAGAGATTTAATCGGACTCTGCTATCCGTGTTAGGAACCCAGGGCCCCGCCACTTTAATTTGTTTCCAGATTCATTCAAGCACACAGCCATACGCGTGTGAGATGCCTATACATATATTCCCCTCACGTTTGCAGCACTGACGGCACGCACAAGCAAACTTTGTTTGTAGTGTGACGAAATTAGTACATTTTTAAATGTCTTGCCGTTTTTATCTTAAATCATGGGTTACATTACGCAGCACATACTGACATAAACTTGTGCACGGCTTTAAATCCATACACGTTGTGTTTTTTTTCTGTTTATGGCTTGTGGCGTATAGATAAAAAGAACATTAAAATGGCTAATAAGTCATTCATTCTGCCCCCCCTGCTGCCTCATGTGTACAGTTTCCTCATAACTGAAGACATTGTATTCTGGGAGATGTAAATGTTAGTGGAGGCAGACAAGCTGTGTAGCAAAATTGCTTATCTGGACCGATGCCACCAACTATAGTTTTACGAACCTCCACAGGTCAAAAAGTAACTTGACAGTTTTTTTATGAATACTACTACTTGTTTTGAGTTATATGAGGTTGTGACTCTGTTAAGATGGCAAGAACTAAGCAAACCGCTCGTAAATCTACTGGAGGAAAAGTGCCCAGGAAGAAGCTAGCAACTAAAGCTGCCCGAAAAAGCGCTCCTGCTACTGGCGGCGTGAAGAAGCCTCATCGCTACAGGCCCGATACTGTGGCTCTGAGGGAGATCCACCGCTATCAAAAATCTACTGAGCTACTCATCCGCAAGCTGCCTTTCCAGCGTCTTGTCAGGGAAATCGCCCAGGATTTCAAGACTGATCTGCGCTTCCAGAGCTCCGCTGTTATGGCGGTGCAGGAGGCGAGCAAGGCTTACCTGGTCGGTCTTTTTGAGGATACCAATCTGAGTGCTAATCACGCCAAGAGGGTTACCAGCATACCCAAAGACATCCAGCTGGCCCGCCGCATCCCTGGAGAACGCGCTTAACCCGGTTAAAGAAACTACTACTACTACTAAAAATAATAATAATAATAATAATAATAAAACATACCAAAGATATATATATATATATATATATATATATATATATATATATATATATATATATATATATATATATATATATATATATATATATATATATATATATATATATATGTTTATCTGCCTCAGAAATACACTAATTACATGTTCTTGACTCTGAAAACTTCGAAAAAGTAAACAAAAACACAGTAAAACAGGTTACTAGCAGTTATATTATATAATTTTTCTGACTGGAATCCTGGGTATAAACCAAAGGCTTGACAGTCATTTGGAAGTTTAATGAATGATGACAGGATCAAAAATATACTCCTACCAAATATTGCTTTCAGGAAACAAAACATGTGTGAGAATTGTGGGTGGCATACTATGCTTTTACGTTATCAAATAACCCTTGAACAAGTCCAGTAAAACTAGGTGCCAATTGAAAAACAAACACTGGAATGTGATGACTATCTTACCACTGTCTGTCTCCCGCATAGCTCCAATATCAGATGATCTAGTGATAGGATTCTCTTGCTCCCCCTCCCCCCACCCCCAAGGGGTATCCAAGGGTAAAGAGAGAGTGGCTTTAACTAATGAACAGATTTGGGGAAAACAAAATTGTTGGATTACAGAGCACAACTGCATGCCTGAGGAATTTTCTCAAGAGGTATAAAAAATAGACTTTCTGCTACGGAATAAACAGCTGGTATTATATTGCTCAACACCCATTCAGCTTTCTTGAAACTACCATGAAAAGTAAATGAGCTCAACATACATACTTAGATATTGCACCTCAGGTGTGCAATGGCAAAACTTCAGCTTAGACTCCAGCCTTTAGAAAACACAGTACATTATGATGCATTTAGCTCTATGCAAGACAACTTAAGTAACACTTTTTGATTCCCTTATTTTTCAAGCATCACTAGGTGAACAAAGTAAAGCCTTTTTTCATAATAATTACCACATTCCTTCTACTTTATAATGTATAGCCCAGTGACTACTAGAGAAACAGCAGGTCTTCATTAGTAATTGCATTCATGCCCTATTCAAAGGAAACGCGGTGTGTGTGTGTGTGTGTGTGTGTGTGTTACATTGCATTACTATATTTATGTACTGTAGGTCCTTTTTATTAAACTTGTGTGACATGTTTGGCTTTTGACCTGTTTGCAGGGGGTTCCCTAATACACTTAATTATCTCGGCTACACTGAGTGGCAAAATTATCAAAATTCCTTGTCCCAACACTATTTCACCTCAAGTTTCCCTTACTGCTCCCATTATATACAGTATCTCCACTGGTATCCTGTCCTAAATTCACTTCACATACTATAAATGCATGGACCTATTGATGTGTGAATATTTATATAACTCTATATTATATATCTATTAAAATCAATATGTATATATCTATATAATAGGTATCTGACTTCCAAAAAAAAAAAAAGAATCACCTTATCTATGTAATTATTCGTAATCTGTTACCTAAATTTGTAACTGAATATTTTGCTGTACGAATTGAATAATAAAAAAATGAAACTAAGTTAACTTAATCTGTGTTAGATGTTTTTTTTTTGTTTCTTTTTCTTGTCTTGATTTTATTATGGAATACATACTTTAACAAGATGTTTGGTTTTTTTTTGGTTTTTTTTTGAGGGGTCGGGATATTGGTAAAAGTTAATTATTGAATTATTTGTCTAATTCACATTTTATTGTTTTATGTTATTCCTTTAAACTTCAGAAAGCAAAACACTCCCACCTCTTTCCTTTTCCTTGGTTGTCATCACTAGACATCTGAACCTTTAAAGCACTTGTAATCAGTGCGGACTTGCCATTTTCACAGAAAGGTGCAGATTTACACTATGGAGCTTGTCATCTTCCTTATTAAGTTGATAACTTCATTCAGAGGCCATCGACACCACAGGGAGCAAAAGAAGCAACTCTTGTCAATATGACCAACTGCTGATTCATATTCGGAAGGAAATGTCAACCAATGAAGTATCCAGAGGAATACCTTTACAAGTTAGCAATATGAGTTTAAATAAATCCGTTCCAACCAGTGGGCTTAGGGTTGAAACATAAGAGAGTTATGTCATAATTATGACAACATGATATTTACTTTTGAAGCTCATTAGTGAAAAAGGACCACTTGCTTTAATACCTTTATCTTCTGTAACTGAAGGAATAGAAAGGGAAGCCTTCCAACTTATGACATTCTGATACCTTTCTACCCACTGAAAACTGCTCAAGATGCCACTCTGTCTATACACACACCTGCATACATGGTATAATATATGTACAAATTTGCTGCATAGGGCAATTCAGTTCAAAATGCCGTTTTAGTGGCACGTTTTTGGCCTCTGTTGCCTCCATTGTTTTACTGTCCATCAGTCTTTATCCAGTGAATTTAACCACCAAGTACAGTACATGCATTTCATTTCTGGTGGCCTGTCTTTTAAGATCCATTCACATTTTGTATATTTTGTAACTAAAACCCTTCTACAATTTTGACATGGAGTAGTTTATCCCTATGCAACCTAGCATGGTTACGCCTGGGTAGAAGAATCAAACAGCCCACCTGGAATCCTTCCTTTGCACCCCCTCTCCTGTGAAAGCTGCTCTACTAAAGTTGTCTGTTCCACCTGTTCTGACAGGTTTCCCGAGCCTGACCTACAGATAGCCCTTGGGGACATTAATTATAGAACAGCCTGAGTTGTTAAAGAAACAGAAATGGCTAGATGTTGTTACAGTCCCTGTCACCTACTAATCATGCCATGTGACATGATGGGGCTTTACTTGATCAGGTTTCCCATTAATCATTCAGGCCTTACGCTTAAACTCTTTTTCAAAGAGATTAAAGTTTAAACCCCTCATTCCAGTCTACTCCACCTGACCGTGAGTCCTAACAACTCTCACACTCTATCGTTTAGGGCCCTCGAGGCCTGTAGAGCCTGTTCATTTACTACAAGGCTGTCAAATAACAGATTTCTGGGACTCAAATGAAAAGGCTTGAAAGTAAATGAGTATCCACTTTGGTCACTTAGCATAGAAGAAAACTTAAAGATATAAAGATGACTACAATAGCTGCACCATACACCAATTCTGTAGAAGTATCAGAAGCATGTTGCAGGTGTTTGACTCTAATCTATTGCACAATATCAGAGGCCTTCTTTCTAATTTATTTAATTCAGACATAGAAAATGTGTTTTGGGAGAAATGAATGAATGAATGAATCGGGAAACAAATAAAAGTGGCGGGGCCCTGGGTTCCTAACACGGATAGCAGTATTGGGAGAAACAAGCATACAAAAATGTTTGCCTCCAGGATGCTGCTGAATGCCAGATGTATCAAATACACACAAGGGCTTGCAGTTGTTTGTTTATTTTCTTAATAAAGCAATTTAAATTGGTTCAATGGCTTCTTTTCTGCCTGAAGGGCCACTTCTATTCACTCTCAGCTTTGTGTCTGTATTTGTATGCTCTTTACCGTGTTTTTTTTATGGTCTTTCAATCTTTGATCATACACAACCTAAATATTTGTGAGTGTTTATTTATTGATTTTACTTTTTTCTAACCCAGAACTGAAAGTCATTTAAAGAAAGCATTTGCATTTTTGGAACCCTGCTACTTGAGGCATTCTTGCTGCTTGGAATTAAGTTTGGTTGCTTGAGAAGGACCTAATACCAGCAGGTAAGGAACTCCATAGAGCTATGAAGTAGCTGAATGCAAGAACATAATAACCTGGGCCTGGTTTTTCAAAATGTGTAATTGGGATCAGAATAATAAGATGTCATAGTTGGATTAAATGTATCCAGATATCAAACTATCTCAGATATCAAACAATCTTTTACACTCACGTAGCAGTAGCACACCATGGTCAACTTGCTCGATGTGCAGTGAGGGACTGTGAATAACAGTCAGAATAACTACTTCAAAACCCACAAACACTTTGACAACAAAATAATGAAACGATAAGCAGAATCATCCATGAAATGCCAGAAATACAGTTATTAAATTATTCAAAGATGTAGCTATGTCCCTCGTTCAGTTTATTTCTATTTTTATCCCTAACCGCCATACAAAAAATATTTGTAAATGTAAGACAAAATGAATCAAAATTAAATTTGAGTGGGATTAAAAAGATATTGATGAATAAAACGAGAACGTCCGACTACCCACATTTTGACAATAAAAAAATAAAGATATGTATGTAGTCAAATGATTGCACATCCTGAAAATAATAGATCTGTTTTAATTGTGATGTTATTTACATAACAACATGCTCTAATGATACACAGTTGATATGTACTAAATAGCTACCTTTGGATCCATTTAAATGGTTATGACTGAGTACAATAAAGTGTCATCCAACTTAGACAGACTCCAAAAATAATTGACCAATATGTTTCAAGCAGAGACAGGCAGACAACTCAATTGCACAGCTGACAGAATTCGTTGAACATGTCATAAAATTGTACAGTACTTACAGTACAAAGGAATGTCAGGTGTAAGGTGATTATGTTGCATGTTATTCGTGATTGCATCCATGAGGGGACATTACCTGGTTCTCTAACATCTAGTCTTGTTAACCTCATTTCTAGCTGGTATCACTACTTAAGAGTTTTTGGTCTGTCCAAAGCATGTCAACAATTAACAGCGACTATGTTTAGGAATGGCATTACATCTGTACATCTGACAGTACATCCGTATTTTTGGTGAAGTGCACCAGGAGTAAATGTTTCTTAAATTGGAGTAGAGGAGATCTGACTTTTCTGCATATATTCATTCACATGACAAAATCTGGTGCAATGGCATATAAACAAACAATGCAATGATGGGTGTCAGTTTCTGTAGAGGATCACATCCTGGTCATGATGGTCTAATTATTATTATTATTATTATTATTATTATTATTATTATTATTATTATTATTATTATTATTTGTTTATTTAGCAGACGCCTTTATCCAAGGCGACTTACAGAGTCTAGGGTGTGTGAACTATGCATCAGCTGCAGAGTCACTTTCAATTGCGTCTCACCCGAAAGACGGAGCACAAGGAGGTTAAGTGACTTGCTCAGGGTTACACAATGAGTCAGTGGCTGAGGTGGGATTTGAACCAGGGACCTCCTGGTTACAAGGCCTTTCCTTTAACCACTGGACCACACTGCCTCCAATGCTTCCTAACCAGATATCATTTGACCTCCTCAATTGTTAGCTACATTCTAATTTGCCAAATGGGGGCCTAAGCAAGGCATTAAGACACTAGACACAATAACTGTAACTCACAACAGAGTGTGGAGGATGACATATTGTGCTGCATATACCCTTATAGCAGCTTCCCATATTAAAACATAGCAAAATGTAATAAAGCATTGTAAAGCATAGGTAAGTATTGTAAATAAGAGCAAGGTATGTTAAAGCATATTAATAAACGTGGTGATCCTGGGTAAACTAGGATAAATGCAAAGTATAACCATGGGAAACGCAGCAGAAAAATGAAAAATACTGTGCAAGAATAGAGTGGTAAACTTTTATAAGGATACATCATTATATCTGATTTTTCTGGAACAAGGAAGCAAAAACAATGGGCAAGCCACTAGAATTCCCACCTTCATCATCTCTAGCAACTAAAGCTGCTTCCCACTTTCATTGTGCAATTGAAATGTACATTTAAATAAAATATGTTATAATCCTTTGTATTTAATTTCTTCTTACTCATGTTGTAAACCAATAATTCAGGTCACATCAACTTTTTCTGCTGCCCCACTAAAACTAGCAACACAAGTTGGATTCTTGTTCAACATCTGTGAATTTAGCTGATAAGGTTAGTAGGAACATATGACTTTTAGGGTTGACCCTTGCATGCACATGTCCTCATATGAGGTTGTAAAGAAAAGAAAATGTAAAGGTAAACAGCTGTGTGGATGAACAGGCGAAACAACTAAACCAGAAACACAGAAATAAATAAACCAACAAACAAACAAACTAATAAATGCTGGACTTCTTTTTGTTTTTCAATGTTTGTGTTCTTATATACAATAACTAACAGACTTCGAATTATTCTTATAAAAAAAATAAAAAAAACCCCAGAGCAACAACTGGTTTAATCATCTTCTTTTTGCACCTCAAATTAAACACTTGTTCAGCGGGGTGTTTACACAGTTATGGGAAACAAGTATAATATTTGTCCTTAGAGCTGTGAAGCACACATATTTCATCAGCATCTAAATCACTTGTCAGCTTGTCAAGTGGTATAGAAAGGAGCCACAGATTTCAGCAGCCTAACCCAGACTGATACCTGCCAGAACTTGACCTGGCAGCGGCAGGGACACAAATCAGTACAGCACTGTTGCTTTGAAGACTTACTTAAAGCCTCAGCTTTACCAGATAACAAACAATACGCCCCTACTAAAAGCATCAACAAAGGAGACGAACATTGTCTGCTTTAAGTTCACAATGCTAAGGCTGGATCTGTTTTTTGTTGTATATGTTTCTATTCAGTGGTGGACTATCGTCGTTTTTGGAATGACAGTAGGTAGAAGCGCTATCTTTGTTACACAAAGTATAAATAGTGTAATCTATCACCACTGTCAATCATGATGATTGATTACAGGCTGTCATGGAGGAGAGTGACATATTAGAAAAGTTTTGTTAACAATGCCTATTGCTAGTCTGCCTGCCACAGAAGCTGGTGATTAATGTGTTGTCAGCCTGTAATCCCACACCCCTGGCTAATGAGGCAAGAATTTATCATCTTTACAGAGTGGCAGATGTCAGAAGGAAGGGAATCCAAGTGCTGGAAACAATATACTTTTTCTTACCGTGCCTGACAAGTCTGACAGACCCTAAAAACCACAAAGAAGCCTTGTGTAAGCACAAACTTAATAGAGGGACTTTCATTTGGCATCTTCTTTAAAATCTGCGAATGAACAGCTATCCCTCAGAACAGACTAAATGAAAAAAAAGCTCGTAATACTTTGAACTTCCATCTCCTTCAGGCCAGAAAATCTATAATAAGTTTCAATTGTATACTGTCACCTGCACAAACTAAAAAAAAAGGCCTTTGTATCCAATGCCATATAAAATTCAATGTGAGGCTTGCAACCAGTTGTATGGCAACATATTTATTCAGTATAGCAATGAGTGAATTTATATTCAGTTCAACAAAAGAACTTATTTATAAAACAAATTCTGCATAAAAAAAACACATTGTCTAGATCCAGTCTAATTTATATTAAAATATGCTATGTAATTTCAGATGTTTAATAGTATGTTTAGCAGCTGAAAGGAAGAATCAACTACAAATAAGTGAATATTAAATTTGCATATTAATGTTAACAATATGATAAATGGTTTATTATATGTTATGATGTATTTTGGCTCACATTCATTTTAAATGTTGTATAATCTGTTTCCTTTACACCCTAAACCTGCATACTGTGACGATATGAATACAAAGCAGTTCACAAACAAGCCATCTGTGTTTAATTAATCTAGCTACATCTTATATTCATTTGAAGAAAACAAAAACATTAAATTGCAATTAAAGGGTTAGGATAAGTCCCTCCCAAAAGCATATACCATTCAATCATCCGTTTTAGTGCTACAATTGCTGAGAACACCAGTTGACATAATTTAAGTAAAACAACAGTTCAGATATAATTATAAGAACAGTACACACTTACTACCTCCTAAATTGGTTTGATAATATGTTAAAAAAAATAAATAATGGATTTGTTCTAAATAAGAGACTTCAATGTATATGATTAGTTGCTCTAAACAATACCTGTTGCTCTGAGTGCTTTTGGCAGAACTAGAATTCCCTACTAAAAAAAAAAAGTATTTTACAACTTGAATAATTAAGAAATTGTTGGTAAAAACTACGTTTACATGTAAGAGTATTTTCTACATAATTGTTGTGCTGTTCTTGGATTTTATATTTTATGTTGCATTTACAAAATGTGCTAATTTTAAGAACATTTATTAATACAAATACAACTATTTAAAGTGATATAACAGGAATAAGTATTTAATTGTTTGCCTGCTATTAACTGAAATAATGTGATCCCACCTTGCTAATACACAGAGCGCCAAGCTGCTGGAAGTTATCACACACCATTTCCCTTACACATGCAGACAGTTACTCAGCCAAAGAGCAGCCAGATTTACCACCACACTGCATATACCCATTCAAATAGGAAGAGAGCTGACATTAATCATTTGTGAAATGAAAGAGGATGAGCACTGACAGTGGGGTAGACATACTGAAGCAAAAACAAGAATTCTGCTGCTTGAGCTAAAGGAACGGTTCTGCTATATTCCCTTAACCATAACCTGAATCTTCACACCACTTAACTAAAGTGTATTCCATGTGTCTTAATTCAAATTCCCCCTATACCTCAACCATGAACCACGAGCCCAAACATCCGTTATAGGTTCTCATTTATAAAAAGCAACAGCAAACGCAAAAACAAAGCAGCTGCAGTAGCATAATCTAATGCGTATGTCGAACCAGATCAAATGCAACATGAAATAAAATGGGAATGTGAAAAAGAACGTATCATTGTTATATCCAGAAATTAAAAGGTGGTAGATGTTAATGAGAGGCTACAAAAGCCTAAATGTAATCCCCAGGAACACACATTTTAAAAAGATGAAGTAATCGGCAATGCAGCTCAATTATTTGGAACTAAAATGGGAAAAAAAGTTAAAGTTCTTTATACTGTATAACCACATTGGGAACTCCTGAGAAGGAAGCAGTGCTCAGTACCATTCCCACTGAAGCAACGCAGGCCATTGCTGTTACTGCATGTTATAGCTGTGTGGCGGCGTGTCCCGCCCCTATGTGTATTTTGTGTTTTATGTAGTGTGTTATTGTTGGTGTGTATATACTGGTGCACAGGGTATACATCGGGCTATGCAGCACGAGTGATTTAGGCACAGGGATTTCACGATCACTTCACGTGTAGATAAAATGTTTATTATGATGTGAACACGGGGAGTGCACAAATTAGTTCACATGCTGGGGTGTATAGTGATGAGGAATGGAGAGAGAGAGAGAGAGAGAGAGAGAGAGAGAGAGAGAGAGAGAGAGAGAGAGTGTTAATAACAATGAATAACAACTGCACAATACTTGTTATTTCATGTCTGTTTTGTTTGTCTGTTTGTTTTGGCCACCACGCCATTTTGTTTGTTCTGTTTACAATAAACTGGCGCATCAGCACATTCATTCACATTTACTAAACACCCTGTGTCCATTCAGTTTGTGGTCTGACTTCACCACACAAGCCACTGTGTCACACGTGGTGTTAGTAGTGGGATAACAGCGCCTCCACGTGTCAGACCAGGTATACTTCGGGTGCAGTTTATTTTTGTCTTTCTTTTTCAAGAAGAGTTTTCTTTAAAACAAAAATAAATAAAAATGGAAGGGGAGCTAAAGTCAGGCCAACTATGGGGCTGGATTAAGGAGAATCCAGGGCTAGAGGATTTATGCCCTGCAGCAGAGGGATGGGGACTGATGGAGGGCCTGGCAGCGAGGGCATCGCCCAAGGTCACTGGAGGAGGTTGAGGATTTGGTGTTCTGCTACCTAGAGGCAGACATGGAGAGAACAGCAGCCCAAGTACCAGTGTCTCCAGCGCAAGAGGGAGAAGCCTTACTGTCTCCAGTGCAAGTGGGAGAAGGCGCGCCTACCTCAGCAACCGAAGGAGAGCGAAGGAGACCTGCACCAGTCCCCCACAACCAAGGGAGAGCTGCATCAGTCCCCAGTGATAGAGGGGAGACTTCCCACTTCTCCACCTTCGCCGCTGGGGAGCTGACAGCATTTCCACTGTCAGCTGAGAAGCTGACAGCACTACCATTGTCATATTTGTTCTGCCTAAACATTTGTTTGTCTCTGAAATGTTGAACCTGTGCAGGCACATTAGGAGGGTCCTCATAATTGCGTACATATTTATAAAATTGTATAAATTCAACAGTTTATTGGATTTTAACTAAATGCAACCTGAAAAGCCAATAGGAGGCTGCAGCTAGAATGTGACACGCAGATACATCTGTTAGTTTAAGGTCTGGAGCACTGCTTATGGGCCCATTGAAGCCTCCTTTCCTGGCCAAGGACTATTGGCGAGACTTTTGGGACTTTAAGGGGGGAGGTGGCCTTTGAGGCCATGTGTGCTATGCACAAGGGGGGGAGGTATGTGGCAGGGTGCCGCGCCCCTGTGCGTATTTTGTGTTTTATGTTGTATGTGGTGTATTATTGTTGGTGTGTATATATTGTTACACGGGGTATAAATTGTGCTATATAGCACGAGTGATTTAAAATATATAGCTGTATTTAGGTAGAGGGATTGCACAATCACTTCACATGCAGATAAAGCGTGTATTAGGATGGGAACACGGGGAGTGCACAAATGAGTTGCTGGGATTCAAGTGAGTGATTACTTAGCAATTGAATCCCAGCACAGCTGTACATATAGATGCACGGATCACTCACTCAGGGTTGGGTGTACAGTGAAGAGGTATGGGAAAGAAAGAGAGAGAGAGAAAGAGAGAGAGAGGAGTGAATTAAAAACAGAGAATAACAATTACTATGCGTGCTACAGGACCAGCACGACACTTGTTGTTTCGTGTCTATTTGTTTTGGACACCGAGCCGTTTTGTTTGTTCTGTGTTTCCGTTTTGTTAAAACTTTTTATTTTACAATGAACCGGCATATCAGTGCATTCATTCACATTTACTAAACACCCTGTGACACCCTGTGTCCATTCAGTTTCTGGTCTGACGTCACCACACGAGCCATCGTGTCACAAGCTGCCATAATAGTGTCCATGATATATAGCGGTTTTTGTTTTGATCTAATTTAGACTTGACAGTCCACTGTTAACGGAAATATACTACTACTGGTATATAGGTAAAACATGATAGTAATACATCATTTATAAACTGTCCCAAATCAGTACCCCCAAATCATAGTCGTCTATGATGATCTTCTTTTTTTTCCCCCAAGTGCAAAATCAAGCCATCTGCTTTCATCAGGGTGAACAAGAAAAAAGTATCACGTCTGAAATGTCAAAGTTGTTTAAAATACAAGTAAATACACCTAAATGTAATTAGGTAAAACTAATGGTCTGTTCTGTAGGAGAGCAACATTTACATTTCAGACTTGGTAATGTCTTGTAAACTGTAATGTGGTTTTCCCTTTTGAAGCAAAGGGATGTTCTAACTTATGCCACACAATATAACTATACCACAAACATAGAATCTGCCACAATGCATAAACTGCTTCAATGTGGAAGTATACTACACTACTGTCCCTGTGTATTGATCAAGGAATTGGAGAAACCTTATATAGATCATTTGGACTTAATGAAATGATCACATCTACACATTTAAAAATGCACTTTTTGTCCTGAATTTAAATTAAGATTATTATTTGCAGGCAGGACTGTTTACACTGGTGCAGTGGTTTTTCATAAATGCATCATATTTGTTCCGCCTAAACATTTGTTTGTCCCTGAAATGTTGAACCTGTGCAGACACATTAGGAGGGTCCTCATAATTGCGTACATATTTATAAAATTGTATAAATTCAACAGTTTATTGGATTTTAACTAAATGCAACCTGAAAAGCCAATAGGAGGCTGGAGCTAGAATGTGACAGGCAGATACATCTGTTAGTTTAAGCAGCATTATTTCCAATGCTAAATAGTACATTGCCATAAAATAGTTATTTTTACAAAGGTGACATTGTGATTTTTGGGACCTGGCCTTAGCTTATTATAAAATAATAATTAATAATAAAATAATTTTAGTCACACAGGGCTTGTTTTCATAATATATACACTCATCTTACAAAAAAGCCCTAAAGAAAAATAAATAACTAATATACAGTACTGTGCAAAAGTTTTAGGCAGGTGTGAAAAAATGCTGTAAAGTAAGAATGCTTTCAAAAATAGACATGTTAATAGATTATATTTATCAATTAACTAAATGCAAAGTGAGTGAGCAGAAGAAAAATCTAAATCAAATCCATATTTGGTGTGACCACCCTTTGCCTTCAAAACAGCATCAAGCATCAATTCTTCTAGGTACACTTGCACACAGTTTTTGAAGGAACTCGGCAGGTAGGTTGGCCCAAACATCTTGGAGAACTAACCACAGTTCTTCTGTGGATTTAGGCAGCCTCAGTTGCTTCTCTCTCTTCATGTAATCCCAGACAGACTCGATGATGTTGAGATCAGAGCTCTGTGGGGCCATACCATCACTTCCAGGACTCCTTGTTCTTCTTTACGCTGAAGATAGTTCTTTATGACTTTCGCTGTATGTTTGGGGTCGTTGTCATGCTGCAGAATAAATTTGGGGCCAATCAGATGCCTCCCTGATGGTATTGCATGATGGATAAGTATCTGCCTGTACTTCTCAGCATTGAGGAGACCATTAATTCTGACCAAATCCCTACTCCATTTGCAGAAATGCAGCCCCAAACTTGCAAGGAACCTCCACCATGCTTCACTGTTGCCTGCAGACACTCATTCGCACGCCTCCAGCCCTTCGCGAACAAACTGCCTTCTGCTACAGCCAAATATTTCAAATTTTGACTCATCAGTCCAGAGCACCTGCTGCCATTTTTCTGCACCCCAGTTCCTGTGTTTTTGTGCATAGTTGAGTCGCTTGGCCTTGTTTCCACGTCGGAGGTATGGCTTTTTGGCCGCAAGTCTTCCATGAAGGCCACTTCTGACCAGACTTCTCCGGACAGTAGATGGGTGTACCAGGGTCCCACTGTTTTCTGCCAGTTCTGAGCTGATGGCGCTGCTAGACATCTTCCGATTGCGAAGGGAAGTAAGCATGATGTGTCTTTCATCTGCTGCAGTAAGTTTCCTTGGCCGACCACTGCGTCTACGGTCGTCAACGTTGCCCATTTCTTTGTGCTTCTTCAAAAGAGCTTGGACAGCACATCTGGAAACCCCTGTCTGCCTTGAAATTTCTGCCTGGGAGAGACCTTGCTGATGCAGTATAACTACCTTGTGTCTTGTTGCTGTGCTCAGTCTTGCCATGGTGTATGACTTTTGACAGTAAACTGTCTTCAGCAACCTCACCTTGTTAGCTGAGTTTGGCTGTTCCTCACCCAGTTTTGTTCCTCCTACACAGCTGTTTCTGTTTCAGTTAATGATTGTGTTTCAACCTACATATTGAATTGATGATCATTAGCACCTGTTTGGTATAATTGTTTAATCATACACCTGACTAAATGCCTACAAAATCCCTGACTTTGTGCAAGTGTACCTAGAAGAATTGATGCTGTTTTGAAGGCAAAGGGTTGTCACACCAAATATGGATTTGATTTAGATTTTTCTTCTGTTCACTCACTTTGCATTTAGTTAATTGATAAATATAATCTATTAACATGTCTATTTTTGAAAGCATTCTTACTTTACAGCATTTTTTCACACCTGCCTAAAACTTTTGCACAGTACTGTATATATATATATATATATATATATATATATATATATATATATATATATATATATATATATATAAAACATTTTAGGTGTAAAGCATAACACCACAATTTTGACAACAAATTCCCTAGTGTGAGTTAAAACAACTGCAGTATATCAGATGGGGCTTCTATTACAGCACTTTTAATGAAGTACTGTTATGCTTGCCAAGTTTCTGGCACAACACCAGTGTTGGAAGAAGAAGTGGGGTTTTAATCAGAACAACAGGAAATAAGTTGAATGCCAATTAGAAATAAGAGAAGTCGGGGCACCTGAGCTTGACAGAGTAACTGACAGAGTAACTATTTAACAAATAAAATGTACTATAAATTCTCACCCTAATGACAATATAAGCATATATGATAGACTGCTGAAGATATTTTTGTGTGCTGAATGCCGCATTACTTCACAAACAACCTCTCCCAAAAACAACAGTTATTTAAAAACTGGGGCACCACAATTTGCCTAGTACGGTACTTATCTTTACAGAATTTTCCAGAACACATCAACAAGCATGCTTAAACCCTTTTTCTCTTTTGAACTAATGTTTGTTATGATTGGAGTTAATATAAAATGAGCTGCTAGAACTTGTTCAACACATAGGCACTCGATTTACAAGAAACAAATATATAAAAGAAAAAAAATCAATATACACAGACCAACTGTGACGTAACTGACCAAATGGCCATATTTATGATTCAGGCTTTGGATTGGTACAACTACACATGAGAAAATGCAGAGAATAAAGCTACATTTTCATCTGACAAATTGCCTCGACATATGCCTTGATGTTTTGATGACATGAAATGTACTGTATATCTCAAAATAAGTATAAGAATGTCTACTAATACTAGTAGCTATATAGATTAAATCCATCTCTCTTTTCTTTCTTTGAGCAAATGCCATGATGTCAAATTATAAAGCACATCTAAAAGAAACACATGAAAACATCTGTCTGTCTGTGTCTAAACTTGTAACTCGGGTCAAATGACTTTTAGGTGACCCACCCAAGCCATTTTAGTTTGAACAAGCTAATAAATCAATCCTACAGCAATTATTAACAACCATAAGTTTTACAATCTGTTTATGATGTGCAATTTAATATGATTTATGAGAAGACTATGAGTCACCCTTCTAATTGCAGTTGTTTTTGTGGACAGTGAACCCGTTCTGACCTTTTTTCCAGCTGTGAGCACACTTGTAAGAACGTATCTCACATTTCTACAGCAGATTTTTTTTCCTGACACCTTGGTGCTAAAAAAACTTGTTTGTGTAGCAAGCCACAGCCAACAGGAACTGCCAAAAGAAGATGTGTTTGGCACTTTAATATTTTTTCACATAGGCAGGTCTGGTGAAAGATACCCTGTGTTTCAAAGCATATCTTTTGCTGTATAAACATATAGCCTGTGGTCTTCATACAGTATTTCCATATAAACAACTACCAAATAACTAGGAAGGGTTGGTACAGCCAACCCCTGGTGTGGCTATGACTACAGTGTGGAGTTGGTGTTCACATATTTGGCACCTATCAAACACATAAAGTGAGCCAAGATTAACATGTTCCCTGGGCCATAATTATTATTATTATTATTATTTATTTCTTAGCAGACACCATTTCTTAGCAGGCAACAAAAATACATTTCAAGAACAGTGCTGGCTTGATCTTTAAGGTAAAATCTCAATCTAAACATCCAAAGGGCAAATATAAAAGCAAGGGACATTTCATATTAGAATTCACTAGGCTGAACTTTAAAATAGATACCAATGCATAACTATACGGCAACCTTTTTTTTTATATATAGGAGGCTGTGTGGTCCAGTGGTTAAAGAAAAGGGCTTGTAACCAGGAGGTCCCCGGTTCAAATCCCACCTCAGCCACTGACTCATTGTGTGACCCTCAGCAAGTCACTTAACGTCCTTGTGCTCCGTCCTTCAGGTGAGATGTAGTTGTAAGTGACTCTGCAGCTGATGCATAGTTCACACACCCTAGTCTCTGTAAGTCCCATTGGATAAAGGCGTCTGCTAAATAAACAAATAATAAAATAATATATATATTTAGATATCAAACTGCAAATGACATATCTCGCCTCTTCTTCTTGTCACAACAAGCAGCATTAGTCCCCAGTAGTGGTTTGTGACCTTTGACAGGTGAGGCACAAAATACTTGGAATACCTGCAGTTTAGTGAATTCAGCATACTTGTGACCCAACAGTAATGTTCTAGAAGGTGCACACAGGAGATGTGTAAAAATTGTTAAGTCAATTTGGGCACTAGTTCCTTTTTTTTCTCAGGTCAAGAAATAATCTCTGCGATTTGTTTTCTGTTATTGAGTTGCTGTGGATGCCCAGGTGAGGTGGATGTAGGACAGATTGCCATTGGTGGCTGGGCTGTGATGCCAGTCAAAGGGAACAGGAGTTAGGAAAGGATAAATATTGGAGCCAGACAGGCAGGTCACAGGTATTATAGGAGGTTGAGACACTGCAGCAGGTCACTTAGTTTACCTGTGTGACAATGACCTCAAGTTTGTGAGAGCCAGAGCATGAAAGACAGACAAACACACAGACTGAAAGCCTCATTTTATACCTTGCTTTTTATGGCTGCAAGTGTCAGCGTTTGAAGCCACCAGAAGTATTCACTAAACACATAAAAACATCTTAATAAGCAAAACTGTGACAAAAATGTGAAACTATGATTAACTTGCCAGTAAAGTACTTTTGCTGTATTTGATTTAGAGGCAATAACTCCCCTATTGAGGACAATAAGGTATTTGTGCTTTTACAGCAAGAATGATTTATTTTATATAATTATTTGGCACACGCACTAAGGCACATTCATACTGAGCTGTGCAACACACTGTTAATAATTTTCTGGATGCTGCAGGGAACCCATAATTCTCAAGTACATATGAACATTGCAAGTAGCTATCTGAAAGTACAGGGTTCTCCCCAGAAATTCTGTACAGCCGGGCGGCAAAACATTATAGCTGGGAGCACTTTTAACGGAAAAATAAACTTGCCTTACCTTGAATATATAAAACGACACATAATTTGAATAATGTGTTTGTCTTTCGTTGACTATATCAGATTGCTCTTTTCTATGTTCTACATTTTCTTTTTCATTAATTTTTTTATTATGGTAAATTACCGTGCTTATTTAGGTACTCTACGATTTGACTGGGGAAAGATAAAGTTTATTTTCACACACAAAAACAAACCAAAACCAAAAAAAAAAAAACGGTAACCTTTTCACTTGTTAATGCACGTCTATTTTTGTTTCTCGCTGTTCCACATTTTTTAAATGCAACTGTTCATTTTAACCATTTTTTTATACAACAGTACTCACACACGTTTGGACACCATCATAACTGTTGCATGGAACTGGACTGTAATAATCCAGCGCCTCTGCACTTAAGCATTTGTAATTGTATATTGTATATATCACCTTACAGTACAATAATACAACAAAAAATGGACTGAATGAATACCCGAAAATCGTAATATTTTTAATAAAGTAGCCAGCGTAAATATAGTATTAGGTAGTGGATTGCGCCGAGCGCCAGCTTATTTTGAAAACCCTGCATTAATTGTCACTATTTTTTACTTTGAAAATAATCGGTTATTTTTTTTAGCAGTGTAACGTTTTAGCCTCTTGAAGTGTTAACACTGAAAAACCGCCCTTTCAATTCTCTGATTGGTTAAATGTTGTGTCAAGACTTAACACAGCTGTCATGTGGTTCCAAGTTTTTTTTTTTTTCACCCAGCAACATGCAAGTGATCTAGTCTGCTAGAAGCGCAATGAATCCTTATTGTTAAAGGCATAGTAGCATCAGCAAGATGGGCGGATCGGGTCGGGGAGAACCCTGAAGTATATCAAGGTTTTAAAAAAACTCTCAAACCAGCACGTTCTATATATTGCTATGTCTTTTTCAATTTTTGGACTGTGAAAGGGTCAATTATATCGAAAAAGGGAATGCTTATGTACAGCATGCTTTTAGGCTTGGGTAGATTAACACCCAAATGGCAGACATGTAACCACTGACATGTAAATTAATTTATATCTCAGCCCATGGAAGAAAAAAAAAACAAACAAACAAAAAAAACAACAAACTGCATTATTATCACAACTCATGGCACTAGTAGAACTAGGGAAAGGTGAGCCGAGCGAAAAGAACTGAATCAAGCATCTGCAGTTCTTCTCGGAATGTCTGCTATTAACTCAGCTTGTTACATCACTATACTGTGTGAATGGTACACTCTGGTTTACAATTAACGAATAAAAGACGTTTACTGTATCAACAGCACACTGCCTCTTGGCTAAGCTCTGCAACATGATCAGGGACGCTAGACATGAAGATCAACTCCAGCTATAAGACCTGCATAGTAGTCCCCCAAGACGTGTAGCTACTGTAGCACCCAAGACAAAGATGTATCCCCATCCTCCTCTTTTTAATAGAATTCCAACCCTTCCTAGAAAATCATTTCAAAGTCATTTTTAAATGTTTTGTTATTTACATATTTATTTATTTGTTTGTTTTCAATAAACTGTTTTGAAATGTTTTCTAATGTTTTAATGACATTTACAGCGATTTCCATCAAAACCTGTTGTGCACAAAATTAATATTTTCATTGCACCAATTTTGTTCCCCCCACCACACCATTGAGGTCTCAATCAGCCACACAGTACTGTGAACCAGAAGTGAAAGAGCCTACACTTTCAGCAAAGGGCTTCCAAGCCACAGGTGGCTAGCTATGCATGGAGCATCAGGGACCCAGCTGAACTCAAAAAGAAACCAATCCACTAGTTATATAGTGTTTTTATTTTTACCACCAAATCACTAATTAGCAGTGTGTGTGGAGTAGTGGTTAGGGCTCTGTACTCTTGACCGGAAGGTCATGGGTTCAATCCCAGGTGGGGGACACTGCTGCTGTACCCTTAAGCAAGGTACTTTACCTAGATTGCTCCAGTAATAACCCAACTGTATAAATGGGAAATTGTATGTATAAAAATAATGTGATATCTTGTAACAATTGTAAGTCGCCCTGGATAAGGGTGTCTGCTAAGAAATTAGTAATAATAATAATAATAATAATAATAATAATAATATTAATAATAATAATCCCTAAAGGTAATACACTTTATCTAATACCAGTTTATAAAATGTGTATAATCATATGAAAAGTTTTCAGAACATTTGGAAGGGCAAACTTCTATTGGCAAACTGTAGAGTATTTTAAGTAAAAAATGTTACGACAGCTAGATTTACAGCCAAGCGTCTTGTTATATTAGTAAGAGACTCGATTTTTACATTCATATTTTATGACAATTAGACTCACTCACTGGTTAACATTATGTAACCACAGAAAAGGTTATGCATTTTGAAAACTTCTGACATTCATATTGTACTAAAGCTTACTGCTCTTTTATTAAAGACATATGTTCCTCCGAAGTATGGTACATATATTAAATGCCATGTTTGAAAGCAGCAGCTTAAATTGTGGTCACACTCAATTCTGACAGGACTTCTGAGGCTCCCCAAGGTTTTTTTTAAGTTTTTTTTTAAGTATAACCATGCACATTCACTTTCATAACATATTATTTTTTATTTCACTGCAAGAGAGACGTTTTGGCATTAACATCAGTCCATCAGAGTACTTAATGAGAATGAGTTGTGTTTTGAGCTCCACACTGTTTAAAGAAAACATTTTGGTATCATAAAACTCTCAAATCCGCCCTACTTCTCTCTTAAATTAAGTCTTAATGATTCTAAAATTATTGTGGTATTTCAAGAATATTTAGATGAACACCACAGAATAATATAAACAGTTTTAATCAATTATAAATGCTGTTATTTTACAAGAAACTAGGCAAAAGAAACAAGGGAGACACTAATTACAGTGTGTTATAACATTGTTAATGGCACCCTGTCTTTTAATGTAAGACACCCTACTGAACAAAACATGAAAGCAAACAGAAATATCTAATTATGCCATCATCTCTGGTGCCCACATTCTGTGTAAGTTTAACTACAGTCTCCATTAATTGCTGACCTGCTTTATTGGTCAGCAGACAATTGGGATGATGATGAAGGCAATTAAAGACAAACAGTACACACGTCCTGCAGAGCTTGTTCTGGCTGCCATATCAGGTCTCATCAGACTCAAAATAAAGGGTATTTAAATGCTTCCATGACAGTACAGTCAGTGCTGCTGAGCTCAAGCAGGCCATTTGACTCTAAGCCAAAGTATGCCTGTGCTTTTAATCTATTAAATAATCAGAATAAAGGTTTGCTTAATTCAGATATATTAGATTGTATGTTTTACAAGGACATGTGTTATGATTCATATTTTTATTATTTTTATTGTGTAGACTATTAATGTAAAGTACTTAAAGGGTACATAAGGATCTTTTTATTTTATTGTGTTACATGTTCCCATGTGTTGCTACAACTGTTTACGTAAGGTTTACGTAAGGTTACATATGTGAGCAGGAGGATGATGGGAAATGTAGTTCTGAGAGGTCCATGCGGGTACATGTGAAGCCATCTTGAGGCAGGGAATGCAATTTAAAAGTTTAAAAAAGTGGTCAAAATGTAAAAAAAAAAAATTAAACAAAACACGCACCTTATGTAAACAGTTGCAGCAACAAATGGGAACATCTAACACAATAAAATAAAAAGGTCCTTATGTACCCCTTTAATTTACTGTGTTATAGCCTTAAAACTGGTTTACTCCCTCAACTTCTAACACAAACAGTTATATCAAGGGTGTTCTTTTTTTTCTTAGTTTATGTGTAACACTGCAGTGTTTTAAGAATTTGTATTTATTGATTTTTTTTTTTTTAAAGCAGACATCCATTCTTCTAAATACTGTACCTCATGCTGTTTTTAAATATGTTTTACATAGAAGGATCGCCTTTTCCCCTTTTTTAACAGAAGCTATAACAGCAGTAGGTAGTAGCAGGGCTATTCTTGATTGTTCCATAGTGTTACTGAGTGGCAAATAAAGGGCTCAGGGATGGTGAGGCTTATGTACCTGAAACAACCTTGTAAAGACAACGTAGAGCTAAAAACATACTGCTTCTGATTAAGTAGAGTACATCCAAGAGTTACATAGAATAATGTAGCAAATAATAAACTAACCAGCAGTCATATTTTAGTACAAAATGTAATACGATTGAGGGACACTGTGTATTTAAGTAATCATTAAAGCCGCAACAGAAGGAAAAGCTAAATTATCTAGTTCCATAATTTGTGTGACAAATTATAAGTGTAATTGTATCCCAGGGCTTTTTTTTGGGGTGTTCAGTAGGACAAAAATGTAAAATCTCCAGTAAACTCCATGAATATTTTTGCTCTTTGTTTTAATCTTTTTGACTTGTACATCATGACTAATTGTTTACCAGTTTACTTGAAATACATACCATATCCAGTTTGACTTGTTCTTTTTTATAAAAGAAAGCAAAACGACATACGGTTTCTATTGAATTATATATGTAAAACCTTCAAAATAATTGTAATCACAAAATGTTATTGTTTCCCTGTCATATCAAGGATATGAGCCGATTAGTTTCACAATATGCCTCCATGTCTCTCACAGTGTTTTATGGTTTTTAAATTGATTGTGTGTGTGTTGTACCCGAAAATCTAGCTCTAAATCACACACAAAAAAGTTTTGCCTGTCAAAAAAGTAAGACAATGTCATATTTCAGCTGTATGTTTTCAATTTAATTATAATATTTATTTAAAATGTATTGCTTTTTTTTCCAATACATATTACATAGTTGGCCGAAACCTATATTTTGTTGTCAACATCCTGTTTGTTATTTTTCTAAGCACAGTCATGGTTTTATTGAATATAATGTTGCTGCATAATTAAAAACATCTAATTAGTTTTCCACTGCTGTTAGTTTTTTTGGTGAATACATAATTCATATTTTTTTTGACAAGTAATAACTTGTGTATTTGGCATTTTGTTTTAAGACACATGAATGGATTTATTCTACAGTACTCCTAAAAAAAATCCCAAAACGTCTGCCAAACAGCTATTCTTAGTTTTTATTCTTAAGAACAAGTCACTTCATGTAACAAAATAAGTTGTGTGTGAACTAAAATTTAAGCAGTTAGATTATACTACATCTACAAAGTCTTTTGTTTTCTGTGCTTTACTGGAAAACCTAAATTCTTGAGAAAAAGGGTCTTCATAAAACAGTAAGATAAAGTTTCTCTTGAGAAAATATGAACAGAGAAGACTATTTAATCAGGTAAATTAATATTTTAAAGGGATTACTGAAAGCTTTGATGATGTACACCAGACAAACATCCTGGACAGAGCACCTCTTTAAATGAGCCACTACATCTCAGAGGGTTAGCTTATGAATAAAATATTATAAATACATATTTAAATAAACAAAATCTTTAAGTGGATGTACCAGTCTCCCTACTAGAAAGATGTTATAATTTTATGTCCACTACTTTGAACTTTAAAACAACAGAGTATGGATTGTGATAACTGTTCAGACTGTATTAAAATGTTACCTTTATACTTCAGGTATTTGTTACAAGCAGATTTTCTGAACATATAAATAGCATAACAATGACCTTTACATCCTTGATCTGCTTGTTTGTAAGATAAAAAAAGCTGTCTGAATATAGAGCAAATCTAATAGATTATATGTAAAGACGAATGTGTGTGCACTTCAGAACAAGCAGAGAAGAATAATTATAAAGCCAGAATATAATTAAGCAATTTTGACTGTTGTGTACTTGAGCTGTCATTTTGATGTGAAGTGCTGTCAAGTTCAGCAATACAACCCTGATTGGACAGGCACCGTCTACTTTGATCTAGGCTTATGCATATGAAATGAGGTCAGAATTTGGTCATTAAACAGAAACTTCCTTATGTGGTGGTCAAGCATTACAAGAGTACTTCATCAGACTGGGTATTGGGGATTTGTAAAGGCGTTTGACAATAAGAAACATATAAACAATGTACATACAGTGAGAGGAAAACAGATGGACTAGATTATAGAAACTGCTCTTCTGTGACATTACTATACTTCCAAAAAAATGTGGCATGAAAAAAATAAGGAGGGTTAAGGTTTGCAGCTTTTTTTAAACTAATATGCCTATTAATCTGATACAGCAATGCAAATGATTTAAAATGTACCTTGTAAAACTTCTGAAATACGTAAAATATAAAATATATTAAAAAGCAACTTGGTATAGCTATGACATATAACATGTGTCTTAACTAATGTATTTTTCTACTTGGATTAAATGTGTATAATTTTCTGTTTTTGTCATCCCATCATTGTGAGTTTTTAAAACTCAGAACTTTAACAGACCCTGCGTCTTCAATATGGCTTTCAAACATGTTTTCTCTCGATGTTCAGTTTGGTAAGTCAGATTGTAACCATTACCCTGCAACCAGTCACATTTCTTACTGGTGTATTTCTATCAGTGGCAGAGGTTTGCAGGGGGGCAGGTCAACGGTTACAATCTAACTTACTGAGCTGAACTTCGAGATACAACAGGTTTGAGAGCCCTTTTCAGGCCACAGGTGCTTTAAACTTCTGAGTTCTAGAATGTAATCAGGACTGAAATAGAAAATGTTATACAAAGTGATTCTAAAATCAGAAAATGCATTTTTAAAGCAAAAAGGTACCAGCCGGTCTCCTAAAAGTACCCTTACCGTATCAGTCTTTGGTTTCACCACTTTCATAAAGGCACCCCTGGCTTTAGCTTCTTCATGCTCTCTTTTGCTCACCTTCCGAGCATCCAAGAATTTCAGGTTGGTCAGCTTGTAGAGCACAAAATACCTGGGGAAAGATGTCATGGATAAATTTGACAACAAAAAAGCATGGCAAAGAGGTGAGACCTTTCCAGAATGGAGATCAATGGAGATAAGAAAAAGTGTTCCACGATAGAGAAAACAAACAAGCAAAAGACAAGCCACTTTTAATGTAGGGTGTTTAGTAATGTAAAAAACATTAGCAAGATTGACGTAGACAGTATTTAGATCCACGATGATTAGGACATTAAAGTAGCCCCCGGTATGTGTTGTGAGTATGAATGTGATACGACAATATGAATATTACTTTCAAGTTTTGTTTCTCTAGTTTATGAAGGATGATTATTTAGAAAATCTGCCTTTTTTTAATAAATCACTTAGAGAAGATACTATAAAAGTATAAGGCTTACAGATATGCCTTGTCTTTCATTTCAAGGAAATCTGTCAAAAGATAATGGCAGAAACACACTGATGACAACAGATTATTTCAAAGGAAGGCAGGAATTGAAGAAACCAGCATGTCAAGATTGAAAGTCAAAGACGCAAAGACACCACCTAAGTAGAGGGTGAGAACAGATGGATACACAGGTGCAGAAAGCATCACACAAAGAGAATCAACAAATACTTTAGGCAGCAGTGAATGACACATTTGTGGTGATGATGAAGATGAGTTTTCATCACTGGAAAGAGCACAGGTTATGAAACCAAGCCCCTATGACAGACAACTAAACTTTAGAGAATAATCATATTTAGTTGGACGAGATGTTAAATAAAAAGTGTGGCCAATCGAGAAAAACCGAACGAACAGTAGCCTTCAGAAAAATAACATTATATATGTATTGAAAAATGTGATATTCTTCAAAACAATCACAACTACACATGGATGTTTTTGTGAACAGAAACAAAGCACCCTCCAGGGCATAATGCAAGGAGATACAACAATGAATAAACAAGACAGTGGTCAAATATCTAGTAATTGATAGCCTTTTTGGAATGAACAAAATAACACAACTCTCATGTGAGGGTAGTTAGAAAACACCCACCATATATATATATATATATATATATATATATATATATATATATATATATTGAATTTCAAAGAATTACAACATTTGTAATGAGGTTGGAACACACATTGATAAAAAGAAAGATGTTTTGTCAAACATTTTTACATTCTTTACAACTCTCCTTTCTTGTCAGTAAATCACATGCACATTCTCATTCCAACCAATACAGACTTAATCCGTAGCAATTTGTAGGCAGACCTTGATGTATATCTTAGTCACATAGGTTATCGCAGATGAAGGCATTTCTAAACCTAGAATTTGAAAATAGCTTAAAACATAAGCCGGGCTAGATAGTAACGCAAAGCGGTCACCTTCTATAGATAACCTGATATCACTTGGTTAGACCAGATGACATGCCTCTGTCAGCCCTTTGGAGATATTAATGGTTCAATCACTTTGTTATGGGGGTAAAGGAAAACAAGGGGCAAAGATGCATTGATACTGTCAGCTATTACTGTCAGGTAATATCTAGAATGTTGCTTGCAGGTAAGTAATTTTGGAAGACAGGGGACTGCTATCAGACAGGACACCAGCTACTTTATCTACAGTAATACTGTCTGAACTACAGAACACCCCTGCCTGTGGTTTCACAGAAATTCAGCTCAAATAATACAGTATTCATTTTTTACAGTAAACTAATGAGTGTTTTTAAAGCTGCTGTGCCCAATATGTTTTTTTCTTTGCTGTTGTTTTATTTAAGAAATAGTTTTGCATATGTCAGGTGGAGGGACCTGGTGGCAAGCAAGTTTCAAGGGGCAAGGAAGCTTATGTCAATACAGCTGCAAATACCTTAAGGGAATGTAAACAAGAATACACAGAAGGAGAAACTATAAAATAGACTGCATTGAAAGCTAAACTATGGAACAATATAGGAAACAGGCAACAAACAATTACATTATTTTAATTTAAAATTGACCCTGATTATGGGATACTACCACCTGGACCAGTCTCTAAACAGATATACAATACTACACAGGAACCTCATTATACTATTCTGATATTTGGAACTTGTACAGCATGGTTCAATGATTTGAGAGACTGCATGACTTTGTGTTGGTAGGTTAGGTTGATAGTAATTTACATATGATAGTTCTACATTTCCGTATTCAATGACAAGTCATTGTAAAATTTATGAAGACATTTTTGAGAAAACACACATACATACTAAATGTATACATACTGAACGTATATATATATATATATATATATATATATATATATATATATATATATATATATATATATATATATATATATTTTGTGAGAAATTGCACCACTCACGGTTCGTTGCCCCTTTAAAATCATCGACCCAGAACACACAGGAATGGATTTTAAAAGCGGTTGCGCTATTTTTTAATCAACACAAAACAAATACACAAAACAAAACAAACACCTAACTCCGATTTGGAGCACTTGCTACACAAGTAATTTCCTGACTAACTTGCAGGACGGCTAAGCCGCTTACCTGGCAACACACACACAAAAACTACACGGCTCAACTCAGCACTTACTTTCTTATGACTGCTCGGAAGCAGAGCACCTCTCTTCTGCTTCCTTCTACTCAGCAGTCCTGAGCAAACTGACTGCTTTTTATACCCTGCACCTGGCTCTAATTTACAATTACTATCCTGGTGCAGGGGATAATTAAACAATAAAACAATTAACAGAACAATTAAACAATAAAGTAAAACAATTAAACTAAACCAATGTGCATTTTTTCCTCCAGGGAGGTTTTAACTCCTCCCTGCTGTCTCACAGAACCCGCTGCCTTACACATCCTTCCCTTGTCTTTTCAAGACACAGGCCACTCGGACGGCCACCTCCCCTAAAACATAACCACCCACCCTCGAGTCCATAAATGTCCTTTTTCGCCTCTTCCACGGGCGGACTTGAGGGTGGATCGGTCCATGTCCCGCCCAGCCAGGTAAGGACCGCGACCGGGCGACGAGGGGACCCAACGGTTCGACAGGGGCGACCGGCGTAGGCCGGGCACTGGAGGATGCAGCAGTGGACAGAGGTCTTCCCTGGGAACCGGCGCCGTGATGTCCGATCACCCAGGGGAAGCGGAGCAGCAAACAGGGGAGCGACAGCGACGTCTGGCAGCAGCCCAGCGACGCCTGGGTGCTCGGGAGAGCAGAGCAGGGAACCAGGGGCAGAGCTGTGGCCAGTGTTGCAGACTCCTGGGCTCTAGGTCCAGCACAGGGAGGTCCAGGAAGACCGGCAGGGTGTCCTGGAGCAAGGGTGAGAGACCGGATGCAGCGACGCCGGACTGGACCGTAGGGGTGGTGGTCGGGGCTGAGGTGGAGGTATGCCTTTAGCCTCCCCTCTGGGCTCCGGAAGCGACGCTCCTCCCTCTGGGCTCCGGAAGCGGCTCCTCCCTCTGGGCTCCGGAAGGGCGGCTCCTCCCTCTGGGCTCCGGAAGCGGCGGCTCCTCCCCTGGGCTCTGGCAGCGGAGTCAGCGGGCACCTCTTGCTTGCTCCCACTTTTGGAGCAGCAGGTCCAGCTCTGTAGGCTCCGCTCCTCCCCTCTGGGCTCCGGAAGCGGCGGTTCCTCCCTCTGGGCTCCAGCAGCCCTAGCTCTACTCTCCACTTCTTGTTTTGCTTCTTTTTGAGCATTGATCATTGCGATCAACTCTGTAAAATCCATCTTCTGGGTCATAGGGGTGCCCACACTTTCTGACACCATATGTGAGAAATTGCATCGCACTCACGGTTCGTTGCCCCTTTAAAATCGCGACCCAGAACACACAGGAATGGATTTTAAAAGCGCCGGTTGCGCTTATTTTTTAATCAACACAAAACAAATACACAAAACAAAACAAACACCTAACTCCGATTTGGAGCACTTGCTACACAGGTAATTTCCTGACTAACTTGCAGGACGGCTAAGCCGCTTACCTGGCAACACACACACAAAACTACACGGCTCAACTCAGCACTTACTTTCTTATGACTGCTCGGAAGCAGAGCACCTCTCTTCTGCTTCCTTCTACTCAGCAGTCCTGAGCAAACTGACTGCTTTTTTATACCCTGCACCTGGCTCTAATTTACAATTACTATCCCGGTGCAGGGGATAATTAAACAATAAAACAATTAACAGAACAATTAAACAATAAAGTAAAACAATTAAACTAAACCAATGTGCATTTTTTCTCCAGGGAGGTTTTAACCCTCCCTGCTGTCTCACAGAACCCGCTGCCTTACATATATATATATATATATATATATATATATATATATATATATATATATATATATATATATATATATGTCATCAAAAGTTTACATACCCCAATGGAAATGTATCATTTCTAGAAATTTCTTGAAAACAAATAATTATAGGGGGAAAAAATGTAGCAAAAGTTTTGTTTTTGTGGATGAGGATGAGGAAAACAAGTTACAAGAAATAGATTTCTACAATTATTTATTAAAGCACTTTTTTTGTGTGCAAAACTCCAAAAAAGCTAATTCAAAAGTATTCATACCCTTTGATGCTATGATAGTATTGTCTACAAGGTGCTAGAAATTTCAATATGATAATGCAGAACCTAATTCTAGAAAAGTCTAGTAAATTCTGGATTGTAGGTGAACATTCTTAGAGAGTGTAAAAGGGTTAGGCATAGGATGATTGATGTCATTACCAGTAAGTCAATATGGGAAAAAGTAAAGAGCTATCTGAAGACCTCAGGCAGAAAATTATTAATTGTCATAAAGCTGGAGAAGGATACAAGATTTCCAAGCATTTCAGTATCTCATTTATTGCAAGGTGAAGACCTCAATGGTCGCAGGCCAAGGAAAAAGGCACTCTTAGGAAAACGTCACAAGGACAATTGCTTAAAGTTTGCAAATTGGCATTTGAATGATGGATATGAGTTCTGGTCAAAGGTTTTGTGGAGTGATGAAACAAAAATCAAGCTATTTGGTCACACTGATAGTTGTTACGTTTGGAGAAAGTCTGGTGAGGCGTACAAAGAAAAGAACACCATACCTACTGTCAAGCATGGAGGTGGTAATATCCTTCTATGGGGCTGTTTTTCCTCTAATGGCACAGGAAATTTAGTTCCTATACATGGTAAAATGGATTCCAATATTGGCCAATCATCTGAAACCCTCCGCTGCAAAACTTGGTTTAACTGGACGTTGCAACATGACACAGATCCAAGCACACATCAAAATCTATTTCAGAATGGTTAAAGAAGAATAAAATCAAGGTTCTGGAATGGCCTAGTCAAAGTCCCAATCTAAATCTGATTGAGAATCTTTGGTTTATTGAAGAAGGCTGTGCACAAGAGAAGTCCTTGGAATTTGAATGAACTGGAACAATTTTGCGTTGATGAATGGTCAAAAACCAAGAGCTCATTGACAAATATCCTAATCATTTAAAAGAGGCTATTATTGTTAAAGGTGCCTCAACTAGCTATTAATTTCATGTTCCTTGTCAGGGTATGAATACTTTTGAATTTGCATTTTTGGAGTTTTGCGAAAAAAAATTGTTGAAATAAATAACTATAAAAATCTATTTCTTGTAACTTTTTTTCCTCATCCACAAAAACAAAACTTTTGCTACAAAAGATTTTTCCCTATGATTATTGTTTCGAGAAATTTCTAGGAATTATAAATTTCCATTGGGGTATGTAAACTTTTGACGACAACTATATATATATAAGTTATATCCAAAAAATGTTCAGCTGATTTTTAATCATTCCCAGTCACTGTTTTTTTTTGTTTTTGTTTTTTTAAAGGTCATTCCAGCCATGACCTGCAGCTGGCCTAACCTTGTCAAATAACACATTAACACTAAAATGAAACAACAGTCATGCTCATTTTGATGTACTGCTTTGTGACACATTATAAATATTATATAACATTACCAAAGAAAATGACAATCAAGAATGTCCTTAGTCAGCACTAAATGAACCATGGGCTCTTGCCACTGAATGGCTCTTTTGAGGTACTGCTCTTTGTGGTAAATGATTAATAGGGCCCATATTGTCAGAAAATGCACTTTACAGAGAAAAAAAACTGTAAACTGAAGTAAGATCATTCATTTAAAGGTGTTTGTGGGTGAGAAATGGGACGAAAATTGTGATTATGGCAGTAGCAAAGTCTTTCTAAACTATATAACAGCATTCTCTTTAAATCATTTTTAATAGTAAGAATGGTTTTATAAAATGTAGCATGATGTTGTTATAATTCGTGCAAACAATTTATGAAACATGATTCAGAACCTAGTAATGGATGATATGATACCTATTTTGATTAAAAAAAAGAGCTCAAAGAGAGCACATAATATTACTTTATGTAAGATATAATGCATACTTCAAGAATGTATATGGTACTGTATCTGAAAGAATATTATGTTTGGGTAAAAATATATAAATTGACAAAAAGCTAAAAAATGTTTTCAAAATCTTCAGAATTCAGAAGATCATTGACGGGCCAGGCCTAGCTGACATTTTTCATTCTATAAAATTGTTCCCATTACTTCTGAAGAATAAACTACCAACAACATAAGGGATAGCTACAATGATTTATTTTGGTTATTTGTTTACCCTTCGTTATAGTGTACTGTGAACGCTACTGTTTAACTAACCTGTATCTTTGGTAGTCATCCTCATCCTTATCCAGACTGACAAGTTCATTGGGACAGGCTTCATTACCCAGTAGACTGAGGTACTCCAGGGAAGGTGCCACTTCAGCCACATGGTCCAACAGGCTTTCTATATCTGTTATGTATCTCGGGTGAGGGTTAAGGATTCAATGCCTTCAATAAAAATAACATTTATAGAGGAACTGCCACTGGTATAAAGCATACTTCATATAACTTACAATCAAATTTACCACGGCACTCAAAAGCCTGTCAAAGTTATTGTGGAGACAGCAAACTGGGGGCACATTTAAGTCACAGTTTTTGGCAGAGGCTGAACGAATTCAGCTGTTTTGTCCCTTGTTTCTTTCTTCATTTCCTAGGTGGTGCAGAACATTAAAACATTGACAAAATGATGGATGCCGTGTGGTAAAATGGTTAGCGATTGCTGGAGCCGTGAAACTTTTCCAACATTGAAACAAACAGCTACTTCACAGCACATTCATCACGAATACATTCACTTCATTGGAAAATGAGCCTAAAGTGTCAAAATACAACAGCACTAATGCACCACTTGAATATAAATGTCTCTGTGCCACTGTAAGACATAAATAATTAGCCCATTACCATGTGCAGGCCACTTCAGAACTACATTCAGTTTTGATGCTGTGTTATTAACTTCATAGTTGACTATAACAAATATTGTTTTTGTTGGTAGATATTGCTCAGGCTGCCTTTTCTGTGGGCAAATACTGGCTATAAAAGTGCATAAAAAGTTAAAATATGTATGATAACCTTTATACTGTTCCTAAAAATGTATTCCCATTTGTCTGTAAAATACATAGTCATAAACTATTCCCTAAAACACATATTTATAAAAAAAATATATAAATTCATCCAAAGGACATTATAGAGGCACATTTGCTGTGTTTACATTATACATAATACAATTGTTGGTGTTCGACTTTAAATATTCTAACTGTTTTTACATCTTACACATTTCTCTAACATTTTTTTAATTTCTAATTGGTCACATCCCAAACCTTTTTGATATAAACCTACTTGTTGTATTTAAAAAACAAAAATGTGAAATATTTCCCTATGCTGGCCAGTAATCTCTGCCAGCTAACTTCAACAAGAATGCTAGGTGTTATTATTTCCAAGTAGGTCTCGCTCTAATGTAGGAAAGTACATTGAACCAGCTGTTTTTCTCAGTGTTCATATGTCAAAGTTATCAACATGTATTTTACTGTAATGTCAATTTTAATTTATCAATACTGCTTTGAATAAAATACTTTTCTGACAGAAAGACTAATCCACTTTGATTTTGTGATGTTGTAGTCTTTAGTTTATGGCAATAGAAACACATTCCCATTTTACCATATTCATTACTCCACTAGAGGTCACCCTGTCACAAAACCTTGTCATCTACCAGCATATATATATATATATATATATATATATATATATATATATATATATATATATATATATATATATATATATATATAGTATATATTTTTTAGTTTAAAATATAAAAACAAACTAACAAACGTTGGTATTACCGAACTTAAAACTTTAAAAACACAAATTAAATGTACAGACACACAGAACATAACACACTTGTTTAAACTGTATTAAACTATACTTTACATTATATGAGACATGAAAAAAAGGCATTTGAGCATCTTTCGAAAGGATATCTGGTTCTTATTGAGTGTTAGGGTATGGAGGTGAGGTAACCTGGGTAACAGGAGGTCATTTCCAAGGAGATTGTTGTCCACAATTAGCTCTTCCAGGCAGCTGAATGCTTTCAGTCCCTCCAGTGACCTGCAATGATAAGACAACAGGAAAAAATGATGCCACTGAATCAGGACAGCTATTATGTGCAGAAATAAATATTTTAACCATCCCTTTCAGGAGCTGGATTAGTTTTGGTTTGGGCTTGTCAAAGGGGTGAATGGTAAGGATTAGTGGCAGTGAGATCGCTGGCATGGCATCACATCCTTCACACACTGGCAGGATGAAAGATGGGGGTCACTTAGTGAGTAGCCAGGATCCAAAACAAAAGCCTTCAGAAATGGGGTCTGCAGGATGAATTTGTCAATGTCTTGTGCCTTGAGGCGCCCAGCCTCGCCTGACCCTAACCTCGTTCCCAAGATAAATAACTATGTCACAGTTCACCTTCACTCCCTGGACACACAATTAAGGTGTTATCCATCATGTTGTCTTGGATAATAATATTCCTAAAAGTAATTGCTATAACTTTAAGGACTTCTGCAATAGGTCCCTTGAGATTTGGAAATAGACTTTTATAATATCATTTTAAATTTGTTTTTAAATATATTAAAGCAACCCCTGATTTTCTGACACTCATATTGATCCCACTGCATGATAATGATCAAGTGTCTCCGTCAATGTTTGTTTTATAATCCCTCACACTGCAGTGGTTGACACCCAGCACTGATGCATCTGCATTGAGTTAATTAGCATTTAAAACTGTCAGCCCCCCTAGAAAATGAAGGGTCCAGTTTTGTTTAAATATGGTTGAAACCCTACTCCACCCCCAGAAAGGACTTTGTTTAGAAAAATGCTGAACACTATGTGTCATGACAGTTTGTAGTGAAAGGCATTTATCTAGGTCTGCCAAACATAGAGATCATTCAACACGTACCAATATATATATCTGTTGTTTTCTTATTAATATAACTCACACAACTCACACATAAACACTGTGTTTCTATTGCTATAAACTAAATATTACCCTTAAAGAAGAGAGATTTGGTGAACATTCATATTGGATTTTGGTTTCAAAGATTTCATTACTGAATGCTGCTATAATTAAACCTTTTATTACATATTTTTTGTACATGGAAAAAATTACCACCCCTACATGCAAATTAGCCTTACGGGATACTAATAGGGCCTTTGTGAATAAATACAGCCTATGCTCTGGTCAATGTCACCATCATAATACACATTGTCCCTGAGTTATGTTATGTAAATATAATACTCCTATCATGAGAATCAGCAAATGGTTGGCAACTGGCACTGAGAAGAAAGCGCAAATCCAAAAACGCTTCAGGGAAGGCATAAAACAAAATGACAAGGCATGAAGTGGGACAAAGGCCTCAGAACACTAGAGGGAGTTGCCTATTGAAACTGCTTTTCTCTCTGAAGCTGAGACTGAGTATAATAATACCCACTTCCCAAGCAAGCAAATAAAATGGTGCCCAAATCCCCTTACACATGTCTAATTTCGATATTTTTTTGCCATGTAATGTTATTAGCTGCTCAGTTAAAAGGGAGCTGCATTACACAGGGGGTTGCTTATTAATTGTTGTTTTCATGTCACCACTGTGGTGTGCACTTGGTGATTTAATCAGCTAAATTCATAGCTAAGGGAGAGGGACGGGATCAAATCTAATAGAAGGTGTTGATGATTAACATAAATACCATCTTGCCTACATACTAAGCTTTTATTTGGTTATGTTTTATTGTCTTTAATGCTGATGTAGAAAGAAAGAAAGATTTTGCTGATTGTGTATTTTTTCAATATATAGATTAGTATAGAATATAGAATTACCATTGTGCTTTTTCCTAGAGATTATACGATTAAAAGGACAATGGCAGGTATAGTGGTTGTTTTCCCTTGTTGTTTTAGAATGCTAATAAGCATCATTGAGCTGTGACTGCATGCTGCTTTCTCCCAGAGCTCTAATGACCTGAAAGCTGCCCATTATCTCACCCACAGGTACCATCTCAGTTACTTCACTGCCAAGCTTGCACCACACTCCCAGAGGAGCCCAGTGCAGCCCAGAGATTTTCATAGCAATTTCCAAAGTCACATCAAAATGACAAAACATCACAACGCATTCAGCTCTGTCTGATTCAAATAGAAAGAACTTTAAGTTTCCACTGTAATTAACCCTATCCTTGTTAAGATAATTATGATCAAGCTCCCTGTCATAACTAGTATCACAGCATCATCGCCTATGGCTCACGCATGGCCCTCATTAGCATAACAAAACAGTGCGCAAAAACAAGCAAGAGGCACTGGCCTCCCCTACCGAGGCAAAACAGACCCTGGAAATAAAAAAGAACTGACGCATAGTGAGTAGTTTCAACACACCAATATACATCCCTTTGTATCATTTCCAGCACCTGTCTCTTCCTTACACCACATCTTATTGTCTCCTCAGTTTCAAACATTGTTGACTATAAAGACCTTGACATCCAGTCATTTTTTTGTGAATATAATGAAAGCCAGCTCAAATTTCCAGCTATTGTTGTCAGAATTAGCTTTGTTAAAGCCTTGCTACTTCTTGAAACATACCGTGGTGCTCATATTATGGACACCCTGTCATTTAAGATGATCAAATTATTTGGCTACTAGTTTATTATAATTGTTTTTATTATTTTTTAACCACAGGAACAAATGAATAGTTGGCTATAATTTTAAGTCTTTATCATTAGTACTGATACCCATTGACTTGCATTTGGATTTAAAGTCCATATATCCTGTGATCACAGTACTCTTTACAGAATCAATACATCCAGCAGTGAATGGACATCACAGCACATGGCACAAGTGAAAATGACACAGTGACAGATAGGTCTACTAGTCAAAATTGAGCAAACAGAAATGTCTAGATTTGTTTGTCTCAAAGAAAAACTGTTAATGACGTGTTGTTTTGAGAAGATATAAATAATGAAACCTTTAATATCTTAAAGTAAGTTTACTGTTTCTCAGAAACAACAGGTGGACATTGTATAATCATGCTAGCTGCTTCCAATTGAAAAATATATATTTATAAAAGCATAATTGTTGTTGAATTTCATTTATTTATATATAAAAATGAGCTACTAAACTGTCAAACTGTCAAGTTATACAAACAAAACCTAAACTGCAGCTATTCGCCAACGGCTAGCCTGAGCAACCCAGCTGCCACTGCATCTATAAACTACACCAGTATAGCCACAAAACAACCTGAGGTCTCTGTGCTAACACTCAAAAGTTAGGTGTTACTGTTTTGGAGAGACAGACCACTGTTGACAGCTGACAAACAATACAGTGTTATTTGTTGAATGGTCAGTCACTTGTGCCATTAGTTTGTATGTATTTCAGGTTAGATGTCTTAAACCTGTGACCAAAAGGTAAAACAAGCCTGTTAGACTTTTGGGAGACAAGCTGAAATATTTTCGATACAGAAATGTCAAAAGGAATTTCATTAGGAGCTGTTAACAAAGGTTTATTTTGTGGTTTCCAAAATTAAACAAATTCTTGTTTTTGACAATACTTGACCTTTAAGCAGCATTCTTCTCAGACCCCCTGAGGTGGGTAAAAATGACGGCGTGGCATTGGGTTCAAGGGTTGCCTTCTATCTTATTATTATTATTATTTATTTCTTAGCAGACACCCTTATCCAGGGCGACTTACAATTGTTACAAGATATCAAATTATTTTTACATACAATTACATTAATTTTTTACACATTATTTTTACATACAATTACCCATTTATACAGTTGGGTTTTTACTGGAGCAATCTAGGTAAAGTACAGCAGCAGTGTCACCCACCAGGGATTGAATCCACTACCCTCCGGTCAAGAGTTCAGAGCCCTAACCACTACTCCACACTGCTACCCTAACTTGATAATCTTGATTATTTTTACAGGCATCTAATCACATAGATTTATTTGGCCTAGATGTAAGAGGTCATGAAGAAGTGGTCTTGCATAAACAGTGCACTGCTATAATCAGACATCTTTTGATTAATTATACTCCATGAAACCAGGTAGGTGACATCGCATTTAAGTCCCTGTTTCTTCTACAAGATAATAAAATACTTGTAAAATATCTGTATAGCCAAATGTATTTTTTTAATATGTATAGCCATGCTTCAGAATTTATAATAATTATTTTTTATTATACAAATATATATTTTTAGAAGAACAATCAATTTTTTTTTTTTTTTGTACCCAAGTATTCAACGCCTTAAGGCTGATGGTTACTTTTTTGATGCATGACATCAAATATTGTGTTTCTTGTTAGAACAGGTAGCATGTGTAATAGTAAATGAACACCAAATCTGGTCCTCAAAGTCCTTCAAGTTTTAGGTATCATTAGAAGGAGGTTACATGGTTTAATTTAAGTAAATGAGAGTATAGGTGTAACAAACACCAGCAGGGCTCCAGAGAGGACTGTAATTGTGACCCCCTGTCCTAAATAAACCGCGTGTTTTCGATACATGGCTGGTGTCCCCACCACCCTCCCCAATATTCCTTCCTTTTGTTCCCCCGAAATTTTTTAAATGTCAAATTTTCTTCTGTAAACCCATCAATTTTAATAGATATTTTTTCTTTAAATGTCACCTTTTATTACAACACATTTGCTCTAGTTTTTCCTCTAAGCCAGCACCCCTAAAAGGCCACACTCATCTCTTTATTCTTGTAGCATTCTTTGGCTCATCTTAAATATTAATGATACTTTAGTACAAGTATTTTTCATATGGTCAGCTTCATTTCTTTAACAAATTGGGAACTGAAGGTCCAGAAAAGAAAAATTATTGTAATTAAAGCACTCCCATTCACATGCTAAATAAAAAAACGTTCTTTTCTCAGACCTTGTGAGCAGTTGAAAAATGTGTTTTGGAGCAAAGCATGTGTTGAATTGCCACTTTTGCTGAAAAGGAGGTTGCTGGCAATAGAAAACATAGTTCTAAAATAAATATTGCAATAATTTTTTTAGACTTTAGATATTTAGATATTTATCCTTACCCTCTAAAAAGTAGAAAAGAGTTCATTTTTAATTCCTGTTTACAAAACTGAAATATCTAGAACTCAAGCATTGTTTTTTAAGAGTAGTGTCAGTTCTAAGACAGGCCTCCAACTAACTTCAGTGTGGAAAAAGTAACGTTTTTATTCCAATAAAGCAGCAGAGGCTTGGGAGTGACAGGCAAATTGACGTGCTGTTCAGAGGGCAAAAGATAAATGTTTGATGAATTGGCCAATGCTGGAGGAGTGATGGGCTTCATATGTGCATAATGGACTAGCCGCCTTTCAGTTCAGATTGCCTGCCAAGATAAGAAACCATAATGAATGGGCAAGAAGAGCTCGGCCATAAAAAGTAGGGTTTGACTGGTTTTAATAAACTTAATAAAAAAAAGTGTATGGAGCTGTGAGGAGAGAGACCAGGATTGGCACAAACAAAAGCCAACTAGATTGGCATGTTATCAGGAAAACAGCAACACACAAACTTTTAAAACTTTTTACAAAGCACTTCCAATCAAAAATATTGTAATGAGATGTACTAAAGCTGCAGGCAATTGCGACACTTACAATTCCATCAATTTGTTAAGAACTTTTGAAAGCATGTTTTAAACAGTCACAATTGTTGCTGGCATTTCCCAGTTTGTTTTTTCTCGTGTGTTGCCAGTTGTGCTCAATGTATTTTTGCGACAAACAGCCAAGTACCTAATTTTCACTGAAGTCAGGGTGTCCTTGAAAACAAATTTCTATGACATTTCTGGTTTTCTCAGTGTGTTGGGAGCAACAGACTGCACACATGTGCCACTAACCCCTCCAGCTCATTCTGAGCATCTGTATAGGACCGTGATCTATTGTGTGTTAATTGTCTAGACTACTAGACCAAGTTAATAAAAGTTTCAATTTAAAATAATCTTTTATTTGCATTGTACACCAATGTTTACAATGCAGCAGCATGATTTATTTTGTGTAACCAGTAGGCTAAAGAACAAAAGAAGTGCGCTAGGTATTCATTTGATTTTACTACTGTACTGTATACTATATAGGCCTACTGTACACATTTATATTTTTACATAATGTAAAGTGTAGTTTACCCAAAACACATCAGTGTTATTTCAGAGCAATGATTTATATTTAAAATGCATCGAGAACTGTAAATTTATGTGTGTGCGATTTTATTGTATTGTTTTTAAACCCAACCTCCTTATGTCGGATCGGACAAACATGTCCGGTTTAGCTAGGGAGTACAGTATGATTATGAAAAGCTTTTTGGGGGTGAAGGTTGGGGCCCCACATTAAAATCTGATGGGATTAAACTGCCTTTCATTATATACAGTACTGTGCAAAAGTTTTAGGCAGGTGTGAAAAAATGCTGTAAAGTAAGAATGCTTTCAAAAATAGACATGTTAATAGATTATATTTATCAATTAACTAAATGCAAAGTGAGTGAACAGAAGAAAAATCTAAATCAAATCCATATTTGGTGTGACAACCCTTTGCCTTCAAAACAGCATCAATTCTTCTAGGTACACTTGCACAAAGTCAGGGATTTTGTAGGCATATAGTCAGGGGTATGATTAAACAATTATACCAAACAGGTGCTAATTATCATCAATTCAATATGTAGGTTGAAACACAATCATTAACTGAAACAGAAACAGCTGTGTAGCAGGAATAAAACTGGGTGAGGAACAGCCAAACTCAGCTAACAAGGTGAGGTTGCTGAAGACAGTTTACTGTCAAAAGCCATACACCATGGCAAGACTGAGCACAGCAACAAGACACAAGGTAGTTATACTGCATCAGCAAGGTCTCTCCCAGGCAGAAATTTCAAGGCAGACAGGGGTTTCCAGATGTGCTGTCCAAGCTCTTTTGAAGAAGCACAAAGAAACGGGCAACGTTGAGGACCGTGAGCGCAGTGGTCGGCCAAGGAAACTTACTGCAGCAGATGAAAGACACATCCTGCTTACTTCCCTTTGCAATCGGAAGATGTCCAGCAGTGCCATCAGCTCAGAACTGGCAGAAAACAGTGGGACCCTGGTACACCCATCTACTGTCTGGAGAAGTCTGGTCAGAAGTGGCCTTCATGGAAGACTTGCGGCCAAAAAGCCATACCTCCGGCGTGGAAACAAGGCCAAGCGACTCAACTATGCACGAAAACACAGGAACTGGGGTGCAGAAAAATGGCAGCAGGTGCTCTGGACTGATGAGTCAAAATTTGAAATATTTGGCTGTAGCAGACGGCAGTTTGTTAGCGAAGGGCTGGAGGCGTACACGAATGAGTGTCTGCAGGCAACAGTGAAGCATGGTGGAGGTTCCTTGCAAGTTTGGGGCTGCATTTCTGCAAATGGAGTTGGGGATTTGGTCAGAATTAATGGTCTCCTCAATGCTGAGAAGTACAGGCAGATACTTATCCATCATGCAATACCACCAGGAAGGCATCTGATTGGCCCCAAATTTATTCTGCAGCATGACAATGACCCCAAACATACAGCGAAAGTCATTAAGAACTATCTTCAGCGTAAAGAAGAACAAGGAGTCCTGGAAGTGATGGTATGGCCCCCACAGAGCCCTGATCTCAACATCATCGAGTCTGTCTGGGATTACATGAAGAGAGAGAAGCAACTGAGGCTGCCTAAATCCACAGAAGAACTGTGGTTAGTTCTCCAAGATGTTTGGGCCAACCTACCTGCCGAGTTCCTTCAAAAACTGTGTGCAAGTGTACCTAGAAGAATTGATGCTTGATGCTGTTTTGAAGGCAAAGGGTGGTCACATCAAATATGGATTTGATTTAGATTTTTCTTCTGTTCACTCACTTTGCATTTAGTTAATTGATAAATATAATCTATTAACATGTCTATTTTTGAAAGCATTCTTACTTTACAGCATTTTTCACACCTGCCTAAAACTTTTGCACAGTACTGTATATATATATATATATATATATATATATATATATATATATATATATATATATATATATATATATATATAACAGTATTAAAATAGGTGAAATGAAGATGGAACAGAATGCATTGTACGGATGACATTTACATTTAACAAAAACAATGTTATTTTGATTCTTGCACCCTTGTATGTATAGCCGTTACCCTTCGGGCACTCTCTGCTGCAGCAAACCACAACTCAACTGCCACTATTTTATTTGAAAAAATGTTGCACAACTCTAGCTGGAGATCTCGCTAAGATGACGCAATAGCTAAAATTAGTATATTGCGGTTCTCTTCATTAACATATGTTTTCTTATTACATACAACAAAATGTGCACTTTGTGAATTGTCGTAACCAAAATGCAAATTGCGTTATGTTTGCACTGCGACTGACGCATCTTAGTACATCTACCCCTTAATTTCTTACTAGTTTACAATCAGAAAAAAACACATTTACATTGTTTTTCTCCACCTCAAATAAATTGAGGCAAAAATTGTCCCCATTAGCTTTCATTTGTTGTATTAGTGTGTTAAAACGAAAATCAACAGCTGCAAACATATATTATTCTAAAGTACATTGATTGCTAATATGAAAAAGAAGCATAATGCAATCTCCACTGTTCTCTTAATGATTGGTGACATGTGGGCTGTATTGTACATATAGGCAAACCTCATATACAAAAGGCTAACAGATATACATTCATAGATGTAAAATTAAACTCCCAGTACATTTCACACACATTATAAACACAATGCAATCTATGCAATTAATATAAACAATGGTGGCTCTAAATGCAGCCATTGCTTAGTTAATTACATTAGAGCTCTTTGTGTACCACGGATATTAAACATCTAACAATGCATAAGTCTGTGTTTACTGTCAGTAAAAATAAATAAAACATCAGTAAAGGCCCTCACATTAAAAAAATGACAGTATTTACATCAATTTAGATCAGTTGACTACTCAGTTGATCTATTAAATGTTGCATACTATTTATACCAAACTGTGACTTTTCATATAAATATAATAATGCATTATTTTATCCAGTATGAAGAACCAAGTGCAATATTGGTCTTCATTTACGTTGCTTCGTATACACATACTGAAGAACAGATTCAACCATTTTTATTGTTACTTATTTACTTTTATTAAAAGTATTGTTATTACTGTTATTAATATTATTTATATAGTTTATATCATCTTTTGCAGTTGAATCGGGGTTACAATTAGGAAAGTCTGTCTCCAGGTATTTTCACAGTTACTAACTTTTGTAAAAAAAAAAAAAAAAAAAAAAAATGTAAAAAACATTGAAGGACGTTATTTCCCGAGCTATAACTCTTGACAATGTTACATCGTTATTACATTTTCCAATTGTAACCTTTCACTCTCCCACTTAATCTTTCAGAACCCAACATCAACCCCAGCTGGGTGGAGTACAATCCTTGGTTTTTCAAAAACCTCAGGCTATAACGACTTCAAGGGCTAACAACTTGGAAATGCCTCCTAATTAGTTAATGATGCACATGTTCATTTTTCCATCCTTGGAGTAAACATCCCAAATTGCAGTACACAGGAATATGTGTGTGAATAAATATGCATTTTAATAAATGCACATCATGTATAGTGCATGAGATACTATCTGTTTCTAACATATCACTTGATCAGTGTAACAAATATGTTGCAATATTTTCTTGGAATTGGAGGCAATAATAGACTAATGGTTAGCTAGACACCATCTATGTCCAGAGTGAACATAAAATAGTAAGGAAAGCTTTTCTTTTTTGGCTATACAGTGTACAAAAAGCCTCATCAATATGCTCAGTAAAGTAAATCAATAAGTACAAAAATGCCTAAAGTCAGTAACAAAGTAGTTATGGTTCAAGGTTCTTAGAGCTGAAAAAAAGGTGGTATGAGAGCGCCTCTGAAGCGGCGGGTGAATTATAGACTGCCTCTCAAGATTCACAGCTCTTCGTGGTAGGAGGTTAATATTCTCACATGTCATTAGGTCTGCTGGCTCCACTGATGGCTCATTGAATCAGGCAGCAAATTATTTCCTCATGCTGCAGAGGACACCGCACTTCAAAGGGAAGGAGCTGAGGTCAGGACTGCTCTCCAGTTTGATTAATGACTAGGGATCAGCAGAGGTTGCCTGTAGGTAAGAATGTGACTGAAGCTTTTGACAGCACTGACTTTTTAAACTGGATTTGACCAGGGTCCTAGCAAACTTTGTTTCCAACACTGCCTCAGCCTGACCTGATGGGTCCTGTCAAGAAAGTTCCTGACCCTGTGCCCTTTGTTACCAAGCATGGGAGCTGTCTGCCCAGCTTGATATCTATCTTTCCAAAGGCCACCTCTTCCCAAGTGGTTCCAGTCAGAGTAAGTGTACGACAGCGGCAGGCTGGGCAAAAACAGATATCTTACAGAAATAGCAAGTCAATCACTGAGATGTAGTTGCTTTTTTGTCACATACAAAATATATATAATTTTTAATTGACTGATATGTAATGTTTTGTACCTGAGAATGTCAAATATAGGCAAAATAAATTACTATTTGTGGAGCACAGCATCATAAATACATACTAATACTGATATAAAGTATGGCACAGGCTATGTTTTTTGTTTCATCTAGGCACATGTGCCATATGCTGCTGACAATAAACTGTCCCCAGTGAACTACAAATATTATTGAGCACAATGACTAAATGATAATCATTACATATGTGTAGCTGTGGTACCACTGATAACTAAAAAAAATGGTACCACTCCCATTAACTCTGTATTTATTTTTAAAGTTGTTTGAGCAATGCTTTTTCTTTGTATCGGTCCCCGCTCAAGCAAGTACAAATCCAAGGTTTATGATGCTCTGGTTAACACATTATCACTAACAGAAGGTAAGTACAGTATGTCAGTTGTCAAAATATCCATAGTAAGCTTTGCAATGGCACAGTTATTTTGAAAGAGTTCATGATAGAACCAGAGTAATGGAAATTTGTATGGACCCTCATGATACAATTTTTTTTTTTTTTTTTTAATAGCACACATATAGATCTACAGTCTCCAGGAATCAATACATGTGTGTTGTATTAACCTAATGATTACTGTAAATGTATCAGTGTTATAACTAAGTGGCTGTCAGAGAACCTTAAGAACTCAACATCTGTTAAAAATGAAAGCCTCAGGCCAATGGTGAAATAAGCTCTTTGTTGTCATAAACATGCTTGATAAAGTAGGTCAGAAGTCATAGAGAGCATGTGTTTAGAATGGCACGACTGATAGGAAATTTAAGAGACCAGTCATTTAAATTGTGCCCCTAGTTAAAGGTCAACTATCACACTTACCTTAGATGGGACAAACAGGATTTAAAATCCCATGTTACCTGCCTTGTTACACAAGAGGTCAGTGTGTACGTTCCGGTCCAAAATGGTGAGTTTAAATAGCTACACAAGGCCTGTAAATACATTTCAAAATGTGTATTTTCAAGTCACAAGTGATCCCATTAAGTAATTCTTTTATTTGAATGTAGTTGTGTACAAGGGCTATGAAAGTTAAAGGTCTGTTTGATAAGGGGCTATTATACACAGACCAGTAGGCATGGATGGCTTGCATTGAATATCAGTCAATAGTATTCTCAAGTGAATTTGAAGTTTACCTAAGAATGCTGTATAGCGGTTCATACTGCTGGCGAAGCTGCCTGTCTTACATTAGTACTGAACAACAATATTTATATAATATCTAACTTCCATATACCCCCTGGAAAGATAACCACAAGCCCCAGGTGTTTTAGTATGCGTTAAATTTTACTTTGTGGAAGTACATTTTAAAATGGTGATTTTAAAAGGTTTAAAATTACATCTGGCAATGTCAAATGTGATTATGCTAACATTTGTTCATACATTTAAAGTGTTCACTTGTCTTTTTAATATGTTGTGTCTGCAGTTGTTCCACTGCTTGTAGCAGTCAGATATATGTAATACAATTTATAAAATATATTCAAAGAAGCATAGGGTCACTTTTGACTTCATGGATATTTACAGCTGTCAACATAAGCTGTCTTCTGTCCCCAAGTGGATATGCTAGAAATGGGTGTTATTTGGTGCAACTGACCAGGATATGGGATATTGGGAGAAAGATATGCCATTAGTATTATTCTCTGGATTTTAACATATTTTACATTTGTGATATAGACCTTCTAAAATATTCTATACACATTGTTATACTGTAAGCTCTGTAATGCCTTGTGTGACAAAATATGAATACAGTGTGATTTAAGTATTGCTTTATTGCTACAAAGTTACCGGTGTGTTTGACTCAACACACAGAATAATATTTGAGCAACTGTCGCTTCACAGCGAATGATCAATAACGCTTGATGGATGCCCCTGACACAGCTACGCCAATGGCCTCTATTAAACCCCTCCCATCTGAAAACCACATCAAAAGAACAGTTTCTGCCTCTTGGCCTAACATGCATTCACTTTGCCTTGTAAAGAAAATTTCAGTAAAAGCCTCAATTTATGACATTAAATACATAATTGAAGGCTTGCAACAGCTCTACTGATGGAACTCTGTGTCTGAAATCTTAATTTTTCTGTATTAAGGGAGAATTAAACCATCTGATTATTTAATTGGAACTAGGCCTCAGGCTTGAGCAGTAAAGAAGGGATTAAGGTCTCTACCACCTGGGCTGTCATTCTCATGGGCCCCATTACCACCCCCTTGTTCGTTTTTTAGTCAACAGATTAAAATCTTTGATCTTTCACTCGCTGACACAAATCCTTTCAAGCCCCCAACGTTTTTTTGCTCAGGTAATTAGTACTAATTAAAAGGTTTCCAGCAGTCTGTGTGCTGTTTTTCCGCTCCAAAGAAATTGCCTTTGCAAGTACCTCCCATATTTGAAATGTGTGTATCATTCACATTCTTTTTTATTTCATAAACAAAAGATCAAGTAGATTAGTGACTTTACCATTTAAAGGCAAATGAAATGAACTTCAGTATATAGCCAAGTCTGGCCAGTTGAGATTCTAACTGTCCAGCAGCCACTTGCTCCACAGAATGCAAATAGGAAAACATATAAAGGCTATTGCCTCATAGACAAATTATCTACAAAACTATATTTATTAAATAGACAAAATGGGCTTGTTTTTTCACTACATGCTCATTTAGAAACTTACAGATTAGTTACATTTAAACATGCTCTAACCAGGTGTTCATTTACAGCTATAATGAGGTGTAAATGTTCATGAATCGCACCTTAGGCACTGTATGTTAAGTGAGCATTTTAATCATGCTAATTCCTTAGACTAAAACACTTTCCAGGTTATTGTAACTTAAAACCAAACTGTAAATTGATTAACAACTCCAAAGCAAAATAATGTAATTAAAAGCCATGTAATTTTTTATGAATTGAATTACACCAGCTCACCCAGTAAAAACACCACAGTGCCAGAGTACTGGGTGTGACATTTGCTCAGGAGCTTGCTGGTTCGAATCTTGCTTGTACTGAGTTGCCAGTCTTGCAGCAAGGACTGCATTGGTTTCTGTGCCCCCTTGGGCTCATGAGGACAATTATTTGGGAATAGTCCATCTCATCATGCTTCATCTACCCCAGCTGGTCAGACACCCCATAAGGCCAGACTTCACAGACTAGGACCTAGCCTCCTTAGGTTTGGCAGGTGAAAACAGGCAATGTGCTTTACAGCTGAAACAGAGGTCTCCCACTGATCTTCAGACCTCCTGATCACTAAGTGGGCTGCATTGGAGAGACAACATTCATATTAGTTTTAAAAATGGAGGTAACATTGATCAATACATAAATAAATACACTGGATCATAAGACTTAAAAATACATATCCTTTTTGAAATATTAATAAATAGTAATTTTAGAAACCGCATAAAGCAATCTATTTTTTAATAGTTTAAGATGTTCAAGATTTCTACAAACCCTTTCCAATTAAATTGGATAATCCAAGTTCAGTACCAATTCTGAATCCCTGGGCTGTAATCCCTGAGAACCAATCTTTCGGTACAAAAATCCTAGACAAGTACTAAACATATTGTTCAGTATTGGATTCGTTTCCCGCTTCTAGATTTAGATAGGAAATATACAACTTGTTAAGCCTGTTTCAACAAAAGTTGCTGCAATACCTGATTCTAGCATCTTTTTTCAATCCATACTTGTATATTATCTATGAGATGCAGAGAAGACTACAGAAGGCTTAGAAAACAAATCACACACTTCAACCTGAACCATGAAACAACCTTTTCAGAATTGCAATTGTAGATTTTGAAATGTAAACAAATCCTTTACACCAGATCTTAGAACTCCTTGCAATTCAAGACACGAATAGTTGTAGCATATTTAAAAATATATGATGTTAGTAAAGTCTGTCACTTTTTATAAATATTTCATTTGAATGGCCAGAGTTTAATGTTGGAATTTGTCCAGCATTTATTAAAATGCATGAGCAACTGCATAAATAACACACACTTTTAGTCATTCCCTATTGCTTTTTATTTATTTATTATCCTACTTAGCCAGATAATACAAAAAAATGGACAGTTCTGTGAATCTGGTGACATAAGAGAAAAATATGAAAACTGTATATTAGCTGTCAAGCTGCCAATGGAGGCTTTGTCACAGAGCAGTGCATGGAAAAATACATAATTCTTTGAGGAAAACAGGCAGCGTTAAACTGAAATCTGAGGTTATGAAAACATAAAAAGTTTTTTTTTTTTTAATTCACTATGGTCCCCCAGCTGGGAATTGAATAGCCTCTGTATATAAAAGATATTTCAGGGGATATCCTTTTATGGGTGAGCAAGCCCGGATTAGATCTGAGCCCTTAGGATGCAGCAGTTACAGGAAGATCAAATAATAGCTCAGATCTTAAAACCTGCTAAAATAACTATGGCAATTAAGGGAAGGGCTGTCTGTGTGCAATACCCATCTAATGCAAAGTCGCAGATAACTATTGTGCTGTCCCTGAACAGACTACACCTGAACCAGAGAAATATCCAGTATTAATATTTCAGAATATGACTGTACCTCTAACTGTCTCTAAAAGAGTACTGTAACATACTATACTATGGCCTATGGCCCTGCACAGGTTTGACACGACAGATTAGAAAAGTCTTACCATAGCTAATCGGAGATGTATTAAATACTAGGGGTATTGACAAACATGATCTCACAGTATTCCATTACCTTAAAAAAGCAAGCCTCATTAGAGAAGGCATGTCTCTTTTGTAATTTTACAGAGCCGAATTGCTGTCAACATCATTAGCCATCATTCTCCAACTCAATTCAGTACTTATGAAGTGTTCTTTAGTGTGTAATGATCTAAAACTCTAAAAAGTGCCACATCAAAGCTATGCTTGAACATTACCTCACATTCAGCCTACTGACATGTCAAGGAAGGATTAAATGTGCCTCTATAATTATTTTTTGTTTTTAAATGGGCCTATTGTTTACCATCTCTTGAGGTAACAACAGTCAGAGTTGCACAAAAACACAGGGAGAAATAGAGCAGGGGGTAGTAAACACAGACTGCTTATTTATGTCTAACAAGAACATCCAAATATATATATACATATATATATACTGTATATATATATATATATATATATATATATATATATATATATATATATATATATATATATATAGTTCCATGCTATGAGTATTTACTTAATTAGCACACACTACCAAAAGCTTCTGGCAAAGGTTGCTTTTGAAAATGATACTCTTCATCTCGTGATGTGAAGCGATTTTTATATATTGTTTTAAGTCAATAGTTGCTAGTATAAACAAAGCTGTAATATTATAAAACATTTTTTCCCCTCCACTTCACTATTGCAATAGATGTGATGGATTAAGGTAATTTTAAACACAGCCATCGCTTTAACAGCTTAAACTTCACTCAAGGGTGCATTTGCCAGAGTGATAACCCAGGATGCCATTTGCAGCATACAGCTATTAAATTTGTTCTACCAGGACGCTGTGGCAGACATTTTCTCTCATTCTGTGACTAGTTAAAATATTAGCATTTTCTAGGAACTTGCAACCCGGACCCCACAGACATATGTCTCGAGGTTTAAAAACAATATGGCCCTTTAACTTTTTTTTTATTTTTATTTTTTTAATAATACTCAAAGAATATAATCTTGCACCACTTTTTTGAAGATACTATCTCTTTATCATTGATTTTACTAGAGATTTAAAAATGGCTGCTTTCTGTAAAATTAATTTGAAAGCAGTATTTCAAAGTATGTGACCATGGAAAAGTCACACAAAAACAAATGATTTCTGTGACACGTTAAAACAAAATTAACAATTCATTTTTATTGGACAATTAATTATGAAACATTATAAGAATACATTTGTGTGGATAATCTCAATAGGATGGCCATGTGTCAATATACAGTATATATGTTACGGTAAAAGTCTGAATATTGGCAAATCTTAAGATTTACTGGTTAATGTCGACATTTACCAAGCAAAACGGTAAATGACTGAAATAAACACGATAACGTTTTATTTCGGACATTTACCGGTAAATCTCAAGAATTTGGCCTTCGCACTTTGTAAGGTTTCAAGAGTCCTAACTCCAAGTGCCACAAGAATCTACCATGCTGCAATAAGTAAGTACATATATCTATTCACTGCCTGCATTTGTGGTGTTTTGTGTCATAACCAAAGTATGATTTTCTGTTGAAAAAACAAAGGTCCTAAATGATTTAATTTGTATTTACATTTTTCATCAAACTACTACATATTTGGAGTACAATATCCTTCAACACCATTGTGAATTATTTTATAGACAAATTTACCAGACTGTTTGTTGTTCTACATAAGTGGATCACAATATTGTTCAGTACCATGTTGAACTAGTTTAAATTGCTCAATTGTGCATTACTGTAAGCTCATTAATGATTATTTTGATAATGGAAAATGTGCATGCATAAATAAATATACTGTTCGACACTGATTTTTTTTTAGTTAATAGAACATTTGTATGCAGAAATACATATATTGTTCGACATTAATTAATATTTTATTAAATGACAATTTATATGCATGAATAAATACATTATTCGATGATATACCTGCATTTACCAATTAGCTTCAGTAAATTATAAGATTAACCGGTAAATGTCCAAAAACAATCTATTTCTTCATAATTTTGGATATGTCACCACAAGTGGCGTGCCGTGACAAAATGGACTGGGGTAGCAGTCGTCGCAACCCCGCCAACCCCCTCCCTTTTTTTTTTTAAGTGGCAGCTACCTATAAGCCACAGATACCTATCGTAATTTTAATTCTGAAAGTGCCGAGTATATCCTTTCCCTTCCCGTGTCAGCTGGCGGATCTGTAGTGTACATCTCCCTTTTTTAACAATTTCCAATTTTTCAGAGAAAGTGTTCCTTGAAAAAGGATTTGTAACGAAATCGACTATGATGTCTCCGTTTTCTCACATTTTTTTTATTTTAGTCTAAAATAAAATTCGAAATAATTAGATGTTGTAAAGGTATTTGTATTTATCAATGTATATTTTAAGCAATATCGTGCAAATCCAGCTATCCTCCTAATTACAGTGCTAACCAAGGAATATTCATGTTTTGGGAATATTCATGTTTTGGGGTTGCTCACTAATGATTGGTCAGCTGTCAGAGCTTTCACTTTCCCATTGGTTGCTAAAGCAGGCCCTTCAAGTGAGGCAGAGAATACCCTGGGAGATTTATGGCCCACATCTGCTCACTCCTGATTGGTCACCTGTCTAAAAAAAAAAAAGGACATTCTTCGACTCGCCTATTGGTTAAACTCACTCAAGACCTTCAACTGAAACGGAGAATACCCTCAACTGTTTTTTTTCTAGCGTCTGGTCATTGTTTAGACTTATGCTGGGGAAATGCAGATCTCTTCAGGAAACCCCTAGGCTCTTAAAAAACCTCTAGTAAACCCTGTAAGTCATCTTGGATAAAGGTGTCAGACAAATGAACAAATAATAATTAGAGAAGTATGTTTCATAGTATAAGCAAGCACACTGTACGCAAGTGAGTGAGGCAACGTAATGTCATTTGACAGACGGTTTACTTGGCACTGTATGGTCAGCAGAGAATACCTTGAAGGTCCTGGCGGCACGCCACTGGTCACCACCTTATTTGGTAAATGTTGAAATTTACTGGTAAAACTTAAGATTGACCAGATTCTGACTTTTACTGTAACATACACACTTTCAAAATATGAAATCAGTACGTCAAATCGTCTCTGAGATACGCAGTTTTGGCAGTGCACAGGTGTGAGCTTTGAAAAAGTCCTCTGCCTTTATCATCCCGTAACCAAAAAGTCCTATGGCTACAAAATGCTCATATTGGTCACAGGTCAAAGTTAAGGGTACTGTTACATTTTGTCAGAGGAGATTCCATAACTGAAAACATGAGGGCTAATTATTGTTTATTTTATTCAATTTTTTGTATGTAGTGATGTTAAAGTGTTACTGACCAGGCTGTGTGGTTTAAAACACAACTGTCTAGGTTTGGTATTATGGTAAGGTGTTTTTCTTGGAGGTGCAACAGGATCAAGATTAATGGAATAATGTCAAAGGAGCAGTAACACAATATCCTGATCAAACAAAACCTACACAGTGCCAGACATCCAATGACATGAAAAGGGTCTAAAATGTTGTCTTGTACGAAATGAAAGTTGAATCATTAAATACTTAGCTATGTAATGGACCAGGTAAAGTCCAATATAATGTTGAGGAGCCAATTACATATTACACATTTTTATGCTTCTCTGCATATTCCAAAATACACGCATATGAGAATAATGATCTCTCCATGTTGAGAACTGTATACATATACCAACCCAGCCACAACTATAAAATGAATACAAATATTTATTTAGTGTAAACAAATTAGACTCTATGAATTGTTCATTTACATTATTTACTTTTAAAGTATGCAACATAAATGTGTAAATAACACAGCAAAACGAGTCAAGTTTGACACATTAACATTATTTTATTGCTGAAACATTTATAAAATCACTGAAGTTTTAATATTTACTGTGTTCAGCTCGGTCAGGTGCTACCAGAGAGCCTCGCTATGCTCAGCTTTTTTTGACACTGCTGTAATTTGCTGCTGTAAGCAGGACAATTTTTAATGACCCTAAAACAGTAATATATATATATATATATATATATATATATATATATATATATATATATATATATATATATATATACACACAAAAATCCATCAACATTATTACTGGTATAAATTATGAGATAATTTGAAAATGTAAATTTAGGATTTAATCCATGAAATATCCATCTTTTTTTAGAATAGTATTTCAGTCTTTAATGCTAATTAGCATTTTTATAACAATATATGAGGGGTCTGTACAAAGTGATTTCATAGTAAATTAGTCTGAAAATTGCCCTAATTGTTACGCTAGAAGATGTCCTCTACATCTTGTCTCAGGAAAAATCCTTTGTCTAAGTGCCATTATGTGTCATCTCTACAGAGCCCCCTGCCACGCGGGGGCATTGAAACTGTGCAGCAGGAGACACTTCTCAAGGCTTTAAGAACTACAGTAAATCTTCAAACAATTTATCCAAACAAAGGCCGCTGTGTATGGATAAAAAAGACACGGGAAACAGATGAATAAGCAACATCAATTACCGGGGGTTGACCTTGGTGCCCCACACCATGGCACGCATTTCACACCAAATCGCAGCAGATTGAAGTTGACATGCCTGAAGTGAAAAAACTAGCCCTCACAAGGTTACCACTATGCATCTGTAGAGCCGGGGATAGAAAGAGTAAAAAAGGAGGGAGGGGAGGAGGGATGGGGCTATGAATGAGAAATCACGCATAATGGGTCTAGGTTTATTTTAAAGTGAAACAAAATGGCTCAATTTGAGCACTTAGTCTGTCGAAATTGGCTGGCATGAGATACAAGAGGAACATACAAGAGGACAGCCGAATCAAGCGACTGGTAAGTAGACTAGAAAGGAGAACAAAGCCTCATGTCCAACAGGTTTACTACCACACTTGAGATGTGTTGTGTCCCTTTTCTGAGAAGCCAAGAATAGATTCTGCTGGAAAAAAATGTATACTTCAAACAACCCAAACAATTATGAAGCTGAAAAAAAACCCTTATGCATCACTGCATTACATCAAATGATCTTTTCTGATTAAAATCAGGATACGATATATTTGAGCCATTTACATTTACAGAGCCACCAAAAGAAAAATAATAATAATAAAAAAACAAAGTGGATAATGGAAAATATAGCAATAGCAAAGATTTTGCTGGCATTGGTGGCAATTACTGGCCTAAGTGAATGGCTGAAACAGCACCACTGCAACAGAAAAGATCACAAACTGTTAAAACCAAAAAACACAGACTACTTTACATAACAATCCAATACACAACTTTATCACTTTAGTTAGAACATAAGAACATAAGAAAGTTTACAAACGAGAGGAGGACATTCAGCCCATCTTGCTCGTTTGGTTGTTAGTAGCTTATTGATCCCAGAATCTCATCAAGCAGTTTCTTGAAGGATCCCAGGATGTCAGCTTCAACAACATTACTGGGGAGTTGGTTCCATACCCTCACAATTCTCTGTGTAAAAAAGTGCCTCCTATTTTCTGTTCTGAATGTCCCTTTATCTAATCTCCATTTGTGACCCCTGGTCCTTGTTTCTTTTAGTTAGTGGCAGAACCTTACGATTGCCAAGAAGGAACCTCCATCAGAGGTTATTCTGACAATACACATATTATGCAGGGCACAGATATCAATTCAATACACACACACATATTCTCCAATTAATTCAATGGAGGATAGAGGATAGTCATTATGCTCCAATCAGCAGATACATTGTCAGTAGTTGTGTAATTCTTTTTAAATTATATATAAATCCCCCGTCCATATGTTCTTTAATTTGAAAAATAAAAAAATAAAAAAAAAGGTTTTCCTTTCAATCCACAGCAACAAAAAGTCACTGTCACATTTTTGACAGACAAATTATCGACTCAAAGATGGAATGCCATTAAGCCCACAGGTTCTATGTGTCAGGCATGGTTTAAAGAGATATGTCATTGATCTTCAAATTTAAACTAAATGCCACTAGTGTGTATTTATCATCTATAAATCAGACAAAAGGAATATTGAATTAAAAGCACTGCAGCTAACAATAGAAGTCTCCTTACATCTTTAAAAACATCAGCACTATTCAAATAAAATAATAATGGAGTCTTCTCAAGAAATGGAAATCAAGTCAAGATGTAGATAAAAATCATTTTATCTAGTTGATATATATTACTATAAGGAATTGCAAAAAGGAGAGATGGAAATTTTCAGGTCAATTATATTGTCAGTACATTCAATGCCACTGAAATGAATACCCACGCTGTGATTATATTTTAAAAATCGAAAGGGGGAAAAAAAAACACTCAATGCTAATAAGTAACTCAGATAAGAGCCCTTTTAATAAAGGCAGAGACACCTGCATCTTAAATCCAAGTACAGGGATGAAAAGTGACAGTGACAGGATACACAAGTCAGTTATATATATATATATATATATATATATATATATATATATATATATGGCTTAAATTCAGCCGGAGTTGTCCTGAATGAGGTAGTTTCAGAAATGCAAGTGTGCTAAAGAATGGGAAAGGGTAAAATCTGGAGCGACGGTAAACAATAATTCTATTTATTATCTCTTTTTTCAAATCCTCGAAAATGTAAATGAATGCTCCTTCAGAACAAACTATAAAATACTAACCTTGAAATACTGAGTGGCAGAAAGAATTATGGGTTATTGTACTGTCAAAATGCAAGACAGCTCTATGATGAGATACTGTGTTATTTAGACAATCAGAAACTTAAGAGGCAAAGTGACACATTTTTTTTTTCATCATGAACACTCCTGACATGCATCATGATAATTTTTAAGAGACAATGGACTACATAAAGGAAAAACATAACAAATGTGTTAATGTGGTTCCATATATACCGATCCAGCAGGTATTTTAGTTTACGGTTGAATAATAAATCATTTTAATATAATTTCCATCTCCTCACAAGCAGTCAGTATGAGTGCAGTTGATCTACTTATTTTAACCTGCATGTAATTAACTGTAATTCTACAGCAATACAATACAAACCTAGACAGTTGAGATTTTTGAGTTTTTAGGGTTTTCATTAGAAAGCATTACATAATATACAATGATTAATATGTATTATACTTCATAAATGTGCTATGGTGGAGTGGAATCCCCCATGATCTGGTTATTTCAATATTTAACCTATATAACAAGGCATGATCATGTTAGACTGACCCTAAACGTATATCATGTCTCACCAGTACTTCTATGCTCTTTGACTTTTAAATTGACTATGACTTAAACTGTTCTTAGTTATAGTAAAAAGAGCAAAAGTTAATAATCTAACAAATACTAAAATCTATTTCACAGGATGCAGCTTTGTGGACTGGTATAATAGGAAACTGTTACAGGTTGGCTTGTATAGTCTTTGTGGACACATGCCCACATTACAAAAACAACCACAGCAGCTGGCACTTGTTGGCACTGTAGTCAGCAGTCTTGCAGATTGGCCAGCTATTAAATAAGCTTGAAGACAAAGTAACACTGTCACCCCTTTATTCTGTAAGGTACCTCCTAATGTTGAGAAGTGCATAAAGGGTAGTGTGGAAGTGAAATGAAAGTGAGAAAAACAAGAACGCAAAGCACAAATGTGGCAGAATATCCAAAAACTGGCAAATATTCAGCGCAGAACCTGGCTAACTGCCTGATGTTTACTGAAGCTAAAGTAGCAGCATCTGCAACACTACGGAAAGCATATTGAAAAAGGCAACACGTGCAAATTAAGCTTCCTGAGCAAATTACTGGGAGAATGTGTACCTCATTAAACAAAAATCTGAAGTAAATATCCAGTCCCGACTCCTGGGATGAATATGCAACCCTTTGAACCAGACAAGCCAATAAAATAAAGAACATAGGACACATTGCTTAATTTTAGTTCATTTTTGTTTGTTATTTATTCACTTTAAGGCAGCGAAATTCATTTTATTATATTCAAAACATGCGCTGCACACCATGCACTACCCTAGCTGAAAAGGTACAATGAAGTAAAACAACCATTCATGAGAAAGAAATAATTTCATAGAACTGTTTTTCCATTTTTCTGCATATTAAAATTGTTACCTTTTACAGTCTAATGTAGGGCTATACTACACCACATTATAATAATGTGGATTTCAAATAGTGCACTCTTCTGTTCCTTTCAGTTGTGCCAAGAGGTGTGATAATGTTGGCTTAATTTGCCAAAAAAATACTCCATCTGAGACCTGCATACTGTAGCAATCTGGTAATATTAAGGATTAAAAAAAATGTGTTGGGTTACTTAGCAACCAATATTGCCATGTTATACAAACAGTGCCTGCTTTTGAGAGTAATATTTGTAAACTATTGCCTGAGGCTTACAAACTACATGATATGGTGCTAGTCAATGAACTCCAACTAGTTACACTTGTAGCATTAAACTGTTTCAATGCACCATACAGCCAGGTCGAGTCATAGGTTTTTATACCCTGTGCAGTCCTAAACCCACCACTAGGATGCTCCTTCTGTTGACCAATTATGTGGAAATCATGGGGCAGCACATTGGTTGTAATGAGGATGTAGGAGTACCTCTCATTTCATGTTATTATTATTATTAGTTTATTTAGCAGATGCCTTTATCCAAGGCGACTTACAGAGACTAGGGTGTGTGAACTATGCATCAGCTGCAGAGTCACTTACGAATACGTCTCACCCGAAAGATGGAGCACAAGGAGGTTAAGTGACTTGCTCAGGGTCACACAATGAGTCAATGGCTGAGGTGGGAATTTGAACCGGGGATCTTCTGGTTACAAGCCCTTTTCTTTAACCACTGGACCACACAGCCTCCTATGTTCTGAAGGGTGAACTGGGCAACATGCGGTCAAGCACTGTCCTGCAGCAACAACACTAATTTTCTGCAAAGTGGAGACCAAATCCCATTCACAGGTCAGACCTTTCTCCAGTTATTTTCACCAAGGAGCCACAAAAAGTAAAGATATTATATTATTAATATAAACCCTTTGATGTAACTGTACATAGCAACGGTAGCTGTTTTAGAATGACAGTCCTCAGCTTAAAAAAAAACAAAACATATAGTAGACACTACTCTTAAATTAATCACATGTTAAATAAGAAACACATATTTATTTAGTTGCATAACATAGTTTCATGACAACGTTTATAGACCCAGTACTGTAGAGGAGAATATATAAAAAAATAAATAAATAAAAAACCTAACATTAACATATCTATAAAGAATCACTGGGCTTGGGGAATTGGATTACTTATTTTATTTTTTTGAACAATTATTTTAAATTTTTCCCAATTTTCTCCCAATTTTTGGAATGTCCAATTATTACTCAATCTGGCTCACCGCTGCAACCCCTGAACTAACTCGGGAGAGATGAGGACGAGCATACGTGTCCAAAACGAGTGCTGTCAGCTATCCGCTTTTTTTTCGCTCTGCAAGCCTGCCATGCAGCCATCTCAGAATTTACAGCGTCAGATGACCACGCTATTCTGAATTGTGTACAGGCTGGCCTGCAGGCGCTCGGCCAGCCACATGGGTCGCTGGTGCGCAGTGAGCCAAGGACTCCCCAGCCGACCTAACCCCTACCCTGTCTGGGCAGCACTTGGCCAATTGTGTGCTGCCCCCTGGGAACTCCCGTACATGGTCAGCAGCGGCATAGCTTGGAGTCGAACCGGCGATCTCCAAGCTATAGGGCACATCCTGCACTCCGGGCGAAGTGGCTTTACCGGATGCGCCACTCGGGAGCCCCCAGGGAATTTGATTTTTAACTTTGTTTCTTGTATCAGTGTGCATAATAACCACCATTATAGACTGTATTTGATGGACATTTCCTCTGTATTGGAAATAAATTAACAGTAGCCTGCAAATGTTTTTGTTTTTTTTACAGACATAAAGACATAGACTATTTTAATTCTAACTCTTACTATTTCGAAACATTTCTGAGAGCCAGTGCAACCACACAGAGAAAAGGCACTCCTGTATAGCATAAATGGTAATGTGAACCTTCCAAGCCACCCTGCAGAGAAAATTGCACAGAAAAATAATGAAAAGTAAAAT